>OZ012739.1:593148827-593728827 GCA_963859935.3 Lathyrus sativus | reverse complement strand
CCAACAAATCCAAACCCACACATACATAATCATACATATTGACAAGATAATGATATTTCACACCCTTACCTTGATTAAATCGGAGCTTGAGAGTTGTTCTTGAGCTTCCAAGCTTTTTCCCTCTTCTTCTTCTCTTTTCTCCTCTTTCTCCTTCTTTCTCTATTCTTTCTCTTATGTTTCTATCTTTTTCCTTTTCTTTCCACTTTTTCTTTATAAGTCTTTCTCTTCTAATTCTCTCCAACATCTATTAATTCATTTAACTAATCACCCACTAATTAAATAATCCTCATAAACCATTTAATTAATATAAATAATTAATTAATGAAAATTAGGCTGTTACAACCCTCCCCCACTTTAGGAATTTTCGTCCTAGAAAATATTAGCTGTTTCGAACAACTCTGCATAAGAATCCCTCATCTGGCTCTCAAGTTCCCAAGTCACATTTCCACCAGCCGATCCTCCCCAAGCGACCTTCACCAAAGCAATCTCCTTGCCTCGAAGTTGCTTCAACTCCCGACCATCTATCCGCATAGGTGATGTCTCTACAGTCGGGTTATCTCTCACCTGCATATCATCTACTTGGACTACGTGAGACGGATCCGCAATGTATTTCCTCAACTGAGATACATGGAACACGTCATGGAGATTAGCAAGCGACAGCGGCAAAGCAACACGATAGGCTACCTCCCCTATCTTCTGCAAAATCTGATAAGGACCAATGTGATCGGTGGATTTCAGTTGTGTTTTCAAACGCTGTTTGTGGTTAATTTCGCAATGTTTTTATCTAGTTTTCGAACCTTTAGTTGTTATTATCTGCATTACTCGTAGTTGTGTGTCTTCGAGTCTTATTTTTAAGTTTATGTTGCTTTTGCCGCTGGTGCGTTTGATTTGGTTTCTTTTAGTGTGTTTTTGGTAGGAATGGATAGCACGACAATCGCACCGCATTCGGAGGCAAAGAAAAGGCGAAAAAGGGAACTCAGAGCTGCAACACGGGTACCCGTGTTGCACAACACGACCCGTGTCATGAAGGACACGACTGGCAGACACGGGTGGACCAAAGCAGATGAAAAAAGAAGACTCAGACTTGCAACACGGGTGCCTGTGTCATGCAACACGGCCCGTGTTGCAGCCCTTGGAGAGGAACACGCCCTGAAGAAGCCAGCAGCCTGACACGGCCACCCGTGTTGCACAACACGGCCCGTGTCAGGGCCACTGAACGTGAAATTTCTCTGTTTTCTGATTTTTTGCTGTCAGACCTATTTCGAAGGGCATTTGAGACATTTCGCTATGTAATTTGAATTTAGATATAAGAGGCACATTTTAGAAAGTAGAGAAAACACTTTTTGAACTGGGATTAGGATTGACAACTGAGAGGAGAGTTCGGCTGGAAACAGAGGATCGATCAAAAGCGGAAGCAATTGATGATCCAAGGATTTCAACTTGCATTGTAATGATCTTCTCCTTTTTAATTCTAATTACTTTTATGTTTACCAAGAACATGAGTAGCTAAACCCCAAGTTGTTAGGGGGTGGTCCTTAGTGCGATGTAATGACGTTTGTTTAATTATTCTATGAGAACTATGTTTTTACCTTAATATATTTTATTTTGCATTAATCCTATTCGTATTCATATTGGAAAGTAGAATTCGAATTGTGCTTAGGCGTTAGTCTGGAAAGTCAACCTAACACTTTTGCAAAATAGTATCACGGTCGATATTGCTTAGGAATGAGGATATCCCGTATCACGTATTTTATGGTCGAAACTATTGCTTGATGTTTTTCAGGGACACTGAGGAATTAGTGAACAGGAAAATCATCAAAGGGTTTCCATTAAGGAATTAAGGCAACTAAAGTGGCCAACTGATAAATTAAGGTTAATAACTAGTATAGTAGAATAATCATACAGGGTCTTTACTCGTGTCGTCTCCACTCCCCTAACACTGTTCTTAGATTGATTAATTAAGTCCGTATTTACTTGTGATATTACTCTGCTACCAAACAAACCACTAGACCTTTTGTTCAATTGAATCCTAAAAATTCCGTTAATTACTACGCAGTCCTCGAGATCGATACTTGGGACTTTTCCCTTATTACTACAATTGGTAAAAATAGTACACTTGCTATTTTCCCGATCAAGTTTTTGGCGCCGTTGCCGGGGACTGCCAAATTAACATTGTTTTTAGAATCCAAAAGAAATTTTGTTGCTCTGCGACTAAAATTTTATTGTTTACTGCATAACTTTTATCCGTTTATTATCTAACGCTTGTCTAATTGTGTATGCGAGGTCAGGCCTCAGCTAAATATTCTTTTGATACAGAACCAGAACGAGCATTACACGAAAGACGGAGATTAGCTAAAGTTAAAAGACTGGAAGAAATAGAGGAAATTATATCCGTGCAGAGCGACTCCGAAGAGAGAGAGAGACACCAACTGAGACTGTTCAAATGGCTGGAAATCCACCTCAGCCTGAAAGACTGCTAGGAGACTATGGAGGGGCCAATGCTCAACCGAACTGGATGACCATTGTGAATCAACCGGTGAATGCTGCGCATTTTCAGCTACACTCTTCCACCATCCGTCAGTTGGAGAGCAAGCCGTTCGCCGAAAGAATCAACGAAGATGCAAATAAACATCTTCAGAGATTCCTTACAACCACCACTTCGCTGAAAATAGAAGGATATTCCGGAGAGACCAAGAGATTAGTTATGTTCCCGTTCACACTCACTGATGATGCGAAAGAATGGTTTTACTCGCTTCCCGCTGGGAGTATCACAACATGGCAAGAGATGGAAACTGCGTTCCTGAATGAGTATTTCCCTGCCTCAGTGTTCATCCGGAAAAGATACGACATTGTCAACTTCAAGCAAAAAGAAGGAGAATCTTTAGGAGATGCATATAAGCGGTTTAAGAGGTGTCTTACAGCATGTCCTACTCATAACATGGACGCCACGGAGCAGATGCAAAACTTTGTGAATGGATTACGACTTAAAACGAAACAGCTCATAGATACTGCTGCCGGTGGCTCAACCAACTTCTCAACGGCCACAGGTATCAGAAGGATCATAGAAGCAATCGCCGCGAATGAGCACCTTGAGTTTTATGATCGCACGGTTAACCAACCAGAAGGTAAGATTGATCTGAAGCTGGCAGACCAGGTTGTTAAAATGGAGGATCAGATCATCGCTGAGGTAGAGAGAAGGTTAAAGAAAACGAATGTTGAAACTCAGGTAGTGGCACAGGTTGAGCCAATTCAAGCAGCACCTTGTGAAATATGCGGTGGGCCACACTTTACAATGCATTGTGTAGCAACTCAAGAGCAAGTGGAACAGATTAATATGTTGAGGCAGAACAATCCTTACGCCAACACATATAATCCTGGTTGGAAGAATCACCCAAACTTTTCATGGAAAGATCAACAAGGTAATGTGCAAAAATCAGTTCAAGGCCAACAACCGTATCAACCTCAGCCACAGCAGTACCAGCAGACACCGTACCAACCTCAATATCAACCACAAGCGCCTCGAAAAGCTGATTGGGAAGTGGCCATTGAGAAAATGGCCGCCCAAAGTTCTCAATTTCAAGAAGAGACAAGGAGTAACTTCAGGAATGCTGGAGCATCCATAAAGAATCTTGAAGTACAAATGAGTCAAATTGCCCAACAACTAGCAAGTTCACAAGCGCCGGGTACACTTCCAAGTGCCACAGTACCAAATCTGAAGGATCACCACCAAATTAAGGCGGTAGTAACAAGAAGTGGAAAAGCCAAGGAAGTAGGAGAAGAGGAAACGGAACTAAATGATCAGATGATTGAAGTGGAGCTGGAAATTAAAGAGAATGAAACAGTCGAGGAAGAAGTGGTGACACCGGTACCGGTAACTAAAGAAAAAGTGGTAGAACCGAAACCGGTGATCAAGCTGCCATACCCCTCAAGAAATAAGAAGAAAGGACAGCAAGAGAAGAATTTTGAGAAGTTCATGGAGCTGTTTAAAAAGTTGGATCTGAACATTCCGTTGTTGGAGGCACTAGAACAAATGCCCACCTATGCAAAATTCATGAAGGACATCATTGCTAAGAAGCGGACGAGTGAGTTCGAACCTGTTATTCTAACGGAAACTTGTAGTGCTATTTTGCAGGGTCTGAAGATTCCGGTCAAGAAGAAAGACAGTGGAGCTGTTACTATCCCATGCACTATTGGCGATAGGTCATTCAACAGAGCTTTAATTGATTTGGGAGCAAGTATTAGCCTCATGCCCTTGTCTATCTACAAAAAATTGGATATCGGTGCGGTTCAAGACACTCGGATGACCCTCCAGTTTGCTGATCATTCAGTTAAGCGGCCATATGGAGTGGTTCAAGATGTACTAGTTAAGGTAGATAAATTTGTGTTTCCGGTTGATTTTGTGATCCTAGAGATGCCGGAAGATGAAGAAATGCCGTTAATTTTGGGCCGACCATTCTTGGAAACCGGGAGAGTCATGATAGATATGGAAGGCGGCACCCTGACCTTGAAAGTATATGGCGAGGAGTTAAAAATTGATGTTAGTAATACCATGAAGCATAAACAGGATCGTGGCACCAATAGCAACATCCAAGTGCTAGAACAGGTCGTAGAGAGCGAACATTTGGAGAGTGTGACCCAAATACCCCTGAAGAGAGTGCTAAGCATGTCAATCTTTAAGGAAGACAAAGAAGTAGATGAGAATGACATAGAGGTAGTCGAAATGTTGGACACTCGACCATTCCAAAGGGGATCTCGACCACACCGATGGGAGGACTTACGGCAACCTATAGAGCTTGAGGGTAATGACGAAAAGCCTAAAGGTTCGGAATTGAAACAACTGCCGGAAAATCTCAAATATGTGTTTCTAGACACCGAGGAAAAGTGTCCCGCCATTATCAGCTCTAGTTTGAAAAGTGTCCAAGAGAAACAACTGATCGGGGTTCTAAAAAAATTTAAGAGTGCTATTGGTTGGAAAATAGAAGACTTAAAGGGTATAAGTTCTACAGTTTGCATGCACAAAATCCTTATGGAGAAGGACCATAAACCGATTGTGCAGCCCCAGCAAAGACTGAACCCCGTTATGAAGGAAGTCGTAAGAAAGGAAGTGGTGAAATTATTGGATGCTGGGCTTATCTATCCTATATCCGACAGTTCATGGGTGAGCCCTGTTCACGTGGTGCCTAAGAAAGGAGGTACAACTGTGGTGACTAATGACAAGAATGAGTTGATTCCTACGCGTACCGTCACTGGTTGGAGGGTATGCATTGATTATAGGAGACTTAATTTAGCCATCAGAAAATATCACTTTTCGTTGCCCTTTATTGATCAGATGTTAGAAAGATTGGCTGGTCACGATTACTATTGCTTTCTAGATGGATACTCCGGATACAACCAAATCGCGGTTGCGCCGGAGGATCAAGAGAAGACAGCTTTCACATGCCCGTACGGAGTTTTTGCTTATAGGAGGATGCCATTCGGGTTATGTAATGCCCCAGCCACGTTTCAAAGATGCATGACTTCCATTTTTGCGGATATGCTCGAGAAACATATGGAAGTCTTCATGGAGGATTTTTCGGTTTTCGGATCATCATTTGATGATTGTTTAACTAACCTATCACTTGTTTTGCAGAGATGTCAGGAAAGTAACTTGATCCTGAATTGGGAGAAATGTCATTTCATGGTGAGAGAGGGCATCGTCCTTGGTCACAAAATCTCACACAAAGGGATCGAGGTTGATCAAGCAAAGGTGGAAGTAATATCCAAGTTACCACCACCCATAAACGAGAAAGGTATCCGAAGCTTCTTGGGGCATGCAGGGTTCTACCGCAGGTTCATAAGAGACTTCTCCAAGATAGCTAAACTGTTGACGTCCTTGTTAGTCAAGGAAGCGACGTTTGTGTTCAATAAGGAATGCGCTGACGCATTCGAGAACCTGAAAAATAAGTTAGTGTCAGCACCAATTGTGATAGCCCCAGACTGGTCGCTGCCGTTTGAGATCATGTGTGACGCCAGTGACATCACAGTAGGAGCTGTATTGGGGCAGCGGAAAGAGAAGCTTTTGCATGTGATTTACTATGCGAGTCACGTTTTGAACCCGACACAGATGAATTATGCAACTACCGAGAAGGAGTTGCTAGCGGTGGTGTATGCCTTTGACAAATTTAGGCAATATCTGTTGGGTTCTAAAGTGATTGTTTATACTGACCATATTGCGTTAAAATATCTTTTTGCTAAACAGGAGTCGAAGCCTAGGCTGCTGAGATGGATCCTTCTTCTCCAAGAATTCGATGCGGAGATTCGGGATAAGAGAGAATGTGAAAATACTGTGGCTGATCACCTCTCGCGAATGTCACCAATTAAAGAGAACGAGGAAAAGCGCCCGATAAAGGATGAGTTTGCTGATGAACACATCCTAGTTATTCACGGCGTTCCTTGGTTTGCGGATTACGCCAACTATTTAGTCGGTGGTCTTATACCCGACGATTTTGATTCTAACAGACGAAAAAAGTTTGTTCATGACTGCAGGTTCTACTTATGGGATGATCCGTTTCTTTACAAGAAAGGGGTGGATGGACTGATCAGACGATGCGTTCTGGAAAACGAGCAAAGGAAGGTGCTCGAAGCATGTCATAATTCAGATTATGGAGGGCATTTCAGTGGCGACCGCACCGCAGCCAAAGTCCTCCAATCAGGGTTGTATTGGTCGTCTTTGTTCAAGGATGCCCAGAACGTAGTTAAGGAATGCGACAAATGTCAACGGACTGGAAATATCTCGAAAAGAAACCAGATGCCGCAGAATTCCATGTTAGAAGTAGAATTGTTTGATGTTTGGGAGATTGATTTTATGGGACCATTCCCACCATCATTTGGAAAACACTACATACTGGTAGCAGTTGACTATGTTTCAAAATGGGTAGAAGCAGTGGCACTACCAACAAATGATGCTAAAGTAGTGGTCAGATTTCTGAAGGAGAACATATTTTCGCGGTTTGGAGTACCAAGGGCCCTTATAAGTGATGAAAGAACTCATTTCCTAAATCATCTCATGGAAAAGCTACTCCTTAAGTATAATGTGAAGCACAAAATATCTACTCCGTACCATCCTCAAACCAACGGGCAAGCCGAGGTGTCAAATCGACAACTCAAACAGATATTAGAGAAAACAGTGCGTGCATCCCGTAAGGACTGGGTAGTAAAGCTGGACGACGCTCTCTGGGCGTATCGCACTGCATACAAAACACCCATTGGTATGTCCCCTTACCAACTGGTCTATGGTAAAGCTTGCCATCTGCCTCTAGAGTTAGAACACAAGGCATTATGGGCATCAAAAGTTCTTAACCTAGACCTCACCAGAGCAGGAGAGTCCAGAACCCTCCAACTCCATGAGCTAGAGGAATTCAGGAACCGGGCGTATGAGAATGCAAAAATGTACAAGGATCAAGCAAAGAAATGGCATGATCGACGTATTCAGAAGAAAGAATTTCGAGAAGGACAATTAGTACTGTTGTACAACTCCCGACTGAAACTATTTCCGGGAAAGCTTAAATCAAAATGGTCGGGACCATTTGTAGTACATAAGACGTTTCCGCACGGAGCAGTCGAGCTGAAAAATCCAGCAAATGGAGACATTTTTAAAGTAAATGGTCAGTGTCTGAAACCTTACTACGAGGGACAGCAGAAAGATCGAAACGATGTCGTTCATCTCACATGATACGATGACGGACCGTCGAGCCAGGCGACGTAAAACGAAGCGCTTCATGGGAGGCAACCCACGTATTTCACATTCACGCTTTCATTTTATTTTTGTTTTAACAGGTTTTGATCAACTCGCAGTTCATCGGTGAAAGAAGAATGTCGGAGACCGGAGGAGAGGAAAAAAATTGAAAAACAGCACCCTGACACGGGTGGTCGTGTTGTACAACACGGGCCGTGTCAGGCCCAGCATGACAGATGTGAGAAAGTTGGAAAAAAGGTGGAGCAGTGGAGCAACACGGGTGCCCGTGTTGTGCAACACGGCCCGTGTTGCAGAGGCGTGACTTTGAAAAAAAATATATGCTACAGTGTCGCTACTGCGAAAATCGGCGCCGGCTGAACAGAAGAGTCGCCACCGTGCGTTATTTATCCCACGGGAGGGAAAGGAAACGCTCAGAGTAAACCTCGCACAACACGGGAAAGGCATGGTCGTCGCAACCAAAACCTGGATTCGGGAGTCGGTTACGCAAGGGGAAGGTATTAGCACCCCTCACGTCCGTCGTACTCGACGGGATCCACGCTTGTTTTCGGGTATGGATTGTTATTCTATCTAAACTATAGGTCAAGGGTTAAAAAGAAAATAAAATGAAAATAAAAATGACTCGGCAAAGTATCGCACTTTATGCCTACGTATTCCCGCCTGGAACGAGAAATCAGAGTCAACGTAGTTCGCCTACCTACAGGAAAGGAGGGGAAGGTTGCTCGCTAGGATATCGCATCCTATGCCTACGTACTTCCACACAGCATGGAAGATCAGAGCAAACGTAGTTCGGGCCACGGAAGACACAGGCTTGTCTTGGTTGATTTTATTCCTTCTGAAAAAGGTTTTCTTGATTAGCAGTCCCAAGCGGACAAAAATGACGTCTTGATGAGTTCACATTCTTTTACGGAAGAAGTGTCTTTTATCGTGTTTGAAATCTTTATGTGTTTTTCTGTTTGTTTTGAGAAAGAAAGAGACAGAACTCTAACCTACGGTTGCAAAGGGAAACAAACTAACCTAATGTTATCATGCATGGGTTAAGACCTAGTGTCTATCATGCTCCTCTCTTGCGCAGAGAGAAACAGAGATCCTACGGGATAGGCAGGAACAGAAACAATAACAGATATAATAAAGCAGTAAAATGCATGGATGCAGCAATACAAGCGAGGCAAGGGAGTCCCACTCAACCTCGAACCTAGAAAACAATAGGCAAAAGTGAACAGACTTCACTTTCAACCCAGCAGGGTAAACAGCAAACAATACAGTCCAGAAAACCAATCAATACATCAAGAAATGAAATACGACAAAAATAAACAGCTTCAGCAGCTCTGAATCAACATCTAGCTCCCAGTAATCTCCAATCAGTTACAGGCTTCAACAAGCATTAATCTCCATCTTCATGGCCTTCAGGCAAGGGCTTTGATCATCAGTTTCCTATAAGCAATGGCTTTTCTTCAAGTCTCCAATCTTCAGGGATGAACATCAGCCAACCAGATGAAGTGAATGAATGTTAGACAGTTAATTACCTACCAAGGGTGGTTCATCAACTGTTAACATTAAACAAAAAGTTTTCTCTCAAAAGTTCTATCTTTCAAATACATTCACTGATCCTTCCAAAGGAAGGAGGTGGATATTTGAAAGAGACTTTGAATCATAGAGAAAGGATAGAGGCAAACAAAGCCATCTATGTTTGAGAAGCAAGCTTTCTAATCTAGAGCTCTGCCTAGCTCCTAAACCCTAGTCTCCTCAGCAGCTGCTAGCAAGAACCTCCTCTCCAACTCTGGCAGTTGTTCTTCAATCTCTGGATCTCCAATGGCTTCACCTTCTCAAGTCTTCAGCTCTCTCAAGTCCCCAGACAATCCCAATACCCACACAATCAAGCAATAATCCCCAGAGGGCACACCACACCAGTCAATCTGATATACAGTATATTAATAGCAGTAGGGGAATCCTGACTTTTTCTAAGGGATCTAATAACTACCCATAGCCCCTATAGTCCCATAACTAAACTAGTCAAACCCTAAGTCCTAAGGGAAAAGAATCAAATCTCCTAAGTCATCACTTAAAACCCTAGTTTTTATTCATGTTATTCACACTTACACTAAGCACCTAAATTTAATTTCTAAAAATGGGAACTAAATTGAATCTACAAGTTCAATGTCTAACCTAAACAACATAAAAAAAATGGATGAAAAATATTAAAGCAATTAATAGAACAAAAAATAACAAAATCATGTATGAAATGAAATTATGTAAAATGTTATTTATTTAGAAAATATGGGAAAAATATCAAATAAAAAATAAAATGCCATTTTTATTTTTTATAATATTCTTGACATCCTAAAGAAAAATATGCAAAAAGAATGAATTAAAAATGATGATTTTTCTATTTATTATGAATTTTTAAAAATGAATGAAAAATGAAAAGAAAATAATAAAGAAAATATAAAGAAATAGCCAGAGGGGTGAGAATAGCAAACAATTCATGTTCAGCGCGTTGGGCCAACTAACTTGGGGGGTGCGAATAGCTGTCTGAGCCCAATCCCCCCAATTAGTGAAACGGTGCATTTCAATTTTTGAAACTTCCCACCAAAACTCAGGTTAAATGTGGGCCGTTCGATTCGTGGTCAAGTCAATCCTCCCCACCAGATCCAAGGGCGCACGAGTTGTCTTCTTCCTCCATCCGTCTAGGGTTTCAGCCATGAACTCCATGCACGAAAATTCCATCCACTCTTTCTCCATGCACTCTTGATGAAAATGAACAATTCTAAACCCTAAAATAATCTATAAAACCCAAGGAATCCATGTCTAGTCCTAGTTTTCTCTAATTCTCTTTGTAGACTCCAAACAGAGGGCACGAAACTCAGGATATACCATGCTTGCCTGATGTCAACTTTGCCAGAACTCAAACCTGATGATCCACAGATACTCTACATACTTTCCTCATTATTCTATGCCTCATTACATTGATTATAATCCAGTACACAGCTTATTCTTGAAGCTAACAGAAATGGCAACCTGTCATGGATCTCCACGAAACTATCCCTAAACTTCAAGAATCATTCCCCTAGGGTCTCTAAACACTCCTATCCTAACCACATGATCTATAACAGCCTGAGTAGTGAGATTCGAAGAAGTTTACATACCTTGCACTTGGTGATGGTAATGGTGGTTAGACTCCAATTCAACCTTTGATACTTGCTGAAAATGATCTCTAATGAATGAGTGTGCTTCTGTTTGCAGTGATTTTTGCTTAATCCTTGTGAATTACTCTATTCCATTCTTCATGCAAGTTGGAGTTTCAACTTGAATCTCTTTACACAGCCACGAATTTTCTCCAATTTCTTGTGCCAATTACTCCATGATGATAATGGATGATGATGGTAACAGAAATCAGAATGATGGAGGAAGTTTTAATGGATTTTTGATGAAAATGCAACTTGGAGTGAAGAAGATAATTGGTACAATTCTTGATCAATTCAACCACTTCTTGATGTGAATCCTAGTGTTTGAATGATGATGATGAAGATTCAATCCAAAGATGTGAGAATTTTGAGAGATTTGTGAGAGTTTGAGTAGCTTATGCAAGAATGGAAAAATGAGTGAAAATGGAGGTTTTGAACAAAATGGGAGCACCAACCCTTGCATGAATCAGCTTGTATGAATATATAGGTTGCATTAGAACCTCCTAGAAACTTGGAGAAGTTTCCCTTACACTTTTCCTTTTCAATTTGGATTATGTAACTTTCAATTCAAGCAACCATGAATAACTCTCAAATTATGAACTAAACTCAAAATTCCACTTTAGCCAATGTCTTTAAAATGCCTTTTCCATTCAAAATGACCTATAATTTTGCATCATTTGGCCAAGGTATGAAAAATCTCATTTTTTAAGCCATTTTTCTTCATTAAATTCACCAATTTTGAAACCTTGTGCTATGGACATTTCCAATCTCTCATGGTCACTTTTCTAGACTCAAAATGTCATTTGGAGCAAGTTTGATGTTGTAAGTTTTTTCATTTGAGGCCTCCTTGTATGAGTTTTGGACATAGGTTAAAATGACCTGTAATTCACAAATGACCAAAATGCCCTTTGCTTGCCAAGACCATAAGTTGAGTTCCACACATCATATGAAGGCATACTATACCATTCTAGAAATCTAAGACAATGAGGAACAATTCTTATGTTGACCAGAAATTCATTTGAAATCTCCTTGAGGGGTAAAAGTTGCTTGGAAGTCAAGTCACTTTCACAGACAAAATTTCAGATACCTCAGATGACCTGTAACTTGCAAGGACCATAACTTGAGTTCTATAAATCTCCTTGATGTCTTCCACCACTCAAATTAAAGGTATTGAGATCCTCTACAAGTTCCATGTTGGCCAAGAAGCCATTTGAAGCTTGCATTTTGACTTATCTTGCTGGGAAATTTGACCTAAACTAGGGGATTTTACATAGAAACCCTAATTTAGAAACTCCTCTTCTCCTTGATTTCTTTTGATTTCTTCTTGGCATGACAACATATCCTCATTCTTCATGTCAAATGATGAACCCCACATCTCTCCAATGGCCCTTACTGCCTTTCAATCAATCAACTGACCTAGGGTTGACCCAGATGAAAACCCTAGTTGACTGTCTTCAACTGCAATTCTTGTGACTTCACCAATGACTTGTCTCCTTCTCCAAATGACTTTCTAAGTCCTCCAAGATGTCTAGATACTCCCCATGCTCAACCCACAGCTCACCATTTCTTTGTTGATCCTCAGACACCCTCAGTTAGGAGATAGATGAACTGCTTGATCCATTGACTTGATAGCTTCCAAATTCTTTTCTGATGACTTGAATGAGATTGAATCAGGATAATAACCTCTTGATAGGCCTCTAGAGATGAGAATAATGATTGGTCCCCCTGTTGAATGACTTGCTATGCTTATGCTATGCAGATGAGTAACCTATGTACATGACTGTATATGCAAATGCTAATACATGAACCAAGTGAATAAGGTTGAGCAAATTTTAGGGTGCAACAGCTGCCCCTATTCAAGCGACTTGGACCCGATTGGGTGAAGAGCGAACGGCCTTCAAACATTCGAGGTACGAGACGGTTGAATACCAGTGAAACCAGAAATTTGCCAACCGCAGAAACTAAATTGCGCTCCTGCTTGAGGAATAGATTTCATCAGCTGAATCTGACTGTTACAGTAACCCACTGATCTCGTAACGACCACGCTGGGGATAAAAGATTGCTTGCTTGTCCACATTAGGACTCTGTCTGTCATCAATACGAAGAAATCTCAACTAGAACCTGTCTGCGTTAGGACTCCACTTGCTGTTAACCCAGAAAAATCTCGGCAACTCCGCTGGGGGATAGTTAGTATATATTCCAATAAATCGTCCATGTTAGGAATAGACTCTTCCACGTTAGGAATAACCTCTTTCTTTCCACATCAGGAATCAACCTCGATATGTCCGCGTGAGGACTCAATCTTTTCCACGTAAGGAAACCCATTCTTTTCCACGTACGGAATCTCATCTTTCCACGTTAGGAATAAACTCGTCTTTCCACGTAAGGAATCTCCATCTTTTTCCACGTAAGGAAACTATTTTTTCTTCCACGTAAGGAATACCTTTTGATATGTCCACGTAAGGATTCTGATCTTTCCGCGTTAGGAATCAAACTTTGCTCTGTCCGCGTCAGGACTAAACTTTTCCACATAAGGAATCAATCTATTTTCCACGTTAGGAATCACCATTTTTCCTCGTAAAGAATAAGACTTCGTCTGGATCTGTCCGCGTCAGGACTAAACCCTTACACGTCAGGAATGCACTTGTTTCCCCGTAAGAAATCCATTTCGATATGTCCGCGTAAGGACTCAATCTTTCCACGTAAGGAATACCAACTTCTTTCCACGTTAGGCATACTTCTTCTTCTGAATCCGTCCCCGTCAGGACTAAATTTTCCACGTAAGGAATCAACCCCTGCATCTGTCCACGTCAGGACTAAACTCTTCCACGTTAGGAATACATTTTCTTTTGATTTGTCCACGTCAGGACCCCAATCTTTCCACGTAAGGAATGAACTTGCTCTTCCACGCAAGGAACGAAAACCTCTTTTTCCACGTAAGGAATAGAGTCGTCCACGTCAGGACCCATGTTTCGTCTTGATTTGTCCACGTCAGGACTCAGGCATCTTCGACCCGCTGGGGAAATAAAACTTGTCCACGTCAGGACTCACGCTTCTGAAGAAATCCCGTCAATATAGGAATAAATTGTCCACGTCAGGACGTAGCTCTCCATTGATCCCAACCCACAAACTTCTTTAGCATTGACGTGACAGCGACCTTGGGGCGGACTCTACTGGGTATATCTGGAAACCAAACTACCGGATACCTGTTCTGATGACCGGAGTCAACTTCTGAAATTTTGATTCATGAAACCCCTTGATGACAAATAACCCCGCTTGGGAATAAAGAGAAACTTATCCTGATAACTCTGTGGGGAGTACGGCCGAAGCCGACATTATCATTGGATGTCCCATGCCGAGATCTTGAATGTTTAGTAGTTCATTTGAGCAAGAGTTCTCTCCACCTGAACTGCTAGAGTACAAAAACTGCTTCAGCAAAATAAATGCTGAAGATAATGCCGATTCCGCCGGGGATAGCCAGATGCTACAGAATTACTCCAGCAAAATAAATGCTGGAAGGGTGAAGTCAACCCTGCTGGGAAATTGGGAACTCAAACCAAACACCCTGTTGAGGTAACCCCCTGCTGGGGAATAGAACTTTGCTGGGGAATAGCAGATGTGCACAGTATGATCGGACTTTCTGCTGGAGAATGAACTGATATTACATGGTATCCCTGACAAAATAAATGACAGGATCCACCACCAACTCTGCTGGGGAGAGCCTTGATCCTCGATTTCCACTGGGAGGAAAGAACACTTGCTGAAAAAAGAGAATTCCGCTGGGGATGGGATGATTCTCTTGGGGAAAATTAACTGACTCCATCAGGGAAGAATAAATGACCTTGAGGGGAAAGGGAAACCGCCTGAATACAGCTCACCGATTTGGACATATTAATCTTCTGAGGCTGAACCACTCTGCTTGAGATAAGGAATCCTTCTGGGGGACACCACACTGCCTGCATACAGCCTACAATCTTTGAATCGTCAATTCCGTAGAGGATGAACGACTTTGCTGGATAATCCTTTTGCACAAGCTACGACTAGCTGGAGAGTTCTATCCTTTTTCAGGAAGAACCTGCATGACCTGCGTGAGGGCTGAGTTTTTAGTTATTGCAATCTTTTGATCATCTTCCTCGTACGGTTATGAAGCCTGCAACAACACAAACAAGACAAGACAAGCCTATGCAACCAAATCAATTCAGGTTAGTGACGTTATTTTCAGTTAATTCAAAGCTTTAGCAACTGTTGGCAAGGGCCAGTGACGTTATACACACGCTAGTTTCATCAACTTAGGCGTTAATCATGCACAAAATAGTAAAGAACAGTGTCAAGTACTGAATAACGCATTTTATTGACTGGGCCCCTGAATGGGCGGAATTTTTTTGTACACGGGATGTAACTCCTGAAAAGAGGAAGCTACACAAAGCAAATATACAAGTATACAAGTATGCCCAAGAAGCATAAATATTGACAACTTAAATTTGTACACATGTCGGCAACGGGATGCAGATGAACACCACGAACTGATCCTCCCATGACTCGCCCGACTCTAATGCTTTCCCGGTATCCCCACTTCTGAAGCGATTGTATCAGATAACTGACTCCTTAAATGTGTTCTCCCACATTGATGCTCATTGCAATTATCAAATTCGGACCGCAGTCATTTTCTTTTCAAATCCCTAACTTTTGCGTGAACCGCCCTTTACGGGTTTTCAGTCCACCGGGATACCCTTTTTTGCCGAAGTCGCCCAGTGTAGGTTTTCAACTTCGCGGGTGTACATTTTTTCAATTTTATCCCTAATTTTTGCCCGAACCTTTCATTCTGTTTTTGGTTCGCCAGGATGCCCCATTTTTGCCTGGACTCTCTTTTTTCTGTCCAGCGGGTCTATTTTAAGCAAAGTATTTTTTAACTGCGTCCGAATTCACGGGCGACGTGAAGTCTTCACCGTCCATAGTGGATAACAACAACGCTCCTCCTGAAAATACCTTCCTGACAACGTATGACCCTTCGTAGTTGGGGGTCCACTTGCCCCTGTGATCTGCTTGCGGCGGGAGAATCCTTTTCAGCACAAGGTCGCCCGTCTGAAAGCTTCGCGGATGTATCTTCTTGTCGTACGCTTTCTTCATTCGGCTCTGGTACAAACGACCGTATGCTAGAGAAGCTAGCCTCTTCTCATCCATCAAACTCAGTTGATTCAGCCTGTCTTTTACCCATTCTGCCTCGTCCAGCTGAACGTCTCGCAACACCCTCAGGGAAGGGATCTCAACTTCCAATGGTAACACTGCTTCCATTCCGTATACCAACGAGAACGGGGTTGCCCCGGTTGATGTGCGTACCGTCGTACGATAACCGTGCAGAGCAAAAGGTAGCATCTCATGCCAATCCTTATAGGTCACTACCATTTTCTGAACGATCTTCTTGATATTCTTATTGGCCGCCTCAACAGCGCCATTCATCTTGGGTCGGTAAGGGGAGGAGTTGTGATGTTCGATCTTGAAATTCTGACAGAGCTCCTTCATCATTTTGTTGTTCAGGTTTGAACCATTATCCGTGATTATCCGCTCGGGAATCCCATATCGGCAAATGATATCTCTCTTGATGAATCTGGCCACCACTTGCTTTGTTACATTTGCGTATGACGCCGCTTCCACCCACTTGGTGAAATAATCGATTGCTACTAGGATGAACCGATGCCCGTTAGAAGCCGTAGGCTCGATCTTTTCAATCATATCGATTCCCCACATCGAAAATGGCCAAGGTGATGACATCACATTTAGAGGACTCGGAGGCACATGGATCTTATCAGCATAGATTTGGCACTTGTGGCACTTCTTTGCGAACTTGAAACAATCAGTTTCCATGGTCAGCCAAAAATAACCTGCCCGCAGCAGCTTTCTTGTCATAGCATGTCCACCCGCATGCGTACCAAAGGTACCTTCGTGTATTTCCTCCATGAGAAGCTTTGCTTCTTTTTCGTCTACACAACGCAACAGTACCAAGTCGTGGTTCCTTCTGTATAAGACGCCATCCGGGTTCAAATAGAAATTGCCTGCTAACCTCCTGAGAGTCTTCTGATCTTGACTGGATGCCCCAGCCGGATACTCTTTATTCTTCAGGAAATTAAGGATATCGAAATACCATGGTTTGCCATCAGATGCTTCATCAATAGCAAATACATAAGCTGGCCTGTCAAGCCGAGAGATGACGATTCGGGGAGCCTCATTCCAGAAGTTGACTTTGTACATGGAAGACAAAGTAGCCAGGGCGTCAGCCATTTGATTCTCTGCCCGCGGTACATGATGCAATTCAACCTTGTCGAAGAAAGGCAACAATCTCCTTGCATAATTCATGTAATATATCAAGTTGGGCTGACGTGTCTCCCATTCCCCTTTGATCTGATTCACCACCAGAGCTGAGTCTCCGTATACGTCCAGGTGTTTGATTCGCAAATCAATGGCTTCTTCAAGCCCCATTATACAAGCTTCGTATTCGGCCTCATTATTGGTGACAGCAAAGGTCAGTCGGGCAGTAAACGGGATGTGCGACCCGTGTGGCGTGGTGATGATTGCCCCTATTCCGCTACCGTAAGCATTCACGGCTCCGTCAAATATCATCTTCCATTTGGAACCCAACTCCGGTCCTTCGTCTGGCAACGACTCTTCACAATCTTTCATCTTTAGGTACATGATATCCTCGTCAGGAAAATCAAACCTCATCGATTGGTACTCTTCAATAGGCTGCTCCGCCAGATACTCAGACAGCACACTCCCCTTTATAGCCTTCTGCGAGACGTATTGAATATCATATTCAGTCAAGACCATCTGCCAACGGGCAATTCTACCTGACAACGCCTGCTTTTCGAACACATATTTGATAGGATCCATCTTCGAGATGAGCATGGTTGTATGATTCAGCATGTACTGCCTCAAACGCTTGGCGGCCCAGGCTAGCGCGCAACAAGTTTTCTCTAGCATTGAATATCGAGATTCACAATCTGTAAATTTCTTACTCAGGTAATAGATTGCATGCTCTTTTCTCCCTGTCTCGTCGTGCTGACCGAGAACACAACCCATGCTTCCCTCAAGAACCGTCAAATACATTATCAAGGGTCTACCTGCCACTGGGGGTATCAAAATAGGAGGCTCCTGCAAATACTGCTTTATTTTATCGAACGCCTTTTGACAATTTTCGTTCCACGTTACAGCTTGATCTTTCTTCAACAGCTTGAATAATGGTTCACACGTGGCCGTTAGGTGAGATATGAACCGGGCGATGTAGTTCAACCTCCCTAAAAACCCGCGCACCTCTTTCTCTGTTTTAGGCGTTGGCATTTCTTGAATTGCTTTTATTTTAGCAGGATCGACCTCTATTCCTCTTTCGCTTACGATAAACCCCAGGAGCTTACCCGATCTCACCCCGAAGGTGCATTTATTAGGTTTCAGCCTCAGCCTGAACTTCCTAAGCCTTTTAAATAGCTTCAGCAGATTTACCAGATGCTCTTCCTCCGTCTGGGATTTGGCAATCATATCGTCAACATAAACTTCAATCTCTTTATGCATCATATCATGGAAAAGAGTCGTCATCGCACGCTGATATGTTGCCCCAGCATTTTTCAAACCAAAGGGCATCACTTTGTAGCAAAATGTTCCCCAAGGTGTTATGAAAGTGGTCTTCTCCATATCCTCTGGCGCCATTTTAATTTGGTTGTAGCCCGAAAAGCCATCCATGAAGGAGAATACGGAGTATTGAGCGGTATTATCAACTAACACGTCAATATGAGGAAGTGGAAAATCGTCTTTTGGGCTTGCTTTATTCAAATCCCTATAATCTACGCACATCCGAACCTTTCCATCTTTCTTCGGTACTGGTACGATGTTGGCAACCCACGAGGGATATTTTGTCACAGCCAGGAAACCAGCGTCCCACTGTTTTTGAACTTCCTCTTTGACCTTCACTGCCATATCTGGTCGAGTTCGGCGAAGCTTTTGCTTGACTGGCAGGCAATCTTCTTTCAGTGGCAGGCGATGCACAACCATATCTGTATCGAGCCCCGGCATATCTTCATATGACCAAGCGAATACATCATTATACTCTCGGAGCAATTCAACCAGTCTTCGCTTGATATCACTCTGCAGTGCGGCTCCGATACGAATATTCTTCTCAACCCCTTCCGACCCCAAGTTGATAATTTCGATGACCTCGTCGTGAGGCAGAATGGCTCTTTCCTCTTGCTTCACTAACCAAGACAGTTCTTCAGGAACATCACTATCTTCGACAACCTCTTCTTCGGCCTGAAATACCGGGTGCTCAAAGTCGGGACGAGTCATAGGTGGTTCAAGGATGTTATCTGAACATGTTATCCTGCAAAAGGAATGGTTAAGTGCTTCAAAATGCGTATAAAGCGAACAACCACGTTACCATTTTATTGAAAAATATAAAACAAGAAAGACAGGGATTACGGTATATGCACATGAAAAACGCCATTTATTTAATGATTGACACGCAATGTTCATAACAACACGGCCCTAAGCAAATCCTGATGCCCCGGGCAAGACATCAGATTATTCAACAATTAATAAAGCAAAGCATTACTGTTTAAAAGTCACAGGAACAAGCTCCTGAATAGACCAGTTGCATAGTCCTTGTCCTGGCGTGCTTGGCTGAATCCAGGCATCCATATCACAGTCGTTGTCTCCCTCGTCAGACTCCGAAGCAGCATTGACGGTTTCATGACACACCCCACTCGCAGAGATGGTGATTGGCCTTCTGAAACGGGGTGCCCCCACGGAAGGAGTTGATGACGACGGTTGGTATCCCAGCCCGAACCGGTCCATCTTCACAGGAATGTCCAGCACTTTGCCCCAGCCCTTTGCTTCTCCTGCTTCTACTAGGGCTTGAGCCTCTTTGTACGATGAAACGGCTATCTCCGACGCTTTGCTCGGCCCGGGACCTTTGTCCTTGATGCGCAAACCTTCAAATGCCTGGCAAGGTGTTTCGTGGATTTCTCCGTCGACCTCCACATATTTAAATGACGACAGATGGCTGACCAGGATGTCTTCTTCTCCGCATACGGTGACTACGCTGTCTCCGACCATATATTTCAACTTCTGATGTAGGGTAGACGTGACTGCCCCCGCCCCATGAATCCAAGGTCTTCCAAGCAAGCAGCTGTACGCATGCTGTATATCCATGATATAAAATTCAGTTGCAAACACTTCCGGCCCCACCTGTAGAGGCAATGTGATCGATCCAAAGACTGTTCTCCGCGTGCCATCAAACGCTCTGACTACCAAGTCACTGGGCGTACCCAAGATTCCTCTAACATCCAGCTTCATCATCGCCTTCTTGGGCAGCACATTCAAAGACGATCCGGTGTCAACCAACACGTGCGACATTACTGATCCTCTACACTCGACAGATACGTGCAGCGCCATATTATGATCTCTTCCTTTCGGGGTCAAGTCAAAATCAGTAAAGCCCAAGCTGTGGCCTGCATTCACATGTGCCAACACTCCTTCCAGCTGATTCACGGAGACGTCTTGAGGTACAAAAGAAGTATCCAGGACTTTCAGCAAAGCATTTCTGTGAGCTTCCGAACACAACAGCAATGACAGGATAGATATTTTGGACGGCGTCTGCTGCAGATGCTCCACAATCTTATAATCACTTTTTCGAATCAAACGCATGAACTCTTCTACGTCTTTCGATGCCGATTCTTTGTCATTTGCTTGCACTGGGACATTCTCAACCGCCTTCCCTTTTCCTTTCGCTAGCCTTTCGGCTTCCACTTCGGGGGATATAAAGATCCTACCACTTCTTGTCATACCTCCCGACCCAACAACATTATCCACAGTCTCGGCTGGCTGCTTGTTAACATCAATTTTTATTCCGTCACAATATACTTCCAACCCATATGACCATGGGACTGCTTTCGTGTTCTCGTACGGGATCGGCCCGGCCTTAGTTATGGTGATCGGTGGGCGCTGAGCTGGTGCTGCGATAGTGATCGTCTTCCGAGGAATCGTTACCGTAGCCACATCATTCTGATCATCTGCTACTGCCCCTGCGGGCTCTTCAGTTGCTGCTTGGTCAAACTGCAGTGTGCCTTCATTAATTAAAGCCTGAATGCCTTTCTTCAAATCATCACACCCCCCAGCTAGGGTCCAACAGTCTAAGCAATACTCGTTACATCCTGGGTAAACACCCTCCTGTAACAGTCGGCTCTTTATCTCGCTCAGCGGCGTCTTCAAGTCTTCGACATTCATAATCAGATTCAACCCTTCCTCAGTCAGAATGGCGTTAGCCCCATGATTAGGCATGGGTTTCTGCACTATATTCGGACCTGCCGTTCCGAAATTGATAGTCTTATTGTCCAAAAGATCCTGCACAACATGCTTAAAAGCATGGCAACCTTCTATATCGTGACCCGGGGCTCCAGAATGAAACTCACAGTGCCTGCTTGCGTCATAACCAAATGGGGGAGCTCCCGTTATCGGTGCCAGAGTTCTTTTCTCTACCAGGTTCAATCCCAACAATGTCTGCAACAAATCTGCATAGGTTGAGGGAGGCTTCTCAAACACTCTTCTCGGTTTACTACCCTGGAATCTTCGCTGAGCCTGTTGTGCCCCCTGCTGAGGCTGCTGCTGCTGTTGCATTGGCTGTTGCTGAACCGGTTGTTGCTGCTGGAGTGGTTGTTGTTGATACGGGATAGTAACACTCGCCACCTGCTGCGGCTGACGATATTGACCTCGTCCCCTGCCTCGGCCTCGGCCTCGGCCTCCAAATAATGCGCTTGCCTCGCCCTGACGGCGCCCACCATAAGCTTTCCTATTGCTGCCAGATGCAGTTGATTCCTCGACTTGGAACTTTCCTTGCTTAATATTACGTTCAATCTTTTCTCCCATCAGAATCAGGTCTGAAAAACTGGCCAGAGACGTGTGAAACAGCATATCATGAAACAGACCGGTGAATGTGCCAACAAACATGTCATTCATTTCCTTATCTTCTACAGGAGGACGGACCCGGGCAGCCATATCGCGCCACCTTTGCGCGTACTCTTTAAAGCTCTTCCCCTTCTTCTGCGACAGCCCTGCCAATTGGACCCGATTGGGCGCCAAATCGCTATTATACTTGTAGTGAGATACAAATGCCTCTGCCAATTGTTTCCATGTCTTGATATCAGTTGGCTCCAACCCCATGTACCATTCTAGGGAAGGACCCGACAGACTATCTTGAAAGAAATGCATTAGCATTCTTTCATCAGTTGAGTACGCAGACATCTTTCTGTAATAAGCTCGTACATGCACTTTCGGACATGTGTCCCCTTTATACTTATCGAACGCAGGAGCTTTGAATTTGATTGGCACCCTCAAGCCAGGTACCAAACCCATTGTTGCCATGTCCAAACCCACAACACTTTGGTTTAGGACTCCCCTCATTTGCTCTTCCAGCATTCTGATCTTCTGGGAGTCATCCATCGGCCCTTCGAAACCTCCTCCGGAGAAAGCGTCCTCCTGCTGATCTTCTTGCCACATACCATTTCCAGCCCCATACCCATCATATCCATTATTATGTCCAGCTCTGATCTGATTCATCCCCGGACCTCGGCCTCTGTTGCCGTACCCTTGAACACCTCCAGCAGGACCAAAAGCCATAAATCCAGCACCGTTTCCATTTCCAAACCCTCCGTAACCCGGGTTGGTCGCGCCATAACCATCTTGCCCAAAGCCTTGAGCATTGAAACCATATTTCCCCGCATTATCGAATCCCTGATCATTGAATCCGAATCCAGCATTGACGAAGCCATTGCCTCCCGTATTATCCCCCAAATTGACATCACCCAGCCCAACGTTATGGACAGCAGTCTCGTTCCCAACTCCGACGTTACCATTCACAGCAGCGGTAGCGTGGTTGACATTAGCAGCAGGTATATTGACTACAGGTGGAGCCACTGGCGTGGGAGTGCCGTCTCCATGAACAGTATCGACCCACACAGACTGATGATCTTCATTACCGTGACCAGCATTTCGAGCCAACAGAGGCTGGACCATGGCCTGCAAATTCTCCTGCCCTTTTGCAATGGCTTCCATGGTCTGCATAAAGAGAGCGAGCTTCTCGCGCACATCTTGCATCTCGTTCTGCATTTGATCCATGATTCTTCGACAGTTGGTGCGGGTAGAATAGCGGTGCGGGTGTTGATCTGCAATCCTGGAAATACCTGTTGCAGAGCATGGAATAAGACACTATTCAAAGATTACCTGTAATGCAATATGAATATGAATGCAATGCAATGTGTCTGTGCATTAGGGAGATTCATTCCCCCAGTTCTAGTGTGAAGGTGCCAGTGCGGTGACAGTGCTGACAATAGGAATATCGGAGCTGAATCATAGAAAGCCTCATATATTGCAGGGAAAATCAATAAGCCCAGAGTACAATATCACTGAGAGTACAAAGAAGGCATGACCTCAACCAACAATCCTGGTGATGGTCAGCACTATGCAAATAAAGCATACAAATTACTATATGAAATGATCAAATCCTCCCAAAAGTCTGGTACTCTTCTATCAACTTCTTGGACTCTGGATGGCTTGGTCGATCAAGCAGCCCTTCAACAAGTTGGTTTCTCTTCTTAAGAACACGGCGCACGTCTTCAGCAGTTTCTTCCCATGTTGCTTCTCCGAAGCAATCTTCTAGCTTTCGCTTCTGAGACACCGCTTCATCTCTGCATTTGATTGCCTTGTTCAGTGCATGCTGGACGCTATACCGGGTCATCACTTCTTCCTCACACTTCTTGATGCTAGACTTCAACTTTTCTTCCAGGTCGGAGATTTGCTGCTTCAGCTTGTCTTCTCTCATCTTATTGTTGGTGAGAGTAGCATTCCAAGTCTTATTGCAAGAGGAGATTTCTCGGTGTGCTGCGTCAAGCGCCTTCTTTTTGGCTTCCAGCATGTTATGGGAGCTTCTGAACTCTTGCCCCAGACGTTCGCGCTTCTTCTTTTCTTCGGTCAACTCAGCCCCTAACCTGTTTAACAGCTCGATTTGTTGTTGGAAAGCATATACGGCCTTGTTTTTCTCACTGCGTACTTGAGCTAGCTCTTGCTCTAACCCTTCGTTGATCTTCATCAAGGCTTCCTTTTCCTTCACAACTTGCTCGTAGGCCTCCCTAGAAACAGTAGTTGGCTCTTCTGCCGGGACGGGAACAGGAATTGGTGCATCTGGAAATGGCATCCCCAATTGACTGGCTCTCTCCTGAACCCAAACTCTATAAGGTGCATAGGCCTGACAGTCATTCTTTCCTAACATCGGCTTCCCTTTGCGGTTAATACGTGTCCAGGCATGTTGCAACTTGGCTAATAACTCCCCCTTCACGTCACCTGTGAAGTACAGAGATTCCCGTACTTCTTCCTCCTGAGGTGGACTCTTCAGTGCATATCCGAACTGACGAATGAATAAAGAAGGGTTGTAATTGATACACCCTTTCCTTCCTATCAGCGGCACATTAGGGTACCCAGAACAGCTGAAGACGAGCTCAGATCCCAACAGGTCTCGATCAAACCACACAACGTCTTCGGAATATAGCCTCATCAAGCGCTTTGACCAACTGGCTGAGGTTGCACTGTCTACAAATGGTCCCTTCATGGGGAGATGACTTTTGAACCACATATTTACTAGAGGAGCACAACAGTAAACAACTTTTCCCCTTCGGTTTTCGTTCTTGTAGTGCGATGAGTGGTAGAAGTCTCCGATCAGCGTTGGCACTGGGTTGCCTGCAGCAAACAGATAGAAAGCATCCAGATCTACAAAGTTGGGCAAGTTAGGAAACAGCACAATTCCATAAATGCATAAAGCCAAAATAGCATTGAAAACCACCCAACAGCCGTTCTTGGCGTACTCTTGAGCCTTGCCAACCAGAAAATCCAGAGAGAAACCGGGAACCCCAAGCCAAGAAGTCACTAACAACTCAGCAGCGTTCATATGCAAGGCTTTGGCTAAGTCCTCCAACTTGGGCTCAGCAGCAGAGTGAATAAAGGGAACCTTGTTCTGCACGGGAAGCTCAGTAAACTCCACATATTCCGCAATGGTAGGCCCTAGAATGAAGTCAGCAAACGTAAAGCATCTCAATGCGGGGTCATAGAACTGCATCAAGGTGTATAGCCCGTTCATCTCATCAGCCGTGGGCTTGCAGACTAATCTCAGTAATCTCCCGTGACTCATTCTGAAGCTTCTCCTAACCTCCTCATCAGCAAGAGATATCAGACCAAGCAAAGAAGTAATATCAGGTGAAGGCAGCTTATACGCAACTGTTTTCCTCAAACCAGCCATAATCAATACTCAGAAGTCTGGGCACTAGAACCGGGGAATATGCAAATGCACCTGCAGCACAGACACACGTTAGTGAAATGCAAGTGGTAATGGATATGCAGGCAATGCAATGCAAGTAACATGCAACAGGGACCAAAGCTGTAGCTGAATAGCCTGAACCCAATCAAGAAAGGTCTCAGATAGACCATCCAGAAGTCATCAAACCCTGGTCTCAGATAGACCTAAAACAAAGCTCCAATACTGGTCTCTGACGGACCTCAAACCATAACTCCCACTGGTCTCTGGTAGACCTCAAATCACATCTCCAATTGGTCTCTGACAGACCTCAGAACTCTCCAACTGGTCTCTGACAGACCTCAGAACCCCTCTCCAAATGGTCTCTGACAGACCTCCTAACTCTCCATAAATACCCAGGATCTCTGATCAAGAAATAACCGGTAGTCTGAAGGTCTAGTTACCTGCATAACCCCAAACCCTCTCACAGGTGGATGTCCTAGTAACTGACAAAGGTATGGCATCCTATGCGGTCGTCGGCGTCACAGACTTTCAGGGTTGATGATACGATTCCCAGAAGGAGTGGCATCATCAAATCCTGAAGAGGCCTCACTTAGCCAACTTCCAAATGATCGGTTCCCGGAGTCGACAATTCAGCTGACCAACAACCCCTTCGACCCAAAGGGTAGAAAAAGAAGCCAACCAGAAGAACCTCGTCCGAGTGTAGATTTCATGAGACACTAATGCAAGCAAAGCCGGCACGTGCCCACTACTTTCTACTCTAATTCTAGGTGCACTCAAGCCTAGGTCCGACTTATCTCTCAATCAGAACACCCGTCACACCCCAATACAGCAATAATAAACAATATACATAATGCTGAAAATAAAGGTCAGAAATATAAATCCATACAAAATCCTCGACGGGAAAACAAGCGTTAGAATTGACTCTCTTAAGGGACGTTGGATCCCAAATGCATAAGAACCATCGCAGTTCTTAGCAGCCAGGGGACGTTGGATCCCCAGCAGAGTCGCCAGCTGTCGCTACTGCGAAAATCGGCGTCGGCTGAACAGAAGAGTCGCCACCGTGCGTTATTTATCCCACGGGAGGGAAAGGAAACGCTCAGAGTAAACCTCGCACAACACGGGAAAGGCATGGTCGTCGCAACCAAAACCTGGATTCGGGAGTCGGTTACGCAAGGGGAAGGTATTAGCACCCCTCACGTCCGTCGTACTCGACGGGATCCACGCTTGTTTTCGGGTATGGATTGTTATTCTATCTAAACTATAGGTCAAGGGTTAAAAAGAAAATAAAATGAAAATAAAAATGACTCGGCAAAGTATCGCACTTTATGCCTACGTATTCCCGCCTGGAACGAGAAATCAGAGTCAACGTAGTTCGTCTACCTACGGGAAAGGAGGGGAAGGTTGCTCGCTAGGATATCGCATCCTATGCCTACGTACTTCCACACAGCATGGAAGATCAGAGCAAACGTAGTTCGGGCCACGGAAGACACAGGCTTGTCTTGGTTGATTTTATTCCTTCTGAAAAAGGTTTTCTTGATTAGCAGTCCCAAGCGGACAAAAATGACGTCTTGATGAGTTCACATTCTTTTACGGAAGAAGTGTCTTTTATCGTGTTTGAAATCTTTATGTGTTTTTCTGTTTGTTTTGAGAAAGAAAGAGACAGAACTCTAACCTACGGTTGCGAAGGGAAACAAACTAACCTAATGTTATCATGCATGGGTTAAGACCTAGTGTCTATCATGCTCCTCTCTTGCGCAGAGAGAAACAGAGATCCTACGGGATAGGCAGGAACAGAAACAATAACAGATATAATAAAGCAGTAAAATGCATGGATGCAGCAATACAAGCGAGGCAAAGGAGTCCCACTCAACCTCGAACCTAGAAAACAATAGGCAAAAGTGAACATACTTCACTTTCAACCCAGCAGGGTAAACAACAAACAATGCAGTCCAGAAAACCAATCAATACATCAAGAAATGAAATACGGCAAAAATAAACAGCTTCAGCAGCTCTGAATCAACATCTAGCTCCCAGTAATCTCCAATCAGTTACAGGCTTCAACAAGCATTAATCTCCATCTTCATGGCCTTCAGGCAAGGGCTTTGATCATCAGTTTCCTATAAGCAATGGCTTTTCTTCAAGTCTCCAATCTTCAGGGATGAACATCAGCCAACCAGATGAAGTGAATGAATGTTAGACAGTTAATTACCTACCAAGGGTGGTTCATCAACTGTTAACATTAAACAGAAAGTTTTCTCTCAAAAGTTCTATCTTTCAAATACATTCACTGATCCTTCCAAAGGAAGGAGGTGGATATTTGAAAGAGACTTTGAATCATAGAGAAAGGATAGAGGCAAACAAAGTCATCTATGTTTGAGAAGCAAGCTTTCTAATCTAGAGCTCTGCCTAGCTCCTAAACCCTAGTCTCCTCAGCAGCTGCTAGCAAGAACCTCCTCTCCAACTCTGGCAGTTGTTCTTCAATCTCTGGATCTCCAATGGCTTCACCTTCTCAAGTCTTCAGCTCTCCCAAGTCCCCAGACAATCCCAATACCCACACAATCAAGCAATAATCCCTAGAGGGCACACCACACCAGTCAATCTGATATACAGTATATTAATAGCAGTAGGGGAATCCTGACTTTTTCTAAGGGATCTAATAACTACCCATAGCCCCTATAGTCCCATAACTAAACTAGTCAAACCCTAAGTCCTAAGGGAAAAGAATCAAATCTCCTAAGTCATCACTTAAAACCCTAGTTTTTATTCATGTTATTCACACTTACACTAAGCACCTAAATTTAATTTCTAAAAATGGGAACTAAATTGAATCTACAAGTTCAATGTCTAACCTAAACAACCTAAAAAAAATGGATGAAAAATATTAAAGCAATTAATAGAACAAAAAATAACAAAATCATGTATGAAATGAAATTATGTAAAATGTTATTTATTTAGAAAATATGGGAAAAATATCAAATAAAAAATAAAATGCCATTTTTATTTTTTATAATTTTCTTGACATCCTAAAGAAAAATATGCAAAAAGAATGAATTAAAAATGATGATTTTTCTATTTATTATGAATTTTTAAAAATGAATGAAAAATGAAAAGAAAATAATAAAGAAAATATAAAGAAATAGCCAGAGGGGTGAGAATAGCAAACAATTCATGTTCAGCGCGTTGGGCCAACTAACTTGGGGGGTGCGAATAGCTGTCTGAGCCCAATCCCCCTAATTAGTGAAACGGTGCGTTTCAATTTTTGAAACTTCCCACCAAAACTCAGGTTAAATGTGGGCCGTTCGATTCGTGGTCAAGTCAATCCTCCCCACCAGATCCAAGGGCGCACGAGTTGTCTTCTTCCTCCATCCGTCTAGGGTTTCAGCCATGAACTCCATGCACGGAAATTCCATCCACTCTTTCTCCATGCACTCTTGATGAAAATGAACAATTCTAAACCCTAAAATAATCTATAAAACCCAAGGAATCCATGTCTAGTCCTAGTTTTCTCTAATTCTCTTTGTAGACTCCAAACAGAGGGCACGAAACTCAGGATATACCATGCTTGCCTGATGTCAACTTTGCTAGAACTCAAACCTGATGATCCACAGATACTCTACATACTTTCCTCATTATTCTATGCCTCATTACATTGATTATAATCCAGTACACAACTTATTCTTGAAGCTAACAGAAATGGCAACCTGTCATGGATCTCCACGAAACTATCCCTAAACTTCAAGAATCATTCCCCTAGGGTCTCTAAACACTCCTATCCTAACCACATGATCTATAACAGCCTGAGTAGTGAGATTCGAAGAAGTTTACATACCTTGCACTTGGTGATGGTAATGGTGGTTAGACTCCAATTCAACCTTTGATACTTGCTGAAAATGATCTCCAATGAATGAGTGTGCTTCTGTTTGCAGTGATTTTTGCTTAATCCTTGTGAATTACTCTATTCCATTCTTCATGCAAGTTGGAGTTTCAACTTGAATCTCTTTACACAGCCACGAATTTTCTCCAATTTCTTGTGCCAATTACTCCATGATGATAATGGATGATGATGGTAACAGAAATCAGAATGATGGAGGAAGTTTTAATGGATTTTTGATGAAAATGCAACTTGGAGTGAAGAAGATAATTGGTACAATTCTTGATCAATTCAACCACTTCTTGATGTGAATCCTAGTGTTTGAATGATGATGATGAAGATTCAATCCAAAGATGTGAGAATTTTGAGAGATTTGTGAGAGTTTGAGTAGCTTATGCAAGAATGGAAAAATGAGTGAAAATGGAGGTTTTGAACAAAATGGGAGCACCAACCCTTGCATGAATCAGCTTGTATGAATATATAGGTTGCATTAGAACCTCCTAGAAACTTGGAGAAGTTTCCCTTACACTTTTCCTTTTCAATTTGGATTATGTAACTTTCAATTCAAGCAACCATGAATAACTCTCAAATTATGAACTAAACTCAAAATTCCACTTTAGCCAATGTCTTTAAAATGCCTTTTCCATTCAAAATGACCTATAATTTTGCATCATTTGGCCAAGGTATGAAAAATCTCATTTTTTAAGCCATTTTTCTTCATTAAATTCACCAATTTTGAAACCTTGTGCTATGGACATTTCCAATCTCTCATGGTCACTTTTCTAGACTCAAAATGTCATTTGGAGCAAGTTTGATGTTGTAAGTTTTTTCATTTGAGGCCTCCTTGTATGAGTTTTGGACATAGGTTAAAATGACCTGTAATTCACAAATGACCAAAATGCCCTTTGCTTGCCAAGACCATAAGTTGAGTTCCACACATCATATGAAGGCATACTATACCATTCTAGAAATCTAAGACAATGAGGAACAATTCTTATGTTGACCAGAAATTCATTTGAAATCTCCTTGAGGGGTAAAAGTTGCTTGGAAGTCAAGTCACTTTCACAGACAAAATTTCAGATACCTCAGATGACCTGTAACTTGCAAGGACCATAACTTGAGTTCTATAAATCTCCTTGATGTCTTCCACCACTCAAATTAAAGGTCTTGAGATCCTCTACAAGTTCCATGTTGGCCAAGAAGCCATTTGAAGCTTGCATTTTGACTTATCTTGCTGGGAAATTTGACCTAAACTAGGGGATTTTACATAGAAACCCTAATTTAGAAACTCCTCTTCTCCTTGATTTCTTTTGATTTCTTCTTGGCATGACAACATATCCTCATTCTTCATGTCAAATGATGAACCCCACATCTCTCCAATGGCCCTTACTGCCTTTCAATCAATCAACTGACCTAGGGTTGACCCAGATGAAAACCCTAGTTGACTGTCTTCAACTGCAATTCTTGTGACTTCACCAATGACTTGTCTCCTTCTCCAAATGACTTTCTAAGTCCTCCAAGATGTCTAGATACTCCCCATGCTCAACCCACAGCTCACCATTTCTTTGTTGATCCTCAGACACCCTCAGTTAGGAGATAGATGAACTGCTTGATCCATTGACTTGATAGCTTCCAAATTCTTTTCTGATGACTTGAATGAGATTGAATCAGGATAATAACCTCTTGATAGGCCTCTAGAGATGAGAATAATGATTGGTCCCCCTGTTGAATGACTTGCTATGCTTATGCTATGCAGATGAGTAACCTATGTACATGACTCTATATGCAAATGCTAATACATGAACCAAGTGAATAAGGTTGAGCAAATTTTAGGGTGCAACATACAGGAGGAGCAACACGGGTGCCCGTGTTGTACAACACGGCCCGTGTTGCAAGGCGCGGTCAGATTTTTCAATTTTTACCCCGTGGGGCCCACCACTTTAACCTCCACTTATCATTACCCACCACACAATTCCTATCATTTTTCATCTTCCTCCTTCTTCTCCCTCACAAAACCCTTAACCTCCATAACCCTCTCTACACAAAAGCTTCAGTATCTACCACACCCACTCACCGGAACCACTTCCGTCCTTCACAAAAAACACTCTACTCATCATTGTGATTAATTCTACAGTTGCGTTTTTCACCAACAGTGATTTCGAAATTTTTCGAACCATCTGTGTTGTTTGTGTTTTGCAGGTTCAGAATGCCTCCTCGTAGAGATACCGGAAAAGCAGTGGCGGAAACTTCACGCCCCAGAAAGAGAGCACACCGTATGGCGAACCCTCACGGCATACTCTTTGAAGACCCGGATCATCATAAAAAGTACTCTAACATCATCAAGCGTAAACTCACGCCCACAAGGTATATCTGTAACACTATGCTTGATAATCTAGGGATGAGAATAGAGGTCCATAGGATGTTTCACACTCTGGGGATGTTAGAATTTATGCAATTAGAAGCGCCAACTTATGAGCGCATAACTGTTGAATTTTTGAGCACTTTAGAATTTCAGTTGAAGCACAGGTGGACGGGGGTGGAGGAAGAATATTATGGTACACTGCGGTTTAGGTTATTTGATACTGACCATAGCCTGACCATAGCCGAATTGGGAGATATTCTGAAGCTCCCCAATTTTGGTCCCGGAGCCCCTCCGGGAAATTTTAGTGCAGGGGACTTCTGGAAGGCTATTACAGGCAGAACTGATTATGTCGCGAAAGCGGCAAAAGCCTCTTGTATCCATAACCCTTGTTTCAGGTACGCTCAAAAGGGATTGGCATATACACTGTTCGGCAGGGGTGACAGCACAGGGGTGGCGACTCAGAGGGAGTTGTACTTCATGTACGGCATGGCCAATCACGAGCTCATTAATGTAGCTGCCTTTGCAGCTGATCACCTGAAGAGGGTTGTGAATGCACCTTCAGGCGAAATAAGTGTAGGCGGTATGATTACTCAAATCGCGAATCACTTTGTCCACGGTGCTCTCTTGAGAGAGGAACCCACTGTTGCAGGTAAGACAAAAATAGATCTTGCCACACTGACTGCCCAAGGTATGATTCGTGTCTTTGATAATTACTACTCCTTGGTAAGCCGAAACAGTCATCTCCTTGCTTTACCTGCCCCTGACTTTATTAGTATTCAAAATGTGAATAATTGGCTATATGAGAGCCCCCTGCAGGATGAAGAAGACCAATTTTATGATGGTACAGGTGCAGAATTCTTTGAGGATGAAGGCGATCAGGTAGAAGAAGCGCCTATACCGCCTACTCGATTTTCACCCCATCAGGAATCAGGCTCAGGCTCGTGGAGCTTATCTAAAAAAGAATGGGACTGATGGAGAATGAGATGTGCCATCTCCGAAGTGAGAAGACGAGGCAAGGCGAGGAGCAGACAAGACAAGGGAACGAACAAATCCGACAAGGCAGGTTGATCGGTGAGATGCATGAATGGATGCGGCAGATGATGTTGCGCGACCAACCTCCGCAACCATGAACTCTGTGAGTCCCCTGCTACTAGTGTTCCAACAGTGAGGACACCGTTGAATTCTAGTGTGGGGGTATTTTATTTGTGTTTTATTTTATTTGTGTTTTTATGTTATTTGTGTGTTTTCAATTCTGTTGCAGTTATTTGTTTATTTAATTTCCAGTCCAGTGTTAGTTTGAGAACATGATAGCGATCCACAGGAAGACCCCCCTGACATTGAGCTAATAAAATTAATAAAATTGTTGGTTGGGGAACTGTTGAGTGAAGATGTTGAGTGAGGTGATGAGAAAGTATATAGAATACTCAGAAAAGAACCGTGAGGGTGAAATTGGGATAATCTTGAGAGATAGGTAAAAGGCCAACACCCTGGGTTTCCCAAAAAGGAACGAGTTCGACGTGTAGATTTGTACCATAGTGCTTTGATCTGAGAAGTACCCCTGAGTAGTTTATTTTGACAATCAGGCTCCATCAAAAATAATCGTGTGTGCAAGGATAATGAAAAATATGGAGTTAAGGCACAGAGAAAAAAAAAACAAACAAAAAGGGGCAAGTAGGCGACTAATCCTTCTAAGTTGGGTAACCCTCACCCGGTTATTCAGCCCAACGGCGGTCGAACCTGAAAGCCATTCAAAAAGAATAACAGTGCCAGAAAAAGAAAAATGTCATTGATAAATCTTGTGCACACGAGGAAAATCATAAAAGCCATATAGTGATTGTCCGAATGAAAGGGAGGAAAATAGAAAAAGAAGACTTAAGTACAAAGCATAGTCGGAGAGGTTACCCATAGGGAGACTGAGGTCTGTGGTTTACCACAGTCTAGTGTTTGCAGGTTACCTGTTTTGAGGGAAAAGCCGAGATAAATCCTAGGGGACTTGGAATGAGAAGTTCAAGTATGAGTATTATCACCGTAACTCACAATTCTATGGACGGTTCCGTTATGAAAAAAAAAGATATTAAGTTCGGGTTGGTGAGCTTGTTGCTTGAGGACAAGCAAAAGTTCAAGTTCGGGGGAGTTTGATCGGTGGATTTCAGTTGTGTTTTCAAACGCTGTTTGTGGTTAATTTCGCAATGTTTTTATCTAGTTTTCGAAGCTTTAGTTGTTATTATATGCATTACTCGTAGTTGTGTGTCTTCGAGTCTTATTTTTAAGTTTATGTTGCTTTTGCCGCTGGTGCGTTTGATTTGGTTTCTTTTAGTGTGTTTTTGGCAGGAATGGATAACACGACAATCGCACCGCATTCGGAGGCAAAGAAAAGGCGAAAAAGGGAACTCAGAGCTGCAACACGGGTACCCGTGTTGCACAACACGGCCCGTGTCATGAAGGACACGGCTGGCAGACACGGGTGGACCAAAGCAGATGAAAAAAGAAGACTCAGACTTGCAACACGGGTGCCTGTGTCATGCAACACGACCCGTGTTGCAGCCCTTGGAGAGGAACACGCCCTGAAGAAGCCAGCAGCCTGACACGGCCACCCGTGTTGCACAACACGGCCCGTGTCAGGGCCACTGAACGTGAAATTTCTCTGTTTTCTGATTTTTTGCTGTCAGACCTATTTCGAAGGGCATTTGAGACATTTCGCTATGTAATTTGAATTTAGATATAAGAGGCACATTTTAGAAAGTAGAGAAAACACTTTTTGAACTGGGATTAGGATTGACAACTGAGAGGAGAGTTCGGCTGGAAACAGAGGATCGATCAAAAGCGGAAGCAATTGATGATCCAAGGATTTCAACTTGCATTGTAATGATCTTCTCCTTTTTAATTCTAATTACTTTTATGTTTACCAAGAACATGAGTAGCTAAACCCCAAGTTGTTAGGGGGTGGTCCTTAGTGCGATGTAATGACGTTTGTTTAATTATTCTATGAGAACTATGTTTTTACCTTAATATATTTTATTTTGCATTAATCCTATTCGTATTCATATTGGAAAGTAGAATTCGAATTGTGCTTAGGCGTTAGTCTGGAAAGTCAACCTAACACTTTTGCAAAATAGTATCACGGTCGATATTGCTTAGGAATGAGGATATCCCGTATCACGTATTTTATGGTCGAAACTATTGCTTGATGTTTTTCAGGGACACTGAGGAATTAGTGAACAGGAAAATCATCAAAGGGTTTCCATTAAGGAATTAAGGCAACTAAAGTGGCCAACTGATAAATTAAGGTTAATAACTAGTATAGTAGAATAATCATACAGGGTCTTTACTCGTGTCGTCTCCACTCCCCTAACACTGTTCTTAGATTGATTAATTAAGTCCGTATTTACTTGTGATATTACTCTGCTACCAAACAAACCACTAGACCTTTTGTTCAATTGAATCCTAAAAATTCCGTTAATTACTACGCAGTCCTCGAGATCGATACTTGGGACTTTTCCCTTATTACTACAATTGGTAAAAATAGTACACTTGCTATTTTCACGATCACAATGAAACGCGGCGTCAACTTATGCGACTTCAATGCCCTACCAACACCAGTCATCGGAGTGACTCGGAGAAACACATGATCTCCCTTTTGAAGTTCAAGTGTTTTCCTCCTCTTGTCATGATAACTCTTCTGACGGCTCTGAGAAATCTTCATCTTCTTTTCAATCATCTTAATCTTATCGGTAGTCTGCTGAACTATCTCGGGTCCAACCACAGAACTCTCTCCCGACTCATACCAACACAATGGCGTCCTACAACGTCTACCATACAATGCCTTGAACGGTGCCATACCAATACTCGAATGAAAACTGTTGTTGTAAGTAAACTCAATCAAAGGTAAGTAGCTATCCCAAGCTCCTCCCTTCTCCAACACACAAGCTCTCAAAAGATACTCAAGTAATTGAATAATCCTCTCCGTCTGACCATCTGTCTGCGGATGATAAGCTGAACTCAAATGCAACTTCGTACCCAAAGCACTTTGAAAACTCTCCCAAAATATCAAAGTAAACCTCAGATCTCTATCTGACACAATGCTAGATAGAATGCCATGCAAACTGCAATCCTCTCGATGTACAGCTTTGCCGATTTCTCCAACGGGTAATCCATTCGCATAGGAATAAAGTGAGCAGATTTGGTCAATCTATCCATAATAACCTAAATAGCCTCAAAATTACTCAGCGCCCTCGGTAAACCCGACACAAAATCCATAGATATGCCATCCCATTTCCACTATGGAATAAACAACGATTGCATCAAACCCGACGATTTCTGATGTTCAATCTTTGACTTCTGACAAGTCAAACAAGAATACACAAACTCGACAATATCCTTCTTCATACAAGGCCACCAAAACACTTTCCTCAAATCTTGATACATCTTAGTAGCACCCGGATGAATACTCAATCCACGACGATACCCTTCCTCAAGGATACACTTCTCCAGTTCAACAACATCAGGAACACAAACTCTATCACGACATCGCATAATACCATTCTCATCAATCCGAAATTCACCACCTTGACCTTGATTGATCAAAGTCAACCGATCCACTAAACTCAAATCAGATTTTTGTCCTTCCCGAATCTCGTCAAGGATACTACTCGTAAGCTTCAACATACCAAGCTTAACTCCATAAGAAGTCTTCTCACAACCAAACTCAAATCACGAAACTTCTCAATCAATTTCAACTCTTTTACCATCATCATCGACATGTGCAACGATTTCCTACTCAATGCATCAGCCACCACATTTGCTTTACCCAGATGGTAATTCAAACCAAAGTCATAATCCTTCAGAAGTTCCAACCATCTTCTTTGCCTTGCATTCAATTCTTTCTGATCCAAGAGATACTTCAAACTCTTATGATAATTAAATACCTCAAATCTCGAACCAAACAGATAATGCCTCCAAAGCTTCAACACAAATACAACGGCGGCCAACTCTAAGTCATGTGTAGGATAATTCTTCTCATGCACTTTGAGTTGCCTCGAAGCATAAGCTACAACTTGGTTATTTTTGCATCAATACACCTCCTAAACCCATCAAAGAAGCATCACAATACACAACAAACGGTTCTTCCGGATTCGGCAAAATCAAAACAGGAGCTGTCGTCAATCTTCTCTTAAGCTCTTGGAAACTTCCTTCACACTTTGCATCCCAAACAAAAGCTTGACCTTTCCTAGTCAACTGCGTCAACGAAAATGGTAACTTAGCAAATCCTTCAATGAATTTCCGATAATAACCTGCTAAACTAAGAAAACTTCTAATCTCAAAAACTGATTTCGGAGTCTCCCATTGTGATACCGCTTCAACCTTCGACGGATCAACTGCAATACCTTCACTCGAATCACATGGCCAAGGAAACTCACTTCCTTCAACCAACATTCCCACTTAGAAAGCTTTGTATACAACTGCTTCTCTTTCAACACAGATAACACAATCCTCAGATGCTCGACATGCTCTTCTTCATTCTTCGAATAGATTAAAATATCATCAATGAACATAACCACAAACTTGTCCAAATAAGGATGGAAAATCATGTTCATGTACTCCATAAATACACCTGGTGCATTAGTCACACCAAATGGCATCACAAAATACTCATAATGTTCATACCTCGTTCTAAAAGCAGTCTTCGGAATATCTTCAGCCTTCACACGAATCTGATGATACCCAGATCTCAGATCTATCTTACTAAACACACTTGCGCCAACCAACTGATCCATTAAATCATCAATCCTCATAAGTGGATACTTATTCTTGATAGTTACCTTGTTCAATTGTCTATAGTCCACACAAAGTCTCACAAAACCTTCTTTCTTCTTAACCAATAACACCGGCGCACCCCACAGTGACACACTCGGACGAATAAACCTCTTCTCAAGAAAATCTTAAAGTTGACTCTTCAACTCTTTCAATTCCGACGCAGACATACGATAGGGAGCCATCAATATCATACTAGTCCCAGGAATCAAGTTGATCGTAAACTCCACTTCTCGTTCCGGCAGCAAATCTCTTATCTCATCAGGAAAAACTTCCGGAAAATCACGGATAATTGGTAAAGTGTCAATTGTTCCACTTTCACCAATACTCAAAGTTGTCATCAACATAAATACCTTTGCACCATCTTGCACTGATTCCTTCACTTGCTTAGCAGTCATAAACAAATCTCCTTCCTCATCAGATTCAGGAAAAATAACCATTTTGTCAAAACAGTTAATATAAACACGATTAAATTCCAACCAATTCATCCCAAGAATAACATCAAGTTGGTCTAGGTGAAGACACACTAAATCAACTCCAAAGTCTTTAGCAAAAATACTCAACGGACAATTCAAACACACATACGGGGTAGTTACCGAACCCATAGCAGGAGTATTAATAACCATACTACCGCCCATAACAAACAACTCAAGATTCAATCTCTTAACACAATCCAAAGAAATAAAAGAATGTGTAGCTCCAATATCAATTATAGCGATCAAAGGTATATCATTAATGAAGCACGTACCTCGAATCAATCGATCATCACTAGCAGTCTCTGATCCTGATAGAGCAAACACTTTCCCGCTCCCTTGAGTCTTCTTAGGCTTGTCACACTTGGTACTAATGTGCCCTTGCTCACCACAGTTGTAGCGAGTCACATTCGCACCGCTTCTGCACTCATGAGCTTTGTGGCCTGGATTGCCACACTTGAAACACTTAAGTCCAACACTTTTGCACTCAAGAGCACGATGTCCTGTCTCACCACAATTATAACATCTCACTAGAGTAGAAACTCCTCCCCCACTTGGTTTCTTTCCGTAACCAAACTTCTGTTTCCCTTTATCAGCAACAGTCACATATGGCTTCCCTCTGAATTGACCCTTTCCCTTCTTATCATTCAAACTCTTGTAGTGACTAGATCGAGCCCTACTATCTTCATCATAAATTCTACTCTTGTTTACCAACTCAAAAAATTGCCTAATTTCCTGATAACCAACATCTTGCTTGATTTCAAGCCTCAAACCATTCACAAACTTGAGACACTTGGATCTCTTAGCATTAGCAGTGTTGTAGTGAGGACAAAACTTAATCAATTCTTCAAACCTCGCCGCATACTCGGCCACGGTTGAGTTTCCCTGTTTCAGCTCAAGGAATTTAATTTCCTTCTTACCACACACATCTTCTGGAAAATACTTCTCCAGAAATGTCTCTCTAAAAAGATCCCAAGTAACCAGAATCTCATCTTCTTCCAACCTTTGGCGAGTGTTACCCCACCAATCCTCATCCTCCTCTTCGAGCATATGAGTGCCAAACTGCACCTTCTGCGCATCTGAACAGTTCATAACTCGAAAGATCTTCTCTATTGCCTTTATCCAAATTTGTGCTTTGTCAGGCTCATGGGTTCCCTTAAACATTGGTGGATTGTTCCTTTGAAACCTTCCTAAAACACGAAACTCATCATCAGCATTGTTTCCAACATTCACATTGGCTTGAGAACTCTGCCCAATCACTCCAGCCAACCTCGTCAAAGCCTCAGCAATTGCTTCATCATTCCTACCGGCAACCATCTTCTGAATCTCAACAACAGAACTCCCTCAGAACAAACAATATTGATAGTGTCACCCACAATCAAATATAAATGGGAAAACAAACACGTTAACAACTTGGCCAACTGGCCAACCAAGCTCTGATACCACTAATGTAACACCCCCTTCTATACCCCTAAATAATCAATAAAACATTTAAGCACATAATAAAATTTTATCAGAGTATAGTTAAAATATGGTATAAAGAGGTACGTCACATCATCACAATTCAAAACATTCAACACCTACTTATGAAAAAGATATGCAACAGTGGGGTAGTTTTGAAATAGAGGAACTTCGTCCTTACACCCACATCTCAATATTTAGAATTAAAGCAGAAGATTTAAAACATTTGAATCACTTAAAACATGTCATCATATATTACATATCATCAAGTTTAATTCACAATGTCATTCATGTTTCACCAAACATTTGTCACCAGATACATATACAACATATCACAAAAGAATGCTATACAGCCTAACTACCCGGTGCTACATATCAGAGCGACCGACAAAAGAATGAAGCTATACTTCACAAAAAGGACCTCCAGTAACCTAATCTGCAATGCCTCATAGAGCATTATAAAACAACAGAAGGGTGAGAAATATTATCATAATAATCAATGCATATAATTATATATATACATACACAAGTATAAAATAAATATACTTCCACATCTTTCTCACCACACTCCATCATAACTCATCATACATTTCACAACATGTATAAACACGTATGGATAATTACAAAACGTATTTCATCATACACATATCCATAGTTCTCAATTCAATAATCCACACACAAGCATAATTCATATAACCATGATATCATGCTATGTGACTCAATGCAACTCAATGCCATGTGATACCAACACTTGTTATCATTTTTCGGTTTTTACGTTTAAACTGGGTCCACTCTTCTTGACCGATAACACTAAAATCCCGTCCTCTAAGCTTTCAAACTCACTCTTATAGGCTTGGGACAAGTCACCAGTCTCCACGAAACTAGCAAACATTGCCTCTTGACTAAATGATGCATATGTAATCAACCACAAAATGCACTTAAGACCGTTCTCGCATCTTAATCTCATGCATTCAATAATTCATTATATAAGAATTATAATCATGATTGCACACACAACATATTCATTAAACAATGCATACATATTCACAATATGTTCTCATGCATTCATCTCATACAATCGCATACAAAAATTATGCATTTACAATTCAATATCATCACCATATTTATCAAACAATGCACACATATTCACAATATGTTCTTATGCATTCATCACATAAAATCGCATACAACACATATGCATCCATAATATCATGCCAACGGCCACAACTTCATCATAAATCATCATGCATTATTATTCAATTCAAACAATGCATTATATATATATATACCAAAAGGCTACATTCACAATTGGTTTCATAATCTAGGATTCACGCCATAAGGCTACCCATAGCATGACATGCCACAACGGTTCACAATTATTCCTTTTAATAAGAATTAAACATAATTGAACCAAAGGAATCAACGTTGGATGGAAAACACAGAAAATGAAAAGTTGCTGCCACATTCGCTACCCTTCGTCTGGCGAAGCTATTGGCGAATGCTCGCTACCTCGTTCGCCTGGAGAACTCGCTAGAGAAGCAAGTTAGTAGCTACTGGAAGTGTTCGCTACCGTTTGCTGATTCGCTCGCCTAGCGAACCTTCGCCACTCTCCTTTGCCTGGTGAACATGCCAGCGAAGGCTGACTTTCGCTTCTGTCTTGGTTCGCTACCTAATCACTGGGCTTCGCCTGGCGAATGCTGGCGAATCTGCGAACTCAGAAATCTCTAACTGTCCAAAACCATCCAATCTCCCCAAAATCAACCGATTCTCACCAAACCAATTTTAGTAGTCTTAGTCCAACAATACCCGACTAAAATACGCCATTAATTTCAGATTCTAACAGTTTAAACTCGGTTTCCACCGATTAAACTCATTTCTTCTCTAAATGGAAAATGAGTAGAAACTCCAACAAATCCAAACCCACACATACATAATCATACACATTGACAAGATAATGATATTTCACACCCTTACCTTGATTAAATCGGAGCTTGAGAGTTGTTCTTGAGCTTCCAAGCTTTTTCCCTCTTCTTCTTCTCCTTTCTCCTCTTTCTCCTTCTTTCTCTATTCTTTCTCTTATGTTTCTATCTTTTTCCTTTTCTTTCCACTTTTCCCTTATAAGTCTTTCTCTTCTAATTCTCTCCAACATCTATTAATTCATTTAACTAATCACCCACTAATTAAATAATCCTCATAAACCATTTAATTAATATAAATAATTAATTAATGAAAATTGGGCTGTTACACTAGGGGGGGTGTTTGATCTGATTCAATAACAACTCTGAATTAACACTGCTACAACTTATTTTAACTAATACATTACCGGTCCTTTAGGGTGTTTACTCCTAAGTCCTTAGTGAGAAAATCTTTAAATATCCAACCTAATTCCTATGTCCATAGAGAACTACAGTTGAAATTAAGCATTCAATATATCAAGAATAATCCGGTTATTAGATGGTATCCCTAGTCTTAGGTGATATATACTATAATATATTCTTAATTAAAGCATTAACAACGACAGTATAGCCTAATCGTTAACCGTAAATCAAACTCCGTTTGTCCGACAGATAAAGCATAAGAACAACAAGAGAATAAATCAATAAGAGAAAATAGTTTGTTATTGCAATACTAACATCAGAATTATTACATAACCAAATCAGGGACACCCCCTAACATTTGGGGGTTTAGCTACTCATAATGCATGATAAAAAGAAAATACAAGATATAGACATTACAGTTACTAGGATAAAAGTGGATCTTCAATTCCTTCCTATCATGAAAATTTCCCCTTCACCGAAGCCTCTGTGTTCTCCAATTTCTCTTTGTAAATTTTTATCGTTCCAAGAAGAAATCCCCGACTAAAATCCAAAAACCACTAAAATAGGAAAGACCTCCCTTTATTTTCTATTCCTCTAATGAATTAGATTTAATTTATCAATAAAATCATGTCTAACAATAACCAAATCAACAATCAGTGCCGAATCTCGCCGAAAAAGGAAAGAAATAAAATCTCCTCGCTTGTCTGACGCGGCCAGTAGCATGTGCTACGAGTGACCGTAGTGTCTGCTACGACCAGTAGCATGCACTACCGGTTCCCGTAGCAGACCACTGGAGTTGGTTTACACATTGAAGAGATTGGGGGTTCTAGTTGCTATGGCCAGTAACACATCTTATAGATGGTCGTAGCAGACCACCATCTCCATGTCTTTTTCATCTAAAAACTAGGGTTTTTACTGCACCTCTGTTATGGCCCGTAGCACACACTACGAGTGGCCGTAGCAGGCCATTTTTTCTTGGATTTTCCTTCCTAATTCTTCGCGATTCTTCTAGTTTTCTACCGAAATCCTTCTTGAATACTTATTTAACCCTAAAAACATTAAAACAACACAACCAAGCATAAAATACGGTAAACAGAAATAAAATGCGAATAAAATATGACAAGATTAACGAAAATTAACGGTAAATGAAAGCATAAAAACCACCGATCACTTATTCTATTTATGAATATATGATTTCCTGTCATTGTTGGATATTTGAAGCTTTGAACATGATTCATGACTGATATGTGCACTATAATATGTTTGGTTGTTATGATATTGTTATGTATTGTTCAATTTGTCTTATGAGGGTAATTGATTAAGGTAATAAAAATGGGGATGATGTATAAGGGATAATGAATGAGGGAGATGAAGATCATGTGTGAAAACTGGGAATTTCTGGAAATTTGACCTTTGTTAATCGATTGACACAATATATCAATCTTTTTTTTTTCCACCACCAGTATCCGGCCCACTGGACCACCTAATCTGGTTCGGGGTCAGTTCTAGCATGAAGTGGTTCTAGCCCCCCCCCCCCCCCCCCCCAATCACAGTTGTGGGGGATTAAACTGTGGTTCTCCCTACCAAGTCCAACGCCAATAACCACTGAACCAACTAACGATTGGTATATGTCAATCTATTACATGTGTATTATTTTAGAAAAAATAGATATGACAATTGATTAATACTGGGAATTAACTGATTGCATGCAGTCTAAAAGCGGAAAAGTTAAAAGGTAGAATGCAAATAGATTTGATGGTAATCGATTGACATCTCATGTCAATTGATTAATGCTAGCCAAAATTTGAAAAATTGCTTAATTTAAACCTAGTATGTTACCCGACTATTTTTGTTATAACTTTAGTTCCATAAGTCCAAATGAGGTGCAGTTTGAAGCGTTAGGAAGCTAACACGCGTGGCTATCCCATAACGACAAATTAAGAGGATAAATAGGTGTTGGAAATTATGAAAAATTGTAGTTTTATTGTTTATGCATTAGTTAGCAATAACGAACAAATGAGTAATCGATGCAACCGAATGAACTAACGATAAATTGATGTTAAAATGTTATAGCATGGCTGGATATCATGTGAATGTACATGAGATGTGGTGCTACTATTTGGTGATGTTATATGGTGTGCATATGATTCGTATTGTGATTTTAATTCATGATTATATGGTGATTAATTGTGTATCATTGGCGTGCATATGTTGTGATCAAATATGAATAATAAAATTTATGCAAATAAGACTTATAAAGTAAATAATATATAATAAAAAATAAATATATAAGCTACTTATAAGTCAACTATAAGTAAATGTCTATTACATATTATATAACACTCTCCCTCAAACTTACAAGTTACAATGCATTAACATGAAGCATTGAGAGTTTATCAAACAAAATTTTTAAAATATATTCAATAATAAACAATATAAATTTAAAACTATAGCATTGCCCATCAAGATAAAGTTTGTTAAACTTTAAATTTGTTACAAATTAACTCTAAAAATAAGTGATCAAACCATACTAACTAATATCATAACAAAAAAAAAGAGCAACTAATAAAAAGAATCATCATGGAGAGAAACAACAACCAAAGAGAGAAAAAGCAATTGAAGAAGACAATGAAAGAAACCAATTGATAGAGGATGAGCATCCAAAGAGAGGGAACAAAGCAACCCAACAAATCAATTTGAATCAAATCATATCAAATTAAACCAATTCAATCTAATCCAATCGAAATCAAACTAAAAATAATCAATCTAAATCTATCTATATAAATTTGAATCAAATAAAATCATACCAAATCAGTTTGAATCAATTATACTGAAATGAACTAAATCAAATTAGATCAAATTGAATCAAATTGAATAAAAGTGAATAAATCCAATATAATATAATCCAAACCAAATAGAATAATCAATACGAAAAAGACTAACCAATTAGAAAAACCAATAAGAGAAAGAAAGAGAAGCAATATGGCAGAAGAACCAAGAAGAAGGGGATAATCAATAGAGAGAGAAACAACCAAATAGAACAACCAATAGAGAAAAGAGTAACTGAACAGAAGAAAGAATAAGAGATAAAGAGAAGCAACTAAATAGAAGATCCAATAAGAAGGGAGAGAATCAATAGAGAGATAGAAGTAACCAATAGAGAGAGTCAACCGAAGTTATATATAGTTTAATCCTGATCTTCATGCGCACAAAAATGGGAGACAACCCGAGAACAATTTTGCAATTCAACATAAGAATTTTTTCTTCAACAAACTTATCATTATAAAATCAAAACAAATGCATTTCCAAATTTTGGAAACTCAATAACAGAAGCAACAATTAGTTCAAGGAGGATTCACTACTACAAATAATACATTTCATGACAACCGTTTCACCTCACGTATTGAAAAAATGAGGTATAATTCTTGGACGCACCCTATTTTTTTTAATTTAAAAAGATGTAGTATATTTTGTCGGTTATTTTGAAAACAGGGGTAAACCTATCCAGTGTACATGCTTCGAATCTCATCAACCCAATTTATGTTTTATTTCATGAAAAGTGGCACCTTCTTGAATATTTTATTCTGTGGTAGTTAGGTTATTTGTTGTAGAGAGCATGATAAGGAGAGCTGAAGTTGGACAATAAGGAAGATGGCAACTTATTGGTCACATAGACAGAAGTAGTAAAGCTATGATCTCAATAGGTTATAGGAATAGATACATGAGCAAGTAAGGTAAGGCCCATTTCAACTATGTGACGATCTTTTCTCTCTATTGAGCCATTCTGATGGCAGGTGTGAGGGCAAGTAATTTTATGTGTAATGCCAAGTTCAGCTAGGAATTTAGAGAATGGTATGAACTCTCCACCAAAATCAGACTGTACTGACTTGATAGTTGTACTGAATTGTGTTTTGATAAACAGATGGAACAACTTAAAAGCATGAAGTGCCTCTAACTTTTGTTTTAGAAAGTAAAGCTAAGTGTATCTAGTGTGACCATCCGCATAAGCAATATAGTATCTATACCCAGAGCTAGATAGATTAGGAGATGAACCCCATAAATCTGAGTATACAATGTCAAAAGCATTGTCATAAACATTAGTGAAGGAGGGAGCATGAAGTCTATGGGCTTTGCCCAGATTACAAGATTTACACACAGACAAGTCACATTTATTAGGAATAGGCACATTACATTGTTTGAGAACTTGTTTGATAGTATTCTAATTTGAATTTCCTAGTTTATGATGCCATAAACACATGGAATTACAAGGAGACACTTTATCTATACTAGTTTTGACAGAATTATAAGAAAAATGTTCATCTATGCTAGGCTTGACAACAATGTGGCCTTGTGAATCAGGTTGATAAGATGAGCCTTTATTCAAAGAAGTAGGTCCTGAGAGCTTCACTGATAGCTTGGGCATGCAGTACAAGCCACTAGTATAAAAAAAACCTCAAGGAGAGTTTGGTTAGAAACCTGACATTTTACACAACATTTATCAACCAGAAATTCAAAACTAACATTGTTATCAATAGAAAACTTTGACACTGATAGAAGGTTCCTTGTGATGGATGGTACACAGAGCACATTATTGAGAACCAATTTATGCCTTGGGTTAAGCTTGGAATGAAAGACAGTAGAACCAACAAATTTAAGAGCAAGAAATTGGCCATTACCAACATAGACTTTACTATTGCCTAGATAAGGTTTAAGATTATGTAAATAATTATCCTAAAGTGTAAGGTGATGAGAGGCACCTGAATCAGCAAACCAAGCTTGAGATTCAAGCTGAGTTAGGAGGGAATACTCTTGAGTAAAGGCATATGACTGACTTGGGGAGGCTTGACTGGTTGAAGCTACCATGGCCACAACTTGATCAAATTGAGCAGCATCATGTGTTGAATTATGTATTGAGCCAGATTTATCTGTAGAATTAGTTTGAGGACTTGTTGTATTAGAAGGTACAAAGTTCTCATCATACCTGTGAAAGCAATCAATAATAGAGTGACCATATTTGCTACATAAATGACATGTAGGTTAACCTCCAGTTGAACCTGAGGTAGCACGAGCTCTACCACGTCCTCTACCTCTTGCAAACCTATTTCATCTGCCACAATAACTCTCTCTTGAACCATTGTTGTCCTGGCTTGAGTGTGCTATGTTGGCTGCCACAGTATGAACAACTAGTTCTTGATGAAACTTGTCCAACTGAGCTTCTTGCACATAGAGAAGAGCTTCCACATCACACAATGAAGGATATTCAGTGCTCTTATACATCTGCATCACAAAAGGATTGTATTCTTCAGGGATACCATCAAGAATCAAATCTATTGATCTTGTTCTAAAATAGTGTAACCAACTGCAAGAAGAGAGTTAGTTATGGCTTTGATGCGTAACACAAATTCTGTAATAGACATGTTCCCTTTCTTCGTGGATTTAAATTCAACACGCAATTGACGAACCCTAGCCTTCATTTGAGCATTGTAATACTGATGAATTTTATCTCAAACTTAATAAGCATGTTTGCACGCTAAAACCCTAGGTAAGACTGACTCAAAAATTATAGACAACAACCAGATAAACCTATCTTGATCTTGAACCAACCATGCTTCATATTCATCAGAATACGTACCTGAAACACGATCTTGAACTGGGTTAAACTTCTGAGGAATTTGTGGATTCATCACGATTTTGTGCATCCTTTGTGTTAGGATCACACCTTCTACTTGCTGATTCCATGAGAGGTAGTTGTTGTCTTGCAGTTTGATAGAGAGCTTTGGTCCAAAGAAATTGTTCATCTTGGAGCTAGCAAACACTTTGTGGAGTTATTGTGAATGCGTTGAGCTCTTGACACCAGAATATTGATTTTCTTCATAGTCCATGGTACCTTGGTGGAGGAAGACGAACAAATTTGCAACAAACAACTTCAGCAAGAAATGGAGATCACAGTACGCAGAAGAGAGCTATGAAAGAGAGTTATGACCTGGTACAAAAATCTTCCTCGAGGCTCGATCACATCATGGAGGAACCTAAAAAATCAGTTTGCCCAATATTTCATTGCCTCTAGGTGTCATCCCAAGTAGGAAGCCACGCTCGAAGGCATAATTAAGGGCAAGGATGAGCCTCTTTGTGCCTACATCGAGAGGTTTAACAAGGAAGCGATTAAGATCCGCACGACCGACTACATGAAGAAGTACCTCCTCAAAAAGGGACTAAGGCCAAATAGTGATATCTGCAAAGCAGTGGGATCGAATCGCCTCATTCTCTGGAGGAACTCCTCCGCAAGGCCCAATCTTACATCCAATATGAGGAAAAATAATCCGCTTACAAAGCCCGGTATTTGAGGGACCAAGAGAATTCCAGAGCGTTAAAAAAGGATGAGGTAGAAGCTTCCCGACACGACAAAGAAAAAAGACGAGATGACCGCCCCTGTGATTATAAAGGATATGCTGGTCGCTTTACTGATAGTAGAATGATTCAAGAAAGGTTTTAACACTTAGGGGAGACTGTTAGTAGACATTTTCATCAGGTACTTCGTGCTTGTCTTAAGTTGTCTATGAAATATATTAAACCTGAAGATCCCACATTTCATGATTGTCATTCTAAAATAAAAAACGATCAACGTTATTGACCTTTTTTTAAAGAATGTTATAGGAGCAATTGATGGTACCCACGTGTCATGGTAGTTAGTGCCAACGAGCAAACCAGGTATATTAGAAGAAATGGATACCTTACACAAAATATAATGGTTGTATGTGATTGGAAATGTGTTTCACTTTTGCATTAGCCGGTTGGAAAGGTACTGCCCATGATGCACATGTTTTTGACCAAGCTCTCACAAATGTGAACCTTAATTTTCCACACCCTCCTCTAGGTTTGTTTTTTATTACTACTAATGATTTTTTATAATTATAATATTTGACTTCACTTTTAAATGATTAATTTATTTTTATAGGTAAGTATTATTTGGTAGATTCTGACTATCCAACACCAATAGGATACATTGGTCCCTACAGATGTGAACGTTATCACCTTCCTAATTTTAGGCGTTCTAACAGGTTCGCAAATAATAATGAAGTATTTAATTACTACAACTCAAGTTTAAGATGTGCAATAGAAAGTCATTTGGATCATGTAAATCATGTAAAACATTACTTCATAGACTGATTTTAACGATGTGATCATTCACGCGGTAGGAGCACGTGTGATAACTCTGTTGCCACTTGATTTTCACGTCGCAATAAATAAAACAAAAGTTGCAAGTGTAGCAGGTGTAGCAGAAAGGTGACAGACATGTGTAAGAACGTTGCCATGTGATATTCATTTGACAAGTTGTGACGTGATATTCACGCGGTAAGTTGCGAGATGAATTTCACGTGGCAAATTGCGACGTGAATATCACATGGTTAAATATTTAAAAAAAAAACTTATTAATTTTATTACACGTTTAATAATAATAGTTTGTATTTTTAATTATAGTTTAAAATATTTTAGTGTGTATATTATTGTTTAAATTTTTAATTATAGTTTGTTATTTTTATTATTTTAAAATATAAAATTATTAGTAAATTTTTTGAATAATAATTTAAATTGAAAAATTAATAAATATAAATATAAAATATTAATGAATATAAATAAATACCAAAATTAAGAATAAAATTTTTAAATAAAAAGTGCATAATATACTAAAATATAATTAATATTTTACAAAAATAAAAATTTAAAATAAAAATAAATCATTTGGATCAATCCGGATCGAAAAAGTCGTTAAGGTCAAAATCATCGTCATCATCGTCATCCATCTATTTTTGACCACAAAACTGCATGAAGGATGAGAGCACCTGCTGGTAGGGAGGTGGAAAGCTAGATCCCCCAAAAATCAAATAATCAACAATCAAATATTTATTTAAATCTAAAAAAAAGTTTAAACTTTATAAATATTTATATATTAATATATATAATCTATTTTGAAAATAAAAAAATAAAAAAATAAAATAAATTATTTATAATTTTGTTTTAATAAAAAAATACTATATTTTTGTTTTAAATAAATATATTAAATAATTTTTTCGTTTTACAATACATACATAAATAACATATTTTTTTAAAAAACATAATATTTAAACAACAACCAACAATCCAATTAATATATCAAATTCAAAAAAAAAATTAAAATAACAAAAATACCTCTTCTTCAATCTCTTTCAATCTTCTTGTTCAAATATCTTCTTCAATCTTCTTATTCAATTCTTCTTTCTAATCACTTTAATATTTTGACAGGAATAAAATTAAACATAAATTAAAGTCAAAAAATCTTATACACTAAACGAAATTATTAAAAAAATAGAAGAAAAATCACTTTTGAAACAAATAGAAATTGAAAAGGAAATTTGGTACGAGGTGAAGAAGAAAATTCGTATGAGGTGAAAAAGATTGAGAATGAGTAGAGACAGAGAAAGAGAAAGAAGAAGCAAATACGAGAAAATATTAAGTGTTGTCTAGAAAAAAGAGATAACGCGCGCCTCTATATAATCCAATCAGCGACATGAATTTCACGTTGCATCCTTGTCACGTGATATTCACGTCGCAAAACCTAACTTTTAAATTTTAAAAATCAATCATAATAACGTAGCGAAGTAATAATCACGTCGCAACTTTACCACGTGATATTTACGTCGCAAAAGTTCCAACGGTCATAATATTTTATCAGTCAACATGCACTTCCAGTACTTAGGGGTGGCAAAATGGATGGATTGGATGAATATGAATTGTTAATGGATGGACCAAAGCAATTCATTAGTCCATTAACAATCCACTAAACTCTCTTAATAAAAATTCAATTAAATCCATCCATTAAAAGATAAAATTCATCCAATCCATCCATTAACATATTTCTAAGGGATGAATATCCATTTATCCAAAAAATTAATTTAAAATTTTTTAATTTAATAAGTGACAACATAATATCCAATAGATTTATAAAATGAGATGGATGAATTAGAGTTAGTGGATGGATTGGATCAAATCCATTAAATTATTTTTTGTCTTATGGATGGATTGGATGAATATTATGTAAATGAATTTTATTGCCACCTCTACCAGTACCCCATCACTTCACCGTCAGATTGTTTTTTCCTTTTAAACTCTTGCGACGTGATATTCACGTCACAACAAAAAATTTTAAAATTTTAAAATTTTTCTCTTTATAGTAGGTTTGACTCTTGTAATTTTTTTTAAAAAAATTTAAATGTTGCGACATGATTTTCATGCCATAATTTTTTATTTATAAATCTATAAGACCATATACTAACGTTATATTTATTATTTTAATATTAAAAACGTTAATAATGTAATAAACACATGTTTATTTTTTACCACGTATTTTTCACTTTACTGAATTATATTATAAGAAACAATATTTTTTTTATAGTGAAACGAATACTATGAGTACTCGAATCCTGATTACATCAAGAAACGTTAAGCAAGCTCGTTTATCCCCATAATGAAGATATATTGTTGTACATGTTTTTACCCATAAGATGAAGGGAACCTAAGGAAATGTGACCATAGTCTGCTTAATTAGCATTTATCTTATTTTGAATTCCAAATAATTTTCTTCATTGCATTAACTCCAAATCGACTATCCTTACTCTGCAATGGAAATCAACTCAAATGAAATATTTGAACTTATTAACTACCATACTTAAAAAAATATTGACTTATATTTAATCTATTGTAAAAATAATTTATACATAAATAATTATATGATATATGTCTATGCTATAAAAAGTTAAATGAATTGTTTACATGTGCTGAAGAATTTATTAATTAGGTCACAATCAACCAGTTGTTGTTCTGATAGTGAAACAAGCTCACCTGTAATTATCTTATTAATACCTTCCATTGCAGCAATTGCTGACAAATCCCAACAACTACGTACCTTCATTCAAAAAAAAGAAAAGAATGTGAGTAGTTAATCTTAACTATATTTGAAAATTTGAAAGCAAGTGCAGAAAATAATAAAAATCTAATTATACCGGTGGTTTCTTTAAGACGTGACAATTTAGGGGGTTAGAATTCAGAATTTGGATATGATAAAAATATAAAATGAGTAATATCTTATTTATTTTATTGTCACCTTTTGATTTTTTTTAAACACTAGTATTGTATAGAATTAAAAATATATATCCTTTGTCTCAAATTAATGTTATTTTAATAATTTTATATTAATTATATTTAGTTAATGATTTGTGAAAAATAAATTATAACTTTTTCCTTCATAAATTAATTATTTATTAATGGTATGAGTAAAATAGTTTAATTTTAAAACGACGACAACTAAGTCTTATCATATTAAATGGGGCCGATTACATGAATCAAGTTTCGCCATAATGTTTTACTAGCATTTAGACGGAATGTTAGTCTTTTTAAAGAGTTTAGAAAGTGATAAAGAAGTAGTAGTAATAAGTTGAGTGTTTGGTTTAGGTGTTTTCATGTTTAAGTGATTTCTCTCTTACTCACTCTCTTTATTATATTCATATCATATGCACACCTTCTTTTCTGTTAGGCTCTAATACCACAATGTCCGGGAGCCTTACATGTCATGAAACTCAGCCTTAACTGTATCGTCCTCAAATAGTCAACTATAGGCATAATACGGACTAACAATTAAAATTGAAATTCATAACAGTAAGGACTGTAGTATGGATGGATGGTCAGATGTTTTCTGTTACACAAGATCCTCATTTAGAGGCAAGTGTAGAGCATACTTGCATCTATGGGGGAAATTATGATATGAATACAATAACTAAAGCTTTGAGGGAGAAAGAAGAGATTTTTAGAACATATTTGTTCTTAAGCACACAAGAGAGTTTATTTGTGAATGTTTGATCAAAATATGTTACAAGAGCCCTCCTTTTATAGCCACAGAGGTACATATAGGACAAAAGTAATACTATTTACAAGCATGACATTTTTAATATTATATGAATGCCTTTTTCAAAAGTCTGACACACTTATCATTTATGGATTACATTATTGTAGTCTTATTGCACAAAAAAACAAAAATCTACTATTCATAAGCATCCTTGTGATCTTTGAAGAAAAAATTATCCATTTAGTCTTTGCAAATGGGTTCATGAGAGGGGGACATATTTTGATCAGATAAATTTTCATCAGAGAAGTGTGAGGGCAAAGCCTCATATACTAGATATGAGTGTTTCGATGATGTCAAAACTTGACCGCATGGAAGAATAAGTATTTGGCGTTATCACCATGATGCATGAGCATGCCTTATCTCTCATGTTTTATTTGCTTGCACAAAATATCTCGAGTACTGCATTTAGAGTTGTCAAAATATGCGTTATACGAGTTTAACTTCATTGGTCTATCACAGGTATCATCTAAGAGAATCAAAAACATGAAATTAGACATTTTCTGAAATTGCAGGTCTTTGAGTCGACCAAACCTCTGCTCCGGTCGACTAATAATATGTGTCATAAACTTGCATTTTCTTCGGGTTAGGTATGGTCGACCTATTGGTCGACGCATACTATTGGCATTTCCATTTGTCTAAGAATCCAGGCTATGCGTCGACGCATGCCTTGTTCCGGCCGACACATGGCTGTATGTTTTGCATAATTTGTTTTCCTCGGGTTAGCTCAGGTCGACCCTACACTATGCATGGGTCGACCGCTCACTGTTTGTTGCATATTTCCTAATTTGTCTATTATTGTTTAAAGGTGGTTTTATCAGTTATAACAATTTTGTCTGGTATAAATATCCAGTTGCTCTTTTCACTTCAAATCAATTAAGTCAATTAGAAAAACAAGAAAAGTGAAAGAGGTGTCAATTCAAGTTCTCATCATCTTCATCTTCTACATTTCATACCTCAACAATCACACACAATAATCTTTGTTGTGCATTATGCATTGTTAGAAGTGATAACGTTCGAAGCCGCTGATTGGGTAATCCGGTTCGAGTTGAGGAATTAACATGTTTTTCTTGAATAAAACCTCTAGGGTTTTGTCCTCCAAGATTCTCTGAATTTGGGGATTTTTGCATGAGTCTTCTCAATACATATTCAGCCGAGTAAAGGTGATCAAGGAGCGGTGGGTTCCGTCGATCTAGTAGCGGTAATCGGAGGATTGTGAAGGAGAGGTTCGGGTTCGACACGCGAGTGTTTGTGATCAGTCGGGATGGGTTTTGAAGACGGAAGGTTGTTCAAACATAGAGCTATAATCGGAGGTTCATTCATAAGCTGTCGAAGGACTTGATTTGACTCGAATCAAGGGGCAGGAGGATATAACATCTACAATAAAAAGGGTATTCATTTGTTTGATTGCTATTCAATTCTTGTATATACGATTCTACAACAGGTTAAATTCATATTATAAAGTCTCAATTCTATTGTTAGAATTGAGGGCAGACGTACCCCGAAGCGAGGACGACAGGGGAACTGCCTCAATAAATCCTTGTGCCTTTTGCCTTACGTTTTTACATTGCTTAATATTTGTGTGGTTTTAGTGCAAACAATTATATCAAATATAGGACTGTTTTGAGTAAGTGCAGAACTGATTTTGACTCTAGTATAATCGTTGATTATATAAGGAAACTATAGCAACTAACTCAAAGTGGAACTCACTTGTAGTGCTCCGCATGCCAAGTGTTTGATAAATTGTCTGAGCCAAAATCCTTGTGAGTTGTCCATTTAGTGTGGTGATATTTTAAGGCATTGGAACTAGTCATACCACATAGTGAGCTAAATCAAATTGATAGTGTGACTAGCGTAGTGATTCTCATTACTCGTTATCCGATTCCATCGGCTAAAACGCATATCCGATTTTCTAGTAATCGTTCGTTATAGACGGTATTTTTCGACGGCCGCTTCCGCAATTTAAACAAATTTTTAAAACCAATTTTATTGGTAGTGCCGACTCTTTTTAAGCAAGGGATCTATTCAACCCCCATTCTAGATCCGCGCCATCGTCTAACAAGTGGTATCAGGAGCACCGGTTAATCAGTGCTTCAAGTATAACTTAGTAGAAAATGGCTAACGAACCTAAAAGGGCCTATAATAGAGCCCCTGTTTTTAATGGAGAAAATTATAGTTTCTGGAAAGACTGTATGCGGGTGCACATTAGTTCCATTGATAGGAAGGTGTGGAATGTTATTCTTAACGGTCCAATTGAAATAACTATAATCGATGAGAATAACATGATTGTGCGTAAGCCTGAAGCACAATGAACTGATGATGACAAGAAGAAATATAATTATGATTGGAAAGCCAAAAATATTTTGATCTCCTCATTAGGAGTTGATGAATATTATAGGGTTTCTCATTATTTAACGGCAAAAGATATGTGAGACTCATTGCAAGTTCCCCATGAGGGAACCAATTATGTTAAGCTAGCGAGAATCAATAAGTTAACACAAGAGTTTGATCTCTTTCACATGGAGCAAGGGGAAACCATTGCGGACATGCAAAAGAGATTCACTCATCTCATCAATAGATTGCACTCACTAGGTAGGCCAGTTGCTAATGATGTTACTACTAACAAAAATTTGAGATGTCTTGACAGGGAATGACAACCGAAGGTAATCGCCATCAAAGAAGCTAACGATCTCATCATTTTGGATCTCACAACATTGTTTGGAAAGCTGTAAGAGCACGAACAAGTGCTTTTAAGCCTAGAGCAATATGAAAAGAAGGAAAAGAAGGAGAAAATGAAAAATACTGAAAAGAAGTCTATTACTCTCAAGACTTCTTCCTCAAAGTCCCAAACTAAAGAGCATAGTGATGACGAAGATGATAACAAGAGTAAGGATATGGGGCTGTTTGTAAAGTGTTATAACTGTTATGTCAAAAAGAACAGTATCCAACACTCCGAGAATTTTTTTGTCAACTTTCGAAAACAATCAAGATACTCTAGAAATGACGACACTAAAGGAAACAAGATAAAAGGGTCATGTTATACTTGCAGAAAGACCGGACACTACAAACCGTATTGTCCCTTGAACAAAAAGGGCAAAGAAAAAGAAATAAGCAGATCACATAAGAAGCAATCTAAGCCAATGATAGTGTATATAGCTTGAGAAAGCGATAGCGAATCCTATGAGGATGAAATCTCAAGTGATGAAGATGAATCCGTCAATCTTTGTCTTTCGGCCCATCAAAAGAACAAAAAGAAAAAGGCACGACATGCCCAGTATGAAAATTCCTCTAAAATGTCTCATTTTGAATTACAAACTGCTTTTAATACTTTTCATTGTGAAGCAAAAGAATCCTTTAAAAGGCTTGCCTCAAATAACCAAATCTTTGTCACATAGAGCAAAAGATTCGTGATTCCGAAAATAAACTAGAGGCATTAAAAGCTTCCATAGTGGAAAGTACAAAAGTAGGTTGTGAGGATCTAAGAAAAAGAGTTGTTAACTTTGGGTGTGATACTTGTTACATTTGGTAAAATGAAGTTAGAAACGTAAATGTCAAACTTAACAAGGCTCTAGAGGCCAAAATTACTGTTGCCATTGATAAAGCTAATTTTAGGAAGAGTATGGTTAATCCATATCAAAAATACACATATTTTGTAAGAGATCATGATAGCAAAAGTAATTTAAAAGTTAACTTTTCTTGTTTGTATTGTTGCAAGAAAGGTCACACCATTGCTAAATGTCGTTTTAGGAGATTTTTGGTTCCTAAAGGCATTTATCAATGGTTGCCTAAATGCAAACATTTTTTCACTCACAACTTGGGACCCAATAAGCCATTGGGTACCTACTCTTGTTAATTGTTCTTCATAGGTACAACGTCTTGAGATCATCGAGAGAAGATGGGTTCTCGATAGTGGCTGCTCAAGACACATGACATGAAACATATTTCTCTTCATTGACTTCATGGAAAAGAAGAAGGGATATGTACCCTATGGAGACAACAACCGTGGTGCAATACTTGGAAAAGATAGTGTAGGTAATCCCTCTTCCACTACTATCTCTGATGCATTACTTGCCGAGGGTCTTAAACATAATCTCATTAACATTAGCCAATTATGCGATAAAGGATACAATGTATCATTTTCAAAAGATTGTTGTCGAATTATGCATAATGATGAAATGAAGAGTGTGTTTAATGGTCTAAGAGTAAACAATGTCTATATGTTGGATTTGAATGAAGTATATTTGACTAGTGATAAATGTCTCATAACAATGAGTGAAGACTCATGGTTATGGCATAGACGTCTAGCACATGTCATCTTTGACTTGATAAACAAGGTAGTTTCAAAAAATCTAGTCATAGGTCTGCCCAAAATTAAGTTCACCAAGGATCACCTTTGTGATGATTGTTAAATGGGAAAGCAAACGAGGATCTCTTTTAAATTTAAAAATATTGTTTCAACTACGAGACCTCTTGAGCTTCTCCATATGGATTTATTTGGGCCATCTAAAATTAAAAGCCTAGGTGGTAACTATTACGGTTTTGTAATAGTTGATGACTTTTCTAGATTCTGTTGGACTATCTTCTTGGCTAGCAAGAGCGATACATTCGCAGCCTTTGAAAAATTTGCTAAGCTTTATCAAAATAAATTAAACACAAATATTATAGCAATTAGGAATGATCATGGAGGTGAGTTTGAGAACTATTTATTTGAGGAATATTGTGATAAACACGGAATTGATCACAACTTCTCCTCTCCATGTACCCCTCAACAACAAAACAGGATTGTGGAGCGCAAACATCATATTTTGGAAGAGTTAGGGAGAACCATGATCAATGAAAGTGCGTTACCTAAGTATTTCTGGACTGACATCATAAGTACGACATGTTATGTATTGAATAGGGTGTTCATCCGCCCTATTCTAAACAAAACACCGTATGAACTTTTAAAAGGGCGCAAGCCAAATGTGTCTTACCTACATGTCTTCGGTTGTAAGTGTTTTATGTTGAATAATGGAAATAGAAAGCTTAGGCAAATTTTATTTCAAGGCCGACGAAGGTATCTTCCTTGGATACTCTCAGTCAAGTAAGGCCTATAGAATATGCAATAAGAGATTATTTATTGTTGAAGAGTCTGTACACGTAACATTTAATGAATCTTATCCGAGAAATGTCAAAAAAGGTAGTGTTGTTCATGGTGCAGGTATATCTTCGGAAGACATACTCAAAAGTGCAGAGCCGGGAATTGATCAACCCAACCTAGCCAGAATTGAGGAGGAAAAAGATGACTTCCATGAAGAAACTGAGGTATCTCATCCGTCTGAAAAAGATGATCTTCCTCCAGCTTGGAAGTCTTCCAAAGACCATCCCATCGACAATATCCTCGGTGATATATCCAAGGGGGTGACGACTCGGTCTAAGGTAAGTAATTTCTGTTATCATTTTGCTTTCGTTTCTCAGATGGAACCTAAAAACCCGAAAGAAGCCTTACTCGATGAACATTGGTTCTTATGTATGCAAGAGGAACTTAACCAGTTCAAGAGAAATGAGGTTTGGGACCTTGTACCTCCTCTGCGAGGTCATCGAGCAATTGGCACCCGATGGGTGTTTAGGAATAAACTGGATAAAAACGGGGTAATAACTTGCAACAAAGGTATAACCAAGAGGAAGGCATCAACTATGAGGAAAATTATGTGCCGGTTGCCTGACTCAAGGCTATACGCCTTTTACTTGCCTTCGTTTGTGTGAAAAATTTTAAGTTATTTCAAATGGATGTAAAAAGTGCATTCTTTAACGACTATATAAATGAAGAAGTTTATGTTGCCCAACCTCCAGGTTTTGAGTCTCATGAATATCCTGATCACGTATACAAGTTAAAACGTGCCTTGTATGGACTCAAGCAAGCCCCTAGGGCTTGGTATGAGCGTCTAAGCAAGTTTCTACTTGATCAAGGGTATTCAAGAGGCAAGGTCGACACAACCCTCTTCATTAAGCGTCAAGGAAAACACTTAATTTTGGTGCAAATTTATGTTGATGACATCATATTTGGATCAACTAACATGAATCTCGTAAGAGAGTTTTCTAACCTAATGCAGGGAGAATTCGAGATGAGTATGATGGTGGAGCTCAGATATTTTCTCGGATTACATATCAACCAGCTTGAGGAAGGAACCTTTGTAAGTCAAACAAAATATTTCCCTGAGCTTCTCAAGAGGTTTGACATGGCAAACTCCAAAGCCATTGACACACCAATGCCGACATGTGCAAATCTCAGTAGAGATGAAAGTGGTAAGAATGTAGAGGTAAAAAGATATCGAGGTATGATCGACTCTCTTCTTTATCTTACCGCCTCTAGACCCGATATTATGTTTAGTGTATGTATGTGCGCTAGATATCAATCCTCTCCCAAAGAATCCCATCTAAAAGCAGTTAAGCGCATACTTAGATACCTTTCGGATACTCCAAAGTATGGGCTATGGTATTCTAAGGGAAACGATTGTTCCTTGGTTGGATTCTCCGATTCTGATTTTGCCGGGTGCAAATCGGATAGGAAAAGTACTAGTGGTACCTGTCACTTATTTTCAAACTCTTTGGTAAGTTGGCATAGTAAAAAGTAGGCATTTGTTGCTTTGTCAACCGCCGAAGCGGAATACGTTGCCGCCGGTAGTTTTTGCGCTCAAGTCATATGGCTTAAGCAACGATTGCTCGATTTTAATCTCAAACTTGAGTGTATTCCGATCTTTTGTGATAATATTAGTTCCATCAACCTTACCAAGAATCTTGTGTTGCATTGACGCACCAAACATATTGAAATTCGACACCATTTCCTTAGGGATCATGTGGAGAAAGGCGATGTGGTTTTTGAACATGTTGATACTAAAAATTAACTAGCTGATATTTTCACAAAACCTCTTGCTACTGAGCCTTTCTTTCATATCCGACGGGAACTAGGTATTCTCGATATTTCGGATCGTGTTTAGTCAATATTCTTGCATATTATATATATATATATATATATATATATATATATATATATATATATATATATATATATATATATATATATATATATATATATATATATATATATGCACCTTGATTATCGGATATCTAACAATTGAAGATGTTGAAAGTTTATGTGTGTGCTCCTCTAGCTATACTTGGAATTGAGATAATATCTTTCCTCAACTAACTCTCTTTCTCAATATTCATGTTCACCAAAAAGTATCAAATTATGTGTTATATTTTTCGTATATGTCGTGATTGTATTTATTTTACTTCATTGAATGCTTAAAATATGTTTTGGTTATGTATCTATGTTCGTATGTATGCCCATATGATAAAAATGTCAATATTTGCTAGTCTTACCTACATGAGTTGACCTAAACAAGGTCCGGTCGACTCAAAAATATGTCTTCAAATTTGAAATTATGTCGGGTATGCTCAGGTCGACCTACCGGTCGATGCATACCTTTTGTTTTTTGAACGTGTATTTTTAAACACAGTATGCGTCGACGCATAGACAGAGCGGTCAATGCATCGCGCGATTTCTTTCAATTTTTTCTGAAAACCATTCAAAATTCCCTCTTAAATCACTTTTATGACTCATATTCATGTGCATCATTACATTTGCATAGAAACTTGATACCTACTAGAAATTCTGGCCTGCACACGATGGATGTTATTGCCTAAGTTATAACATCCACTGTGACATTGACTACTGCACTAACTATTTAGAATGTAAATGAAAGCAGTAAATAACACAACAATTGTTCATCTAGTTCAGTGTCAACAACACTTACATTTAGGGGCTACCCAGCCAGGGAGGAATTTCACTATTAGCAGAATCAATTCAAAGTTAAACCAACCGTTTTCACTTCTCACTTAATCTCTACCTGTTGCACCCCAAAATTTGCCCTCACAATACAAGACTTTGTGTTCCAAGAAGGTTCACAAGGTTCACAAAGTTCACAATTGGTCAGAAGAGTTGACAATTCCCTCAGACAATGCACCCCCTAAGCAGTGCATCCAAAACTAGGGTTTTGACTTTAATCAGGCTAAATGGACTTCCAAGACTTCAAGTGAGCTTCATAACATCTTATATGTGTATAAGAACCCCCATGTCAAGTTTCAAGACTTTTCTCAAAAGTTTGCTCAGTCAGATGATCAGATAAGTCAAAAGCAGTCAATGCAGTTAAAAGGTCAAACTGAGGTCAACTGTGGTCAAACCAAAGTCAAACTTCATGATTTTTTTTTTGCCAACATCAAAGAGAGGTTGGGTGAGAAATATTATCATAATAACTGTAATACCCCAAATTTTGCCCTAAGATTTGTCGTCGCATTTCATTGCATTTAATCAATTACTAACAAATTTGTGTAGTCGTTTGACTTTTTGCAGGTAAATATCATATGGCATGCATTTTTTTTTTAAAAAGTAAAAATGACATAATTGGCAGGAGGACATGTGTAAGGAGTTATGAGTGTGAGAGGTTGAGAGTTCGAATCTCACCTTTGTCACTTTTTTTTGTTTTTATTATTTTTACTCTAAATTTTTCTATCTTTCATTAAAAAAATAACAAAAATAGTTTTTTATTATTATTTAATTATTATTTTCGTATTTTAATTAAATCATTTTTTAAAATATTATTTTTTTCACTTTTTTCTAAATTATTCATAAAAATATCCAAAAAATCATAAAATAAAAAATATTGAAATTTTTTTTTTCTTTTTATAATATTTTTTATTTCAGGAATCAATAGGATTATTAGTTTTTATTTTAAGTTTATTTTAATTATTTTAAATTATTTAAATTTTATTTTTTCTTAACTAATTATTTAGTTTGGGCTTTAAAATGGGCTTTAGGGACATTATTGACAATTTGGTGTTAACCCTAATTTGTTCCCTATATATACATGTGTTGCCTTGTTGGAAAAGAGGAGAGAATGAAAAAAAAAACCTAAGAGGAGTGAGTGCCGTTTGCCGTTATTTAGTTTTCTTCTTCATCCATTACTATTGTTTCTTTTTCTTCATCGTTTACCGTTATTTCTTTTCCTTCATCTATTACTGTTGTTTCTTTTTCTTCATCTTTTACCGTTATTTCTTTTTCTTCATCTATTACCGTTATTTCTTTTTCTTTATCTATTACTGTTACGTTTATATATATATATATAATTTTTAAATTGTTAGAGTTTATATATATAAGATTTTTGATCGAATTATGTCGATACGATGTTTGCACATTTGTGTGCATGACGCGTGACATTTGTGTTAGTTCGATCTGGTTGCGATGATCGCATTTTTGTGTGAGCAATAATACTATTTTTTGCTTAATTTCTTTTTCTTTGCGATAAATTTTGTTTCGTCCGATTTAGATCTGGTTGCGATGAGCGCATTTCTGCGTTAGCAACATTGTTGGGTTATTTGGCACATTTAAAATTCATTATTGCTTTATTATTATTATTATTATTATTATTATTATTATTATTATTATTATCATTATTTATTATTATTATCATTATTATCATTATTATTACCATTATTATTATTATTTTTATCATTAATTTATTAAAATTTGTTATAATATAAAAATCTGTTTTTTAAAATAAATAACATTAACATCTTTTCCAAATTAATATGAAAACCTATTATTTTTAAGAAAAACTTTTTTTTTAGATAAATTTAAAATAATAACTAAAATCTTTTTTTTAAAATAATAACTAGAACCGTTATTTATTTTATTTTATTATTGTTCAATTCAAATTTCATTATCATATTGTATCTGCTCCTCTCATGTAACCTCGCGAACTTAACAATCGCTCTTTAAATTCTGCCTTTAAATTTCTGCTTGCATGGTTTAAATTATGACATTATCTCTCTGTTTGCATGATTCAATTATCTCACGCGTTTACTATTATTTCTGTCACATTGCACACATCCGAAGGTTAGGTCTAACTGTTTGGCCGCCGCGCCAATAGTCCGTAAAACTTCACACATTCAATTTCAAATCCTCAAAACTACAAACTACAAACCCTAATTTTCACAAATGCCTCGCCGCAGGCAAAATTACAATTTTACCCTTAGCATTAGGTCAAAGAGCCGCCGCGCTCATTTTAGGGTTTCCCGCCGTGGAATCCCTAATTTAACCCTAATTACAACTTAACATTTCAACGTAGAGATTTGGAGTTTCTACACTCCACGTAAGCGTGTCCTTAAGATGCGTTTATTCCCCTTGAGACCTTGACCACAGTCAAGAAGTTTCTAACCTCCCTATTGAGGGGAACTACGATTACTCTGATTCCACTCCCGTAAGGATACGTAGGCACAAGATGCGATGTCTTGCCGAGTAAACTTAGAATTAACCCCCTTTATTATTTATTATTGCTTATTTATATTTTATTTATCTTTGCTATTTAATTATTTTGCTTATTATTTTGTAATTGTTTCTTGGATGTAAAGTTGTTTAATTATTTAATTATTATTATGGTTAGTAATTAGGGAGTGTAATAACATGTATGTAATATTAAAATAAATTTAGATCACTTTTAAATAAAGATAATTAAAATAAACACGTCACACACGTAAGTCGATTTTAATCGCCGTCTCACTTCCTAAGGATATCCCTCAAGTTGCCTACGAATAATGGTTAAGTGGGGTGTATAAAGCAAGTCCCTCAAATAAAAAAATCATCAAAGTCCCTTATGGTTGCCTTTACGAATCAAGTCCCTTTCGAAAAATGATGATGGTCCCTTATATGTGCTTATTACATCCCACAATGGCCTTCAAAGTCAAATTGTCCCTCACATACCCCTTAACATCCAAAGTAAGGACTACCTACTCCATTATAGTAGGGATAGTCTTACTAAAGGAAAGAATGAAGAATAAGAAAGTCCTTTAAACATTAGGGTAGGTTACTCCTAGGTGCTTGCTCACTTCAAAATTGTTTCGCACTTAAACAAATTTTCAACAAGTTTTCAAACAAGTTCTTAACACATCCTTACATGGATTATTTATTAACTATTCTGAAAATTTTCTATTCACACACTACAATTTCAAAACAATTCAAAAGTGAGCTTAAGTACCTAAGAGTCCATGGATAACCATGGATGACAAGGATGCTAATACCTTCCCTTTTCATAACCTACCCCCCGGACCCAAAATATTCTCTAAGGTCTTTCCTGTTCTTTTATAACCTTTCCTTATGGATAAAATAAAAGTCGGTGGCGACTCTTGCTATCCGCAACATTGTTTAAAGTCAGTTCACCGGGTTACAGAACTGGCGACTCTGCTGGGGATCTATTTAAGAGGGGTACCCTTAGGAATTAAGATCACTTTAAATTGTTTGCCTTGTTTGCTTTATTATTATATTGTTGGGGTGCTCTTATGTGTGAAAGGTCCTAACCCGGATCTAGTGTACCTTAGGTAAATGGCAATAGACCAAGGAAACTGTACGACGTATATCGATACGGTTGATCTGGTGGCCATAGTTAGTGCGACTTCTTGGTTGGTGCTTATATTCCTTAAGTCAAGTTGAGGATAATATTGAGGCTGCCATATGTTGTCAATGCACTAACTGACTTTTAGAACCCTAATTAACTCATCTTGGCCTTTAGAAAGTAGTGAGGTAACCGGCTTTGGTGCAGACTGAAGTTGGTTGACACTCGATACTACGCTCATTGAGATCTTAAACTTGGAGGGTTTTGGTTGGCAAGTAAGTTGCCTTCTGAACAACCACCCTTGTGAAGGATCAATGATATTGAGATCCCTTAGAACCTGGTTACTTTTGTAGGACAGGATGAACCATCTAACTTCAGGGGAGGGTACTCGCCTTTGAACCTCATGCAAGCCTTTAAACCTAGGGCTATGGTGTGACTTGTTTGTGTGTGCCACATGTTTGTGATTGAGCATGACATCATGACATCATCATGCATCATAAGCATATCATTTTCCCTAACCATTTCAAGGACCAAAGGATTTATCTTTGTTCTTTGTTGCAGGTCATGGCTTCTACTCGTAGAAACACCATCAGGATCAACTTTGTAGGGATACCTGCTAAGCTCAAGGAGTTGGTTTCCCTAGTGCCTGATCATTCCCAGTTCAACAAGAGACATGGTCACTTATTGGATCTAGTTACTTCAGGGTTCAGTGAAGACATGATGAGTGTGCTGTTTCAGTTCTTTGACCCTAAGCACCATTGCTTTACATTTCCTGATTATCAGCTGGTTCCAACCATGGAGGAGTTCTCTAAACTTCTGGGTATACCTGTTCTTGATCAGAAGCCATTCACAGGCTTAGAGAAGGAGCTTAAACCAGAAGTTATTGCTGCAGCTCTACATCTGAAGAAGTCTGACATTGTTCTAGAGACGAGAAGTGGAGTTAAAGGTATTCTTGCCAAGGTATTAGTGGATAAAGCTCAAATGTTCTTGAAGGCTATGAGCTACGATGCTGTTGAGGAGATCTTAGCCTTATTGATTTATGGCTTAGTGTTGTTCCCCAATCCTGATCAGTTCATAGACGTTCATGCCATCAACATATTCCTGAGTCACAATCCAGTGCCTACCTTACTTGGAGACATCCTACATTCTCTTCACACCCGTACTACAAGGGCAAGAGGAACTTTGATGTGCTGCATACCTTTACTTTCTAGGTGGTTTATTTCTCACCTTCCTCGCTCAGTAATGAAGAATGAGCAAGGGTTCAGATGGTCCAAGAGGATCATGTCACTTTCTCACTCAGACATCCATTGGTGCTCCAGATCTATGGAGAATGTCACCATCATTGACCGTTGTGGGGAGTTTCCTAATGTGCCACTTCTAGGCATAAGAGGAGGCATCACCTACAACCTATCTCTAGCTTTACGACAGTTTGGTTACGCCCGGAGCGATGGTCCACATGACATGTTGATTCAGGGCATTGTGTTTGATTACGACAACGATCTTCAGGGTTACCGTCAGAGATTCATCCGAGCTTGGGGAAAGGTAAACAGGATTGACAGCAAGACACTGGAGCCTAAGTACACTATTCCTATGGAGGCTTATCTCAGATGGGTACGATCTCGTGCTCAGACACTCATGATGCCATATCCTGCCGTCCTACCAGTTACCATGGAACCTGTTGCTGAAGGAGACACAGCTTATACCATCCTTCACCCAGACATGCCTACTGATATGGAAGACTTGCAGAGATCATGGATCCAACTGAAAGAGCAAAGGGATACTTTCGAGGCTCATTACAAAGCAAGCCAAGCAAGGATCCTAGAGCTAACAAAGCTACTTCATGAGGAACGAAACCTCAACTCATACCTCAACACAAAGAGGAAACGTCCATGGGAGACTTAAAACCCCATCTTTTGTACTTATTTCGTTTTCATTTTTTGTAAGCCTAAAAGGCAAAACAAGTTATTACTAATAAAAAGTTACTTTCTTGTTTGTTTAAGCAAATTTAAATCCTGCGGTCCTTGAAAACATTGCATATGCATTCCCATATCATTGCATCACAGGTTTATAATTGTGCACAGGTTTCTCATCTCCTCGCTGTTTATTTCAGCAATGGCTCTTGAACAATCAGTTAAGGATCTCCAGGCACAGAATGCACAGTTCCAAGAGCTGATCCTGAACCTATCCAAGGGGCAGGATGAATTGAAGACACTGCTGGCCAAGAAGACTAAGAAGGCTAGAAGGTCTGCTGGGTTGCTCAACATGGGAAGAAGGTTCAAAGGTCCTGTCAAGACCAAGGAACATGTTGAAGACTATGAATCTGAAGAATCTGAGCAGGAGAGAGGCAGTCTCCACAACACTATGGGGGACTCTGATTCTGAGGCTAACTACTACCATGAGCCTAACGAAGACAAATTCAAGATGCTAGTGGATAGAATGGATGCTATGGAATTACAGAAATCATCTGGGCTGGATTTTGAGGATTTGAGCTTGATATCTGGGGTGGTCATACCCATTGGGTTCAAAGTTCCTACATTTGTTGTCTATGATGGGGTCTCTTGTCCCAAATTGCATCTGAGGTCTTATGTCAGAAGAATGCAACCCCACACTGCTGATAAAAAGTTGTGGATCCATTTCTTTCAAGAGAGTTTATCTGGAGCTCAGCTAGAGTGGTATTATCAGTTGGAGAGTGTCAACATCAGAGATTGGAATGACCTTGCTGAAGCTTTCTACAAGCAGTATCAATACAATGCTGACTTAGCCCCCACTCGCATGCAGCTTCAAAGCATGTCTATGGGTGCCAAAGAAAGCTTTAAGGAGTATGCTCAGAAGTGGAGAGACTTAGCTGGAAGAGTTCAACCCCCTTTGACTGATAGGGAGTTGGTTGATATGTTCATGTGTACGCTGAATGGTCCGTTTTACAGTCATCTCATTGGAAGCTCATCATCTGGCTTCACCGAGTTGATCATGACAGGAGAGCGAGTAGAGAATGGTATCAAGAGTGGTAAGATCCAAGTGGGCACTTCTTCATCAGGTGCTGCAAAGAAGCCTCCCACTGGGAAGAAAGAATCTAATGCTGTTTATGGTCAGCCTGATCGTAACAGAAGACATCAGTCTGTGAGTGTAGTTCATATTTCAAATCCAACTCCTGCAACAACAGAGCAGCCTCAGGGCAACCAACAGAGGGCTAGAAGACGGTTCACGAAGATCAACATGTCAATGGCTCAGGCATTGCAACACTTGTTGAAAGCTGAACTTATTACCCTGAGGGAGGCCCCTCAGAATCCCAATGTTACCTCTCCCAAGTACAATCCCAATGCACGATGTGCATATCATTCAAACTGTCCAGGACATGATACTAATAACTGCTGGGTCTTGAAGAACAAAATTCAGGATATGATTGATGCTGGAGAAATTGAGTTTGATCCACCAGGTACTCCAAATGTGATTACAGCTCCAATGCCAAATCACGAGAAGACTGTCAACGCCATTGATGAAGATATTGATGAAGATCTGCATGTCTATTCAGTTATGGAGTTGAGCACACCATTGTCTGTTATCAAAAAGAGGTTAGTACAAGTTGGGATCTTTCCAGGTTGTCATGAAGATTGTCTATATTGTACCTATAAGCCGGATAGTTGCTTCATTTTGAGAGATGGGATTCAACGTCTCATGGATAAATATACTATAGTGTTTGAAAGAAGACCAGCATCTGTAGAAAGTATGGTGGATCATCTGACTCAGGGTAAGAAGATTGAAGAGGTTGACATGGTTGACAAAGTACCACTAAGAATCACTTCAAAGGGTCCCATTAAAATCACTCATCAGGGCCCAATCAAGATTACTGCTGAAGGTCCTGTGAAAGTTGTTGCTGAAGCCAGAGTAGCTCCTCTGATCATTACCACTCCTGGTCCTATTCCTTATACATCTGACAAAGCCGTGCCTTGGCACTATGGGTCTGATGTTTACATCCATGGTGTCAAGCAGGAGCCTTTACCTGATATGCCTGTTGACATTGATAATATTGCTGGACCTAGCAAGATCACTCGTAGTGGAAGAGTCTTCTCTCCTCCAGTTGCTTCTAAGAGTGCAGTTACTCCTGCTGTTACTTCCACCACTGATGCTCGGGGCAAGGGTCCTGTTATTGAGCCTGTATCTACTGATGTGCCAGCTGCTGATGACCTCTCTAAGCAGATGGAAGAAGTATTGAAAATCATTCGCAAGAGTGATTATGATATTGTTGATCAGCTGGGGCATACTCCCTCAAAGATTTCTATGCTCTCCCTGTTATTATGTTCTGAGGCTCATGCCAAGTCATTGATCAAGTTTCTAAAGATGGCTCATGTACCCAGTGCAATTTCTGTGGACCAGTTTGAGAATTGTGTTGCTCACCTGACCTATGACAACGGGTTAGGATTTTCTGATGCTGACTTGACCCCCGCCAAGAGGGATCATAACAGGGCCTTGCATATTTCAATTGAATGCAGGGGCACTACCCTGTCTCATGTGCTGATAGACAATGGTTCCTCTCTGAATGTGTTGCCTAAGGAAGTCCTGAACAAGCTGAGTCCTGAAGATACGGTATTGAAGCCCAGTAATATTGTGGTAAAGGCTTTTGATGGTTCTAGAAGAGTAGTAATCAAGGTTGGCTCTCAGGTGTTTACCGCTACATTCTATGTGATGGATATTCGTCCTTCGTACTCATGTCTGCTTGGTCGTCCCTGGATCCATGGGGCAGGTGCTGTGACCTCCACATTACATCAAAAGTTGAGATATCCGGTGAATGGAAAAGTTGTTACTGTCTTTGGAGAGGAAGAACACTTTGTCAGCCATGTAAACACTTTCAAGTATCTGGAAGTAGAAGGTGAATACATTGAAACTCCATGTCAGTCATTTGAAGTGGTTCCCTGGGCTGTTAAGGATTGTGTGACTCCTCCTGCTGTGAAGAAGGTTCCTGTGGTCATCAGAAACCCTCCAACAATGGCAATGGCCTCCCTCAATAATGCAAAAGCTGTGGTGGAAGAAGGTGGTTGTACTATTTGGGGTCAGCTTCCTGATATTCCATACAAGACTGACAAGTTTGGTTTGGGTTTCACTGCAGAGTCCCAGAAGGCTGTTCGTCGTGCTCGTGCTGTTCGTATCACCAATCAAGGGGTTATCAATGCTGTGGGAGATCAAGATGAAGACTACAACTTGGAGGCATGGATTTTTCCTACTGTGGGTGCTGGACTCAATAATTGGACAGCTGAAGATGTTATCCCTATCTCCTTTAGTCAGGAGTAAATACTATTACTGTGTTATGTTTTTAAATTTATAATTTCTGGAACAATTAAAACTTTCAAGCCCTGTGCCTTACCCGGGGCACAATGGTGTGCTTGTTACGGGTTGTCATTTCATTTGCATACTTCATTCAATAAAATCAGTGGACGTTTCGTTTTCGTAAATATTGTGTTCCTTGTCTTTCTTTTTCTTTTATTTTTGCTTTATCAGCTATGTGTTCTTACACACACCCACGTCACTAAAATGCAGATCCTCATCCACTCTGGATCCAGTTGATAACAGTTCTACTATTGCCAATTACAATTTCGAGAATCCGATCTATCAAACTGAAGACGGAAACGAGGACGATTGTGAAATACCTGTAGAGCTTGCTAGGTTGTTACAACAAGAAGAGAAAGCTATACAGCCACATGAAGAGCCAGTCGAAGTTGTGAATCTGGGAACTGAAGAAAACAGAAAAGAGGTCAAGATAGGGGCTGATTTAGAGGACAGTGTCAAGAGCAGGTTGATTCAGATGCTACGTGACTATGTGGAGATCTTTGCTTGGTCTTATGAAGATATGCCAGGGTTGGATACAGACATTGTGGTTCACCGTTTGCCAGTGAAAGAAGATTGTCGTCCAAAGAAGCAGAAGGTCCGTCGTATGCGTCCTGAAATGTCAGAAAAGATCAAAGCAGAGGTAATGAAACAGTTCAATGCAGGGTTCTTGGCCGTAACTTCTTATCCTCAGTGGGTTGCAAATGTGGTACCAGTTCCTAAGAAAGATGGTAAGGTACGTATGTGTGTAGACTACAGAGATCTGAACAAGGCTAGCCCTAAAGATGACTTTCCACTTCCTCATATTGATATTCTGGTAGACAACACTGCTCAGCATAAGGTATTCTCTTTTATGGATGGTTTCTCTGGTTACAATCAAATCAAGATGGCACCTGAAGATATGGAGAAGACTACATTTGTGACACAGTGGGGCACCTTTTGCTATAAGGTAATGCCATTTGGTTTGAAGAATGCAGGGGCAACATATCAGCGTGCTATGGTGGCTTTGTTTCATGATATGATTCATCATGAGATAGAGGTATATGTGGATGATATGATAGCCAGGTCTCAGAATGAAGAACAACATCTTGATCATCTGCACAAGTTGTTTGAGAGGTTGAAGAAATACAGGTTGAGATTAAATCCAAACAAGTGTACTTTTGGAGTTAGATCTGGAAAGCTCTTGGGTTTCATTGTCAGTGGAAAAGGTATTGAAGTGGATCCTGCAAAAGTGAAAGCTATACGAGAGATGCCAGCTCCCCGTACTGAGAAGGAGGTTAGAGGTTTCTTGGGACGATTGAACTACATTGCAAGATTTGTTTCCCAATTAACTACCATCTGTGAGCCAATCTTCAAGTTGTTGAGGAAAGATCAGGTGATGGAATGGAATGATGAGTGCCAGACTGCCTTTGATGAAATCAAGAGATATTTGCTAGAACCTCCAATTTTAATGCCACCAGTTGATGGAAGACCCTTGATTATGTATTTAACAGTATTAGACAACTCAATGGGGTGTGTATTGGGGCAACATGACGAGTCTGGTCGAAAAGAGCAGGCGATATACTACCTTAGCAAAAAGTTTACCGACTGTGAAACAAGATACTCACTGCTCGAGAAAACTTGCTGCGCTTTGGCATGGGCTGCTCGCCGACTAAGACAGTATATGTTGACCCATACTACCTTGTTGATTTCGAAGATGGATCCAATCAAGTACATATTTGAGAAACCTGCTCTCTCCGGAAGAATTGCAAGATGGCAAATGATCTTGACGGAATATGATATACAGTATACCACTCAGAAGGCCATTAAGGGGAGTGTTGTTGCTGATCATTTGGCTCATCAAGCAGTAGATGATTACCAGTCAATGAATTTTGAGTTCCCTGATGAAGACATTATGTCTGTTACCAAAGAACCTGGACAATATGACGGACCTGAACAAGGATCCCGATGGACTATGGTTTTTGATGGTGCCTCTAATGCACATGGTAATGGTGTTGGTGTTGTGATTAGTTCCCCTGAAGGTTGTCATACCCCGATTACTGCCAGACTTTGTTTCTATTGTACCAATAACATGGCTGAGTATGAGGCATGTATCATGGGTATGCAAGTTGCTATTGATATGAAGATTCAGTTCCTTGAGAATTATGAAGGATGCAGGCTTGGATGAAGATGAGTGGATTCAGACTCGACTTGACCAGATAAATTTGATTGATGAGAAAAGGTTAGCAGCAGTTTGTCATGGCCAGATGTACCAGAAACGGATGATCAAAGCTTTTAACAAGAAGGTTAAGCCAAAGGTATATCAGGCTGGTGACTTGGTAATCAAGCGTATCATATTACCACAGGGTGATCCTAGGGGCAAGTGGACTCCAACATATGAGGGACCATTTGTAGTCAAGACAGTGTTCTCAGGAGGTGCCATGATACTGACTACAATGGATGGTGAAGACTTCCCACAACCTGTAAACGCAGACATAGTTAAAAAATACTACGCATAAAAAGAGACCCGCTAGGTTGACAGGCCTAGGCAAAAATAAGGGCATCCCGGCAAACCAAAAGGGTTGGGCAAAAATTAGGGATATATATATAAAAAGATGTACACCCGGCAAGTCGAAAACCTGAAAAGGCGGCTTGGGCAAAAAAGGGTATCCCGGTGGATTGAAAACCTGAAAGGGCAATCCAGGCAAAAGTTAGGGATTAAAGCGTATGACTATGTCTCGTTTGGATCACTCATGAAACTGCAACCAGTTGTACTACTTACTCAAGCTCAAACAGATAAAGCTCAATCCAATCGTTTCCGTCTCAACAGCAAGAAGATGAGATACTTGAGTGACAATAGTAGAATTGAAACTCAATAGGATTATTTCCCACATAGCTGATTCTTTTTGTAAAGCTTCACGACAAAATTCTCTTACTAGGGTTTATGTCTCCTTGTACAAACTTACCCGTGTATGGGTCACTTTTGATATAAATAAATTCCATCTTTTGAATCCAGATTCACTTTTACCCTATTTACATAAGCGAAACGTCCATTGGTTGTGTTTGAATGTATGTATGCCTTTGAATATGATTGATGTTTACCAGAAACGCATGTATGCTTTTAATATGATTGATGTTTACCAGAAATGCATGAAAATGCAGTAATAGTATTTACTAAGGACGAACGAGGGAAGGATTTCAACGAAGCTTCGCCGGTTCATCTTTACAAGACAATTACAAACCATCAGTAGGACTAATCCATTTTCACAAAGTCTAATCTCCCCTGGAATTTATATCCATCTCTTTTATCCTCATACGGATATACGGGAAATTACTTTCCAATAAGGGCACGATGAACGAAGACGGGATGTTATACTTATCCTACTATCAAACGAAAACGAAGGTTATCTATACCCTACTATCCCTAACAACGGGAGGTTATCTATACCTTGTTATCCCAACAACGGGAGGTTATCTATACCTTGTTATCCCCAGCAGACGGAGGGTTATATATTCTTCAACAACGAATCGGGATTTATTTTCCTTGGCCAGCAGTTGTTATACAAGGATATCCAGACACTTCCAGCAGTGTCATAGCATACATACATCATTTACATCATACCATAACATATATGTCTATAGTACATTACCTAAGTGCCTCATGTCATACATGCATACATAAAGCATAAACTAATGTTGTTATACAAAATGCTACCTTGTTTTCAGGTTAATTATCCAACAAACAATCTTATGATCTTTGGGACTGCTTTATGGTAACCTCAGGGTTACTTTATCCTCCTGATGAGCTTCTTATTACTTTGGGACTGCTTTATTGTAACCTCAGGGTTATCTTATCCTCCTGATAGCCTCTCATGACTTCAAGACTGCTTTAGAGCTACTGATTGCTCTATCCTCCTGAAATCATCCTATTACTTCAAGACTGCTTTAGAGCTATTCATTGCTCTATCCTCATGAGGTCATATTACTACTTCAAGACTGCTTTAGAGCTATTCATTGCTCTATCCTCTTGAAGCCATCTAATTATTTCAAGACTGCTTTAGAGTTATCCATTGCTCTATCCTCCTGAAATTACATTATTATTTCAAGACTGCTTTAGAGCTATCCATTGCTCTATCCTCCTGAAATCATTACTTCAAGACTGCTTTAGAGCTATTGATTGCTCTATCCTCCTGAAGACATATCACAAGACTGCTTTAGAGCTGTTGATTGCTCTATCCTACTGAAGCCATTCTATTACTTCAAGACTGCTTTAGAGCTATTGATTGCTCTATCCTCCTGAAGCCATTATTACTTCAAGACTGCTTTAGAGCTATTGATCGCTCTATCCTCCTGAGGTCAGATTTATCACTTCAAGACTGCTTTAAGGTTATCATTATTGATTGCTCTATCCTCATGAAGACATGCTGTTACATCAGTATTACTCCAGACTCCTGACAGTTCTCATTATACTATTGAAGAACTTTCCCCTAGTGGCATCTTTAAGCCCACTCAATCATGTTCAACCAACCATCAATATCACTCCATGCACTGGTGAGTGCAAATTTTTGGGCTTTTGTGTTCAATCCCCTTCAACCTTCCAGGTTACGACTGGCAAATATACCAATCTAACCCCTCAGGTTTCAGAAAATTGAACAGGGGCAGCTGTTGCACCCCAAAATTTGCCCTCACAATACAAGACTTTGTGTTCCAAGAAGGTTCACAAGGTTCACAAAGTTCACAATTGGTCAGAAGAGTTGACAATTCCCTCAGACAATGCACCCCCTAAGCAGTGCATCCAAAACTAGGGTTTTGACTTTAATCAGGCTAAATGGACTTCCAAGACTTCAAGTGAGCTTCATAACATCTTATATGTGTATAAGAACCCCCATGTCAAGTTTCAAGACTTTTCTCAAAAGTTTGCTCAGTCAGATGATCAGATAAGTCAAAAGCAGTCAATGCAGTTAAAAGGTCAAACTGAGGTCAACTGTGGTCAAACCAAAGTCAAACTTCATGATTTTTTTTTGCCAACATCAAAGAGAGGTTGGGTGAGAAATATTATCATAATAACTGTAATACCCCAAATTTTGCCCTAAGATTTGTCGTCGCATTTCATTGCATTTAATCAATTACTAACAAATTTGTGTAGTCGTTTGACTTTTTGCAGGTAAATATCATATGGCATGCATTTTTTTTCTAAAAAGTAAAAATGGCACAATTGGCAGGAGGACATGTGTAAGGAGTTATGAGTGTGAGAGGTTGAGAGTTCGAATCTCACCTTTGTCACTTTTTTTTGTTTTTATTATTTTTACTCTAAATTTTTCTATCTTTCATTAAAAAAATAACAAAAATAGTTTTTTATTATTATTTAATTATTATTTTCGTATTTTAATTAAATCATTTTTTAAAATATTATTTTTTTCACTTTTTTCTAAATTATTCATAAAAATATCCAAAAAATCATAAAATAAAAAATATTGAAATTTTTTTTTTCTTTTTATAATATTTTTTATTTCAGGAATCAATAGGATTATTAGTTTTTATTTTAAGTTTAGTTTAATTATTTTAAATTATTTAAATTTTATTTTTTCTTAACTAATTATTTAGTTTGGGCTTTAAAATGGGCTTTAGGGACATTATTGACAATTTGGTGTTAACCCTAATTTGTTCCCTATATATACATGTGTTGCCTTGTTGGAAAAGAGGAGAGAATGAAAAAAAAACCCTAAGAGGAGTGAGTGCCGTTTGCCGTTATTTAGTTTTCTTCTTCATCCATTACTATTGTTTCTTTTTCTTTATCGTTTACCGTTATTTCTTTTCCTTCATCTATTACTGTTGTTTCTTTTTCTTCATCTTTTACCGTTATTTCTTTTTCTTCATCTATTACCGTTATTTCTTTTTCTTTATCTATTACTGTTACGTTTATATATATATATAATTTTTAAATTGTTAGAGTTTATATATATAAGATTTTTGATCGAATTATGTCGATACGATGTTTGCACATTTGTGTGCATGACGCGTGACATTTGTGTTAGTTCGATCTGGTTGCGATGATCGCATTTTTGTGTGAGCAATAATACTATTTTTTGCTTAATTTCTTTTTCTTTGCGATAAATTTTGTTTCGTCCGATTTAGATCTGGTTGCGATGAGCGCATTTCTGCGTTAGCAACATTGTTGGGTTATTTGGCACATTTAAAATTCATTATTGCTTTATTATTATTATTATTATTATTATTATTATTATTATTATTATTATTATTATTATTATTATTATTATCATTATTTATTATTATTATCATTATTATCATTATTATTACCATTATTATTATTATTGTTATCATTAATTTATTAAAATTTGTTATAATATAAAAATCTGTTTTTTAAAATAAATAACATTAACATCTTTTCCAAATTAATATGAAAACCTATTATTTTTAAGAAAAACTTTTTTTTTAGATAAATTTAAAATAATAACTAAAATCTTTTTTTAAAAATAATAACTAGAACCGTTATTTATTTTATTTTATTATTGTTCAATTCAAATTTCATTATCATATTGTATCTGCTCCTCTCATGTAACCTCGCGAACTTAACAATCGCTCTTTAAATTCTGCCTTTAAATTTCTGCTTGCATGGTTTAAATTATGACATTATCTCTCTGTTTGCATGATTCAATTATCTCACGCGTTTACTATTATTTCTGTCACATTGCACACATCCGAAGGTTAGGTCTAACTGTTTGGCCGCCGCGCCAATAGTCCGTAAAACTTCACACATTCAATTTCAAATCCTCAAAACTACAAACTACAAACCCTAATTTTCACAAATGCCTCGCCGCAGGCAAAATTACAATTTTACCCTTAGCATTAGGTCAAAGAGCCGCCGCGCTCATTTTAGGGTTTCCCGCCGTGGAATCCCTAATTTAACCCTAATTACAACTTAACATTTCAACGTAGAGATTTGGAGTTTCTACACTCCACGTAAGCGTGTCCTTAAGATGCGTTTATTCCCCTTGAGACCTTGACCACAGTCAAGAAGTTTCTAACCTCCCTATTGAGGGGAACTACGATTACTCTGATTCCACTCCCGTAAGGATACGTAGGCACAAGATGCGATGTCTTGCCGAGTAAACTTAGAATTAACCCCCTTTATTATTTATTATTGCTTATTTATATTTTATTTATCTTTGCTATTTAATTATTTTGCTTATTATTTTGTAATTGTTTCTTGGATGTAAAGTTGTTTAATTATTTAATTATTATTATGGTTAGTAATTAGGGAGTGTAATAACATGTATGTAATATTAAAATAAATTTAGATCACTTTTAAATAAAGATAATTAAAATAAACACGTCACACACGTAAGTCGATTTTAATCGCCGTCTCACTTCCTAAGGATATCCCTCAAGTTGCCTACGAATAATGGTTAAGTGGGGTGTATAAAGCAAGTCCCTCAAATAAAAAAATCATCAAAGTCCCTTATGGTTGCCTTTACGAATCAAGTCCCTTTCGAAAAATGATGATGGTCCCTTATATGTGCTTATTACATCCCACAATGGCCTTCAAAGTCAAATTGTCCCTCACATACCCCTTAACATCCAAAGTAAGGACTACCTACTCCATTATAGTAGGGATAGTCTTACTAAAGGAAAGAATGAAGAAGAAGAAAGACCTTTAAACATTAGGGTAGGTTACTCCTAGGTGCTTGCTCACTTCAAAATTGTTTCGCACTTAAACAAATTTTCAACAAGTTTTCAAACAAGTTCTTAACACATCCTTACATGGATTATTTATTAACTATTCTGAAAATTTTCTATTCACACACTACAATTTCAAAACAATTCAAAAGTGAGCTTAAGTACCTAAGAGCCCATGGATAACCATGGATGACAAGGATGCTAATACCTTCCCTTTTCATAACCTACCCCCCGGACCCAAAATATTCTCTAAGGTCTTTCCTGTTCTTTTATAACCTTTCCTTATGGATAAAATAAAAGTCGGTGGCGACTCTTGCTATCCGCAACATTGTTTAAAGTCAGTTCACCGGGTTACACTACCCAATGACACTTCAACCTAGAGACACTCTAGACCTGAGTATACCCACATATTCCCCCTCAATCACACAATAGTGATATTAAAAAATTATACAGTTTGGTATGAAGAGACACCTCATACAAACCTTGATCTTGCTTCACAACTTCAATCAAGAAAATCACACACTCTTGTTTCACAGCTTTGAGTGAGACACTGCCTAGAATCTACCTAACCAAAGCAATTATCAAACAGACAATTACTTGGATTACAAGTATTCCTAAACTGACTTTTACACGTGAAGACTAGCCTACTTCACTTGCTTGGACTCTCTACTTTTGCACTCTCTATTCTTCAGTCAAGAGTTACTCTTCTGAGTTGATTCTTCTGTTATTTATAGCAGTTGTAGTCCTTTGGGCCTTGGTGCATGAATTAGGTTTTATCCATAATAAAACATCTCTTCAGTATTCTGCACGTTTTCCACTTTAATCAGGTCCATATTTGATCCCCCAGGGTGTTTAAAATATCTCCTGTATTCCAGCTTGAGTTTCTAGTTTGTTTCCTGAGTTATAGCTACCATAATAACAAACCTGTGCACTGATGTCACACGAACTATGTCATAACATCGAGTGTGACATCCAACTTAACTTATAGTTAGCTTTTAAAACTTATCCTGCACATTCCACTTAATGAATGTAGAAACATCTAATATGACATTCATACATACACTAATGTTATGCCACAAAATGCAGTCAATCAAGAGCACTTACAAACTCCCCTTTTGAAAATTTTCTGGCTAAAACACTATGTACTTACACCAGATATTTGCATACAGAAGAAGACTTACCATTGGTCCTGTCATGCAGGAAAGTCACTATTTTCTCGAGCTCTCAGAGTCTTCACAGTTGGCTTTCAGCCCTGTTAGCACTCTCTTTGTTAATCATCTGACAACTCTCGATTCAGATGTCACTCCCCCTCAACTGATGCATTTATCAGCTGAGCATTCTCTATGTAAATCTTGCAATCCTACATCCATCCAGTCTGAACTAGATTTCATGACATTCAGCATAACATTCTGATGTCACATACTTGTGCTACTCCCCCTGCAGGGATGCACATGCTCTCATTCTGCTCTCACCTAGCAGACATCCACAAAATTCCTAAACCTCTTGTTAGGATCACACATGTTAGTACCTATGTCTAACATTTATGTATTAGCTACACTGCATAGGCATTCACAATCATAACAGCACAAAACCATCATCACAGCAAACTGTTATCACTCATTTCTTTAGCAGCACAAAATCATCATCACAACTAATTTTTAACAGTTCTAATAGCATTTATCAGCACACAATCTCATTGTACATATGCCATGTACAATCACAGCTCAAGATCTTTCACCTGTTGTACCTGCTGTTATCTAACACATTCTCTCCCCTTTTTTAGCCACAAATTAAATCCAACTAATAATTAGAATAGATCATAAAGTGTAACCATACATATTGATGGGAAATGAAAGAAAACTTGCTATTGAAGAGCATCACAGACATAATTCAGATTGTCAAAATACAAAAAGGAATTCAGCAAAAACTTATCAGCAGCCCACTTCAACACTTCAGCAGCAGTCTGAGGTGCACAACTTATCATCAATCTTCTTCATCAGAGGATGAATTGGAGTCACTACTATCCAAATATGACAGAGATATATCTCGATTTCCATCATATGAGTCCTCTGGAATACCTTCATGTGAACCCCGGGTTGCTAGAGGAATTGTGAAGCCCTTCACAAGTAGTCCTTTCTTGATGATATTGTCAGCAATTTCCCCCATGGATTTATTCACGTATGTTGTGCCTTCCTTGTTCAGCATGCTCCTAAGTCGTTTGTCAGTGGGAAGAGGATACTTGCGCTTTGGTTTCTCAATCATGGGAGCCTTATCTTTGGGAAATTCGGGAGGAGACTTAGATGAAGATCCTTCAGGATGAGAAGACATCTTGTTGTTGAGAACGGAGATCTGAGCAAAATGTTGGAAGGTAAAGGAGGCAGAGAGGCACATTTTGAGAGTTTTATTGGTCAAGCACTTGGACTGCATTGAAATGTTAAAACTCTCACGTGTCATTAATTGCTATGCATCCTCATACATGCAAATACCCAACTTTCCTCTGAGATTTTCAAATTGAGCAGCATCTAGTGCTTTTGTAAAGATGTCAGCCAACTGTAGCTCAGTGGATATATGCTCCAAGGAAACCACTTTGTCCTCCACAAGGTCTCTTATGAAGTGATGCCTTATGTCAATGTGCTTAGTTCTGCTGTGCTAGATAGGGTTTTTGGAAATGTTAATAGCACTGAGGTTGTCACAGTACAATATCATAACACCCTGAGTGACATTGTATTCAATTAACATTTGTTTCATCCGGACCAGTTGTGAACAACTGCTACCAACTGCGATGTATTCAGCTTCAGCAGTGGACAATGAAACACAACTTTGCTTCTTGTTGAACCAAGATATTAGGTTGTTTCCCAGGAAGAAGCATCCACCAGATGTGCTTTTTCTATCATCAGTACTGCCAGCCCAATCTGCATCAAAGTACCTAGACAGAATAAGAACACACCCATGAGAGTAGAGTATGCCATAGTCACAGGTTCCATTCACATATTTGAGAATCCTTTTTACTTGATTCATGTGACTCACTTTAGGATCTGCTTGATATCTATCACAGACCCAAACAGCAAAAGCAACACTAGTACCACTTTCATCTTTGGATAACTTTAGATGGGTGGGGGCAGGTGTCCTTTTGTGACTGGCATTGTCCATCCCAAACTTTTTGACTAGATTTTTGGTGTATTTACTTTGGGAGATGAAGATGGAGTCCTCCATTTGCTTGACTTGTAGCCCCAGAAAATAGGTTAATTCTCCACACATGCTCATTTCAAATTCATATTGCATGTGATTGACAAATTGCTTTACCATTTTTTCTGACACTCCACCAAACACTATGTCATCTACATAAATCCGAGCTATCATGATTTCCCCACCCTCAGTTTTTACAAACAGTGTCTTATCAATCCCCCCTTTTCTGTATCCATGTGAGGTGAGAAATTCAGTGAGCCTTTCATATCGTGCTCTAGGTTCCTGCTTCAATCCATAGAAAGCCTTCCTTAGCTTGTAAACATGGTCTGTTAGATTAGGGTCCTCAAATCCCTTGGGTTGTGCCACATACACTTCCTCACTTAGATATCCATTTAGGAATGCACTTTTCACATCCATCTGAAAAAGTTTAAATTTCAAGATGCAGGCAATTCCTAACATCAGCCTGATAGACTCAAGTCTTGCAACTGGTGCAAAGGTTTCATCAAAATCAATTCCTTCTACTTGAGTGTATCCCTGTGCTACTAGTCTAGCTTTGTTTCTGATTATGATTCCTTCTTTATCAGACTTGTTCTTGTATATCCATTTGGTTCCAATGATATTGGTTCCTTCAGGGCTTGGCACCAGTTCCCACACTTCATTCCTTTTAAATTTTTCCAGTTCATCTTGCATAGCCTTGATCCAGTATTCATCAGAGAGAGCTTCCTTTACATTCTTGGGTTCAATCTTGGACAAAAAACAGGAATTTGAAATGACATCCCTTGCTCTAGTACTTACTCCACTGTTGAGGTCTCCAATGATCAGGTCTTTGGGATGATCTTTCAGAAGTCTAATGGATAGTTCTTTGGTGACTGCATCTGGATTAGTACTTGGATTTTCAGCTTGGGTGTCTTCAGTCTCCTCAGATGGGGTCTCAAGCAGTGTTCCAACATCCTCTATGACATTGGTTTCATCAATATGATCATCAATGATGACATTTATAGATTCCGTTAACACTTTTGTTCTGGAGTTATATACTCTGTAAGCTCTGCTGTTAATAGAGTATCCCAAGAATATTCCTTCATCACTTTTGGGATCCATTTTCCTCCTTTGTTCTCTATCTGCCAAGATGTAGCATTTGCTTCCAAACATATGAAAATACTTCACAGTTGGTTTCCTTCCTTTCCATAATTCATACAGAGTGGAGGCAGTTCCTTTTCTCAGAGTAACCCTATTGTGAACATAGCATGTTGTATTCATAGCTTCAGCTCAGAAGTGCAAAGGTAGCTTCTTGGCATGAATCATGGCTCTAGCAGATTCTTGAATGGTCCTGTTTTTACTTTCTACTACTCCATTTTGTTGAGGGGTGATGGGAGAAGAGAATTCATGGCTTATGCCTTCAGCTGCACAGAATTCAGCAAACTTGGAGTTTTCAAACTCCTTTCCATGATCACTCCTGATCTGATAACAACACTCTCCTTTTCTCTTTGGAGTTTGATGCACAGTTCCTTGAAGATTTCAAATACATCAGATTTTTCTCTGATGAAGTTTATCCAGGTGAATCTGGAATAATCACCAACCACCACATATGCATATCTTTTTCCACCAAGGCTTTCTATTTGCATTGGTCCCATCAGATCCATGTGCAACAGTTCCAGAGCTCTGGAGGTGGTAAGGTGTCCAACCCTTGGATGGGATGTCTTGGTTTGTTTGCCCACTTGACATTCCCCACAAACTTTTCCCTCATCAATAGTCAGTTTAGGTATCCCTCTCACAGCCTCCTTGGATATGATCTTCTTCATTCCCCTTAGATGAAGATGTCCAAGTTTTTGATGCCACAGTTTCACTTCCTTTTCCTCTCTTGCCATAGAGAAAATTGTGGATTTTCTAGGGTCCTTAGGCTTCCACAGATAGCAGTTGTCCTTGGATCTAAGTCCTTTCATAACTTCTTTATTTTCATTATTTGTGACCACACATTCCTCTTTAGAGAACTTCACACTTAGTCCTTGATCACAGAGCTGGTTGATGCTGATCAAGTTGGCAGTTAGCCCTTTTACCAGCAACACATTGTCTAGAGTAGGAACTCTTGGACATTCCAGTTTTCCAACACCTTTGATTTCTCCTTTTGCTCCATCACTAAAGGTCACATAACTGGTAGAATGTGGTTTGGTGTCTACTAGCAGATTCTTTATGCCAGTCATATGTTTAGAGCAACCACTATCAAAATACCAGTCTTCTTTGGCTGGTATTCTTAGAGAGGTGTGAGCTATTTGTGCCACAGTCTTGGCAGTCCATTTTCTTTGCTTGCTAGGCACCTCACCCTTGGCATGATGATGATGCCTCTTGTTGTGCATACCTTGTTTAGTTTTTCCTTGACTGGGGAATCCATGTAGCAAGAAGCACACAACTTTAATATGCCCAAGTTTTCCACAGTGGTAGCATCTATGCCTTTGGAATTTACTCTTGATTTGATTCCAATGTCTGTGTGAAGGAGGTTGTGACTTTGGCTCTGACATTCTTTTTAACTTTTGGATATCAGGCTGCATCCTCTTGAGCTTTAAGACAGGGTTTTGTTTCTCAACAAATCCTAGACCATACCTATTACCTGTAGTCTGACCTCTCTAAAGAATCTCCTCTAGGGTGTCAGTCCCAGAGTTGAGCATCCTTATAGACTTTGCCATTTGGTCATTCTCACACTTCAAGTCATTCACCTCACCTCTTAGTGTGTTTATTGTGGCTAGGTGCTCTTTCTTTTCAGCTTCTAATACCTTGATGATTTCCTTCTGAAGCTCTCCTTGTTGGTACAACTCTACACTTTTGAAGGGAAGCTTCTGATATGAGGCTGTAGCATCCTCAAAAGTCAATTCCTCTTCACTTGAATCCTCATCAGATATGCATATATGGTCTGAGGCAGTGACATGTTTTGCTATCTCTTCTTCTGATTCACTATCAGAGTCAGTCCATGTGACAGTCAATCCTTTACCCTTCTTCTTGAGATATGTTGGACATTCCTTTCTAATGTGTCCATATCCTTCACACTCATGACACTGTGCACCTCTGCTTTGGTTGCTTTTATCTTCATATTTCTCTCTGTCAACAGTCATACTTTTGGAATAAGTCTTAGCACCTATCCTTTTGACCAGTTTGTTGAGTTGTTTTCCTAGCATGGCTATGGCTTCTAACATATTTTCCTTTTCATCATCTGAATCATCAACAATGTTTGAGACAAGAGCTATGATTTTGCTCTTTTTCTCCACAGCTTGATAACACATTCCTATCTCAAAGGTTTAAAGTGAACCAATCAGTTCATCCACCTTCATGTGGCATATGTCTTGAGCTTCTTCAATAGTTGTCACCTTCATTGCAAACCTTTTAGGGAGTGATCTTAGAATCTTTATTTCTCGGTTCACATGACCGCCGAGATAAATCTCGAACCGCTAGCCATTGACCGTCCAACTGTCTTTTCTCTCCAAATCCTCAATGACCACTGCCCTGAATGTTTTCACCTCCTTGACGCGGAATGGTCCAGACCACTTTGACTTCAATTTGCCCGGAAACAATCTTAACCTGGAATTGAACAATAGCACAAGCTGCCTCAGCATAAATTCCTTCTTTCAGAGCTTTTTGTCATGGTACTCCTTTACTTTCTCCTTGTACAACCAACTTGAGTGGTATGCGGCATTGCGCATCTCTTCCAACTCAAGAAGTTGCACCTTCCTCTTATCACCGGCCAACTCTTGATCAAAATTAAAATTTTTTAAGGCCCATAAGGCCTTGTGCTCCATTTCAACCGGTAAATGGCAAGTTTTACCAAAAACCAATTGGAATGGAGTTAGCCCAATTGGAGCTTTATAGGCCGTGCGATACGCCCATAGAGCTTCATCAAACTTTTGCGACCAATCCTTCCCTGAGTTCGACACAGTTTTTTCCAAAATTCTTTTAATCTCTCTATTCGATACCTCAGCCTGACCATTTGCCTGCGGGTGATACGGAGTCGTCACTTTATGCGTTACACCGTAATGTTGCAGAACTTTTTCTAACGGTGCATTGCAAAAATGTGACCCTCCGTCACTTATCAACACCCGAGGGGTTCCAAAACGGGAAAAAATATTTCTTTTTAAAAAGCTTATGACCGTTTTAGAATCCGCTCTTGGTGAGGCAATCGCCTCAACCCACTTAGACACATAGTCAACTGCCATCAACAAGTATTCGTTTCCGAAAGAGGGTGGGAATGGTCCGACAAAGTCGATACCCCAAGAATCAAACAATTCTACCTCTTGGATATTTTGAAGAGGCATTTCGTCTCACTTTCCTATCCCACCACTCCTTTGACAACTGTCACAGTTTTGCGCACGGGCATTTGCGTCTTTAAAAATAGAAGGCCAATAAAATCCCGATTGAAGGACTTTATTTGCCGTTCTAGCCCCATTAAAATGACCGCCATAAGGCGAGTTGTGACAGTGCCATAGAATACTTTGGGCCTCATCACCCGTAACACACCTTCTTAATAAATTATCACCTCCCAGCTTAAATAGATAAGGGTTATCCCACACATAGTACTTGACATCCGAGAGGAATTTCCTCTTTTGATTAGGAGTTAGATCGAGCGGCACAAAACCACTCGCCTTGTGGTTTGCAAAACCCACAAACCACGGCCTCACTTGAACTTTGAAGAGTTTTTCATCAGGAAACTCTTCTCGGATTTCCTTTTCTAAGGTAGTCACCTCATCATTGACAAGGCGAGACAAATGATCTGCCACCACATTTTCCGACCCTTTTTTGTCTTTAATTTCTACATCAAATTCTTGCAACAAAAGGATCCACCGGATAAGCCTTTGCTTTGAATCCGGTTTGGTTAGCAGATATTTTATCGCCGCATGGCGGTGTAAACAATAACTTTTGAGCCAATGAGATATGACCAAAATTTCTCAAGAGCATACACTATTGCAAGCAATTCTTTTTCAGTAGTGGCATAATTTACTTGGGCCTCATTAAGAACTTTGCTCGCATAGTGTATGGTATGAAATTTTTTTTCTTTTCATTGGACTAGCACCGCTCTAATAGCATAGTCGCTAGCATCACACATTAGCTCAAAATTTAAATTCCAATTCGGAGCAACTATGATTGGAGCCGTGACCAATTTCTCTTTCAAAATCTCAAAAGCTTTTAAACATTCATTGGTTAGGAGAAATACCTGGTCTTTGGCAAGCAAATTACTCAAAGGTCTAGCCACCTTTGAGAAGTCTTTGATGAATCTCCGGTAGAAACCGACATGCCCAAGAAAGCTTAGTATTCCCTTTAAGTTAGCCGGAGGAGGCAACTTCTCTATCACATCTACTTTAGCACGATCCACTTCGAGTCCTTTTGACGAGACTTTGTGGCCAAGAACAATCCCCTCCGTTACCATAAAATGGCACTTCTCCCAATTTAGCACCAAATTAGTTCTCACACAGTTTTCAAATTCTCCAAACATAAACCAAAGGATCCCTCAAACACCGAAAAGTCATCCATAAAAAACTCCATTGTCTTCTCAATAAGATCGACAAAAATGGCTTGCATGCATCTTTGGAAAGTTGCCGACGCATTACACAACCCAAAAGGCATTTTGCGGTAAGCGAAGATTCCAAAAGGACACGTGAAAGCCGTCTTCTCGTGATCGGCCGGGTCAACCGCAATTTGGTTGTACCCAGAATAGCCATCTAGAAAACAATAGAATTCTTGTCCCGAGAGTCTCTCTAGCATTTGGTCCATGAACGGAAGTGGGAAGTGGTATTTCCGAGTTGCGGTATTTAACCGCCTATAGTCTATGCACATCCTCCACCCTGTTGCTACCTTTGTAGGGATCAACTCATCTTGCTCATTGCGAATAACGGTAATGCCCCCCTTCTTAGGAACCACATGCACCAGACTCACCCAAGGGCTATCCGAGATAGGGTAGATCATTCCCGCATCCAAAAGCTTTACAACTTCTTTCCTAACAACCTCTTTCATTGTAGGATTTAAGCGGCGTTGTGGTTGAGCCACCAGCTTGAAATCCTCCTCCATAAAAATTTTGTGCATACAATAAGAAGGACTAATTCCTTTTAGATCGGAAAGAGTCCACCCCATCGCTTCTTCATTCTTTTTTAACACATCAATTAAAAGGGATTCTTCATTGTTTGTCAAAAGGTTGCTAATGATAACCGGCTTTTCTTTGGTTTCATCTAGAAATGCATACTTCAAATTGTTTGGTAACTCCTTCAATTCAATTATTGGATTGTCATCCGTGACTTCCTTTTTCAATACTTCTTCCTCTACTTCCCAAGGTTGCAACTCATTAAGACTATCGAGTTCTCTTAAAAATTCATCAAGAGCTTCTTCTTCTTCAAGAGTGAAAACTTCGAAGGAGTCATTAAGGGCTAGCTCCATGGGAGTTATGTTATGAACATGTTTTGAAACTTCAAATGTGGCTTCTTCACCTACATCAATCCGGAAACTATCACGCTTGTCATTTGAGTGCTTCATTGCTTCAAAAAGGTCAAAAGTGACCTCTTCGTTTTGTACTCTCACCTTCATCAAACCGTCGTCTACATCAATCATCATCCGAGCGGTTTTCATGAAAGGTCTTCCGAGAATTAGAGGCGCATCATCGTCCTCCTCCATATCAATAGCAATAAAATCCACCGGGAAGAAAAACTTGTCCACTTTTACCAACACGTCTTGAGCTATTCCATGAGGATGAGTAGTGGACTTATCGGCTAATTGTAACGTCATTCGGATGGCTTTAATCTCAATGTTGCCAAGCTTTTTCACAATAGACAAAGGGATAAGATTGATGCTTGACCCCAAATCGATTAACCCCTTTCCAACATAAACGTCACCAATGGTAACCGACAATGTAACTCTCCCCAGATCAACTTCTTTTCTCGGTAGAGTACGTTGGATGATAGCGCTACAACTCGCATCAAGCACTATTGTTTCCGGTTCCGTATACCTCCGCTTCTTTGTAAGTATGTCCTTCATGAATTTGGCATACTTTGGCATTTGTTCCAAAGCTTCGGTGAACGGGATATTGATTTGCAATTGTTTAAAAATATCCATGAACCGAGCATAATTCCGTTCATTTTCTCTCCTAGATGGAGCATGTGGATAAGGTAAATTTTGAACCGGAGTAGTGCTCACTATCTCCTTCCCTCTAGATGCTCTAGGGTTTCTTTCTCTTTTCTTCTTCACTTCATCCACCTTCACTTTTTCACTTTCATTATTTTCAACTACACCATTTGTTTTGTTTTCACTTTCAACCACTTTTTCTTTTTCAACTTCACCATTTTTTTCATTATTTTCTACTTCCTCCTCACTCCATTCACCAACTTCACCATCAAGTTTGTCATCAACTTTTTTCTCTACCTCTCTTTTTTCACTCTCGTCAACCAACTCTTTCCCACTTCTTGTCTTAATCGCCTTACAATGTTCCTTCAGATTTGTTTGCGTGTTTGCCGATAAAGATGGTCCGGCTTGTTGTTCCGCTAATTGCTTAGCGAGTTGACCAACTTGAATCTCAAGATTTTTTATCGCCGCATCATTGCTTTTTTGATTCGCCATAGACATTTGCATGAATTGCTCAATGTATCTTCTAGCTTAGAAGTTGCAACCGGAGGTTTTTGAGGTATATACGGATTTTGACGGCTAGAGTTACCACCTCCATAACTTTGGTTATTGTGGTAGTTACCTCTAGGTTGGTACCCTTGGTTTCCTTGATAGTTTTGTTGTTGTTGTTGTTGTTGATGAGGATCTTGATATAGTTGTTGTTGTTGTGGATGTTGCCTCTGTTGGTAATCTCTTTGATTAACCATGTAATTAACTTCTTCAAATCCGGGAGGCGGACAAAATCCGATGTCATGTTCGCCCTTACAAAGCTTGCAACAAGCGATTTGTTTAACTTTTGATGGTTCTTTTAACTCTTTGATTTGTTGAGTTAATAGTTCCACTTGTTGTGAGATAAGCTTGTTTTGGGCGAGAATTGCATCATTCGTCCCTAACTCGAGCACACCCGACTTTCTTTGAGTTACCCCTCGGTTATGGTTCCCTTGGTGATCATTAAGCGTCATCTTATCAATAATTACAATTGCATCATCGACACTTTTTGACATCAAAGATCCTCCTGCCGTAGTATCTAATAAGGTCTTGTGAACCGAAAGGAGTCCATTGCGGAAAATATGAACTTGAGTGAGCTCATCGAAATCGTGTCCTTTGCACTTTCTTAACATAGATTTGTAACGCTCCCAAGCTTCATTGAGTGATTCACTAGCTCCTTGAGAAAATACCGCAATCGCAGTTTTTGCCTCCATGAACCGGTTATGTGGAAAGAACCGTTCAAGAAACTTCTCTTCTAAAAGATTCCAATCCGTCATGATTGTTGTCGATTGATCAAGATACCACTCCTTCGCTTTCCCAATTAAGGAATGAGGGAATAATTTCCTAAACAGTGACTCTTCGTCAGCTTCGGTAGCTCCCGTTGCGCCCGTAATCTAATAGAATTTTGTAAGATGAGTGAACGGATCCTCATGGTCTAATCCTGTGAAAGGATTTTTATAGACTAGAGCTAGGATTCCCGTTTTCATCTCAGCTTGCCTTCCATTCTGAAGATTTCGTGCAAACTGAGCTGTATGTCTTGGACTGTTCGTGCATGGAGTAGAAACTGGTGGTGGAGGTGGGTGTTCTGCCATAATTGGTGTAAAATATGGTGGTGGTGGTGTAGTAGAAGAACTTTGTCCTTGTTCTTGTCTTTGTTTAGAAAGTTACCTCCTTCGTCTTGTTTTGCTGTTCAATCTTCTCGCGGTCTTTTCTATTTCTGGATCAAAAAGGAGTTGGTCCTCGGGAATCTGTCCTCGCATAAACAGAAGCAGAAGCTGCACACTAAACCACACAAATTAACAAGCACAAGTCAAAGATTCAAAACTAAAAATTAAACAACTATTGCGATGCTTGCAATATCAACTTATATTCCCCGGCAACGGCGCCATTTTGTTAGGACAGTGGTAAAGTGTCGGGTTTTTGTTATCGTCTCCATAGGGAATATAAGATTTTGCCGCCGTACGACAGTTGTTAAATTCGTAGTTTTATAGTAACAAAGGGTTTGGTTTTAAAAATGGTATCTTGCATAAAAAGTTATAAACAACGGTAAAAATTAGGGTTTGACAATTTAAAGAAAGATTGCCAAAGTTAGGTTTCAATGATCACTTTGCATGCATATGCTTAATCAACAAGATTTATAAACTCCATCTAGATAATAAACTCATTCATAACATCCTCTCAATGTGATTATCTCTAACTCACATTGTGGGTTTTACCGTTTTGATCCATTGTTGATCTCTCACACAATCTATCAAACTGATAACATTAAAGTTTAACATTTTAAGTGAACATCTTCATTCTTAACTATCTCTAGCTTAAAAACAAAGATGGATGAAAACCTAGGTTAAGAGTTGGAAAATATCTCTCAATCATAAACCAACACAAAGAGTTTTCAATAAAGCAAAGTTTTCATCATTCATTCATCATCCAAGAGTTTATAATACAAATGAAGATTAATACATTTACATACAAAGGTTGATGATCACCTACATCTAACCTTGACAACAAGAAGAACTTAGCCACTCATTCTCATGGTAGCTTGAACAAAAAGGAAATGGAGAAGATAAAGAACATCCACTTCGAAGAATCGATGAAGGAAGTGATTCCACTTCTCCTTGATTGCACACAAAATAGCAAAATGAAGAAGAAATAATGTTTTTTAGGGTTCTAGAGCTCTATTCTTCTGTTACAAAGTATCCTTTCCAAGTACATGGTATGGGCTATATAAAGCAACCAATAAAGTAAAAAGGAGGTGATGTCTGCGCACATTCGCCAGGCGAACCATGACCTTCTCCAGGCGAACCAAAAATAACTTGGCACTTCAAAGTGCCTCTGGCTAGCAAACCGCCCTCTGAGGTATCGTGCATTCGCCAGGAGAACAGTTCACTCGCCAAGCGAACTTTGGGTGGTTTTGCTACTGGAATTTTCATAAGGAAAGCTACCACTTCTTCGCCAGCACCTTCTCCAGGCGAACGGTAGCGAAGATTCGCTGGAACCTTCGCCTGGCGAACTTCCTATCTTTTAAGTCTGGGAGTTAATTCTGAATTACTTGCTCTAGCTCGCCAGCACTTGCCTGGCGAACATTCGCTGGGATTCGCTGAGCTTCGCCAGGCGAATGCTTTGGTTTGCAACTTCTCCAGATTGCTTTGTCTTGTCTCCCAAGGTGCTCTTATTAGTGTCAATCCTGCACACTAACAACAACATTACAAACACCATTCACTTGGATCACATCAAAATGAAACTAAACAAGTTCGACTACTAAATCAAATACTATTAGATGAAAATGATTAAAAAGACTACTAAAAAGAAATCAAATATCTATTATAATTGGGATCTAACACTTCTCGTCAGTCATCTTTTCTCCCAAAGCTCCTGAGGTGTTGGCCAGTTCAAGGACATTCATGTAGAACTCATGAATGGTCTCATCTTCCTTCATTCTTAGACTTTCAAAATTTATGGTCAGCATTTGAAGTCTAGACATTTTGACCTTGGAGGTTCCCTCATGAGTGGTTCTGAGGGTATCCCAAACATCCTTTGCTAGTTCACAATAGTGTACCAACCTGAAGATGTTCTTATCTATGCCATTGAAGAGAGCATTCAAGGCTTTAGAGTTTCCAAGAGCCAATGCTTCTTGTTCTTTGGTCCATTCATCTTCAGGGATTTGCACAGACGTTCCATCCTTGTCAGTCTTTACAGGATGTGTCCAGTCAGAGTTTGCAGCTCTCCAAGCCTTGCTGTCTAAGGACCTTAGGAATGCAATCATCCTAGGCTTCCAATAGTCATAGTTAGATCCACCCAGAATTGGAGGTCTATTTGTGAATCCTATGTCTTTATCCATATCACTAGAATTTGTTTTCCCTAGATCTCACCCAGATTAAACACGCAGGGTGCCTGCTCTGATGCCAATTGGAAATTCTGGCCTGCACACGATGAATGTTATTGCCTAAGTTATAACATCCATTGTGACATTGACTACTGCACTAACTATTTAGACTGTAAATGAAAGCAGTAAATAACACAACAATTGTTCACCCAGTTTAGTGTCAACAACACTTACATATGGGGGCTACCAAGCCAAGGAGGAATTTCACTATTAGCAGAATCAATTCAAAGTCAAACCAACCGTTTGCACTTCTCACTTAATCTCTACCCAATGACACTCCAACCTAGAGACACTCTAGACCTGAGTATACCCACTCACTCCCCCTCAATCACACAACAATGATATTAAACAATTACACAGTTTGGTATGAAGAGACACCTCATACAAATCTTGATCTTGTTTCACAACTTCAATCAAGAAAATCACACACTCTTGCTTCACAGCTTTGAGTGAGACACTGCCTAGAATCTACCTAACCAAAGCAATTATCAAATAGACAATTACTTGGATTACAAGTATTCCTAAACTGACTTTTACATGTGAAGACTAGCCTACTTCACTTGCTTGGACTCTCTGCTTTTGCACTCTCTATTCTTCAATTAAGAGTTACTCTTCTGAGTTGATTCTTCTGTTATTTATAGCAGTTGCATTCCTTTGGGCCTTGGTGCATGAATTAGGTTTTATCCATAATAAAATCTCTCTTCAGTATTCTGCACATTTGCCACTTTAATCAGGTCCATATTTGATCCCCTAGGGTGTCTAAAATATCTCCTATATTCCAGCTTGAGTTTCTGGTTTGTTTCCTAAGTTATAGCTACCATAATAACAAACCTGTGCACTAATGTCACACGACCTATGTCATAACATCGAGTGTGACATCCAGCTTAACTTATAGTTAGCTTTTAAAACTTATCCTGCACAGTCCACTTAATGAATGTAGAAACATCTAATATGACATTCATACATACACTAATGTTATGCCACAAAATGCAGTCAATCAAGAGCACTTACACCTACATCTCATGCTAGTCTACTATTCTCCTCTTCCCAAAACCTAGACGCTATTACAAAAGGGTCAAAGTCATAAACATCTCTCCATCTTTAGAAATTCTCTCTAACATTTGAAATCATCATCACCACATTTCCTCTTCTCCTCTTTGCAAGCAAAAACCATGGCTACCCAAAAAGTTACCGGTAAGAGATCAACAAGAACTTCTTCCTCTACAGGACCTTCATCTGCAGCTCTTCCGGCAACCGCCGTATCACTGGTCCCTCCTGAATTTCCCGAGAGCTTCGCCAAAAACTTCGAAAAGCGGTCTGTGGTAAAGCAACACGCCTACTATCGACTCTCTGTTGAGAGAATGCACATTCCTCAGATAATCAGCCTTCTTGATTTCAAGGGTTTAACAATTTTCTGGAGTGCAATACGAAGTACAACGAAGACCTTGTGTGGATATTCTACACTTGTCTTCATGGTAACTTTCAGAGTTCTGGGTTTCAAATTAAGGTCAGAGATACAAAGGTTTGTGTTAATAATGTTGTATGGCAGAAACTGTTTGATACGACTCCCGTGTCCGATAAGCCTAACATTAAGGTCACTGACACCAACACGGTTGAGGGCTACGAGTTCAAAGAAGCTTTGAACTCAATGCTAAAGAAGCCGCATGCAGCTGATATTATGGCGAGTGATTTATTTCCGAAAATTATCACCACAGGTAAACTGAAACCTACAGATAGATTTTTGCATTGGATTATGGCGCGCATTCTATGGCATAAGAAAGGAGGATTTTCTCGATTTGATCAGGCCGAGGTCCATTTGATTTACATATTGAAGAAAAGGATCAAAATTAGTTGGCATTATTATATTGCTAGTAGGATGTATGCCCTTAGAGATTCGGGTCGAGGTACCGCTTTTTCCTATAGTTCCTTCATTCAAGAGATTTTAAACAACGCCAAAGTCACAATTCTGGGGATTCCATATAGATCTCTCACTCCGGATCAAGAGTCTGTTAAAAGACTCTTACAATGATGGGTTGTATATGGGTTCAGGAATAAAATCGTTACCAATTCGTTGTTAAAGCAACCTCCTCTCGGTTGGAAGAATCCGATGGGAGTGATGAGGAAAATGAAGAAGACGAAGAAGAACAAGATGAAAAAGGTGATAGACAACCAATGAAAGTTGAAGATAACATAAATGTGAGTTGGTTGACCAATCTCCTACCACAGATTATGGAAATGGTCAAGGTTGGGGCGAATGGCAAAATACCGGTTGGACTTTGTTACGCGACAACTATCAGCCTACACAAAATTCCGAGTATCAGGATACTCTGCATTGGGGCTATGAGGAGTCTCCACATTGGGGTTATGAGGAGCCTCCACAATGGGGTTATGAGGAGCCTTCACAACTCACGAATAAGCCGCAACCACAGTCTGACGAACTTCTCGAGATGATGAGGAGTATGCAATTAGAACATCATGCCTTCATGAATGCTCAGGATGAGCGTCTCTCACAACATCAGAGTTAATTTGAGACGCATACTGAAAACTTCAACACATTCTCCTCTAGTGTCAATCAACAGTTCGATGGTTGGTTGAAACAACTGCAAATCAACACCGAGCTCTTACTACAAGCTTCAACACCTTAAACAGGGCGATTTTAGAGTTTACTGAAAGAGTCGAGGCTCAACTACCTCTGCCGTATCCGTATCATGGGAGAGGCCATCATTTCAGGGGGAAGAGACCTTGAAGGCTATGCATGCTACATAATTGCATTTCATTATTTTGTTATGTTGTTATGAATCTTTTGCTTTGTATTAAGTACATTTCTAATGTGTTAATGTCTTGTATCCTGAACTTATATGTCATTAATTGCTTGTATTCTCTAGCAACAATTACTATTTTTTGTCTGCGTATGGGGCTATTTATCTCTTTGTTCCTTGACCATTAACTTCATCATGTGTGGATGATTGTTAATGTTTATCTTGTTGTGCGTGTTTTCATATGAGCATCTGTTATTTTTTATCATTTCTTGACAGTAATTTTTTTCTTTTTGATGTTGTCAAAGGGGGAAAAATGTCCAAGTTGTTTAGTAGAATCATAAAGATCAAAAGTGAAGACGTCGCAGTTAACACAAATGAATAAGTAAGAATGAAGACATCAAGCAAGGGGGAGGATAATGTTGCATATCATATAGACAGGCTCCACGTGATTTTCCATCATCAAAAAGGGGGACTATGTGAGGGAAAAGCCTCATATACTAGATATGAGTGTTTCGATGATGTCAAAACTTAGCCGCATGGAAGAATAGATATTTGGCGTTACCACCATGATGCATGAGCATGCCTTATCTCTCATGTTTTATTTGATTGCACAAAATATCTCGAGTACTGCATTTAGAGTTGTCAAAATATGTGTCATACGAGTTTAACTTCATTGGTCTATCATAGGTATCATCTAAGAGAATCAAAAACATGAAATTTGGCATTTTCTAAAATTACAGGTCTTTGAGTCGACCAAACCTCTGCTCCGGTCGACTCATAATATGTGTCATAAACTTGCATTTTCTTCGGGTTAGGTATGGTCGACCTACTGGTCGACGCATACTATTGGCATTTCCATTTGTCTAAGAATCCAGGCTATGCGTCGATGCATGCCTTGTTCCAGCCGACACATGGCTGTATGTTTTACACAATCTGTTTTCCTCGGGTTAGCTTAGGTCGACCCTGCACTCTGCATGGGTCGACCGCGCGCTGTTTGTTGCATATTTCCTGATTTGTCTATTATTTTTGAAAGGTGGTTTTATCAGTTATAACAGTTTTGTCTGGTATAAATATTTAGTTTCTCTTTTCACTTCAAATCAATTGAATCACTAAGAAAAACAAGAAAAGTGAAAGAGGTATCTGTCACACCCTCATTTTCACCTTTATCCTTTATACCCTACATTTGTCATATCATACATTGTTCTTTTGCATTTTGAGCATGTGGGTTCATAAGGTAAGGATTGGGTCGGTTCATGTGTTTTCCATCTCAAATAAGATAATTTGTCTATCTTGGGCTACATGGAAGAAAAGGTTCATCATCCAAAGTTTGATCTAAGTGGGAAAATCTACTCATGTAGATTTCTTCAAGGAGAAGTTACTTAAAAAAAATTAGGATATTCAAGATTAATATTCCTAATGAACATAAAATGCAAGGCATAATCCAAGATTTCTTCTTCCAACTTTGTGTAGAATTCTTGATCAAGTGGAGTTCAAATTTACAAAGCATGAGTCAATATCACAAGTGCATAATTCAAGACTTCATAATAGAATGAGGAAAATCCATCAATTGGAGGCAAGAATATTACAAAGATAAATTTTTATGACATTACAAGAATGTCATTTGTTACAAGATTTTCAACTCTAAGTAATGTTTAGAAATTAATCTATTTCTAATCTTCATTCAAGTCTCTAATCAAATCCATAATATGGTACTCTTCATGCCACACCAAGTTTTCATGTGCTACATTATGCTCACAAATATCCAAAGAAAAATACTTAAGAGCTAAATCAACATTGGTATGTTTCAAGATCAAGACCATGTATGTTCAACCATGAGCAATATGAATGCAATCCAAAACAACCCCATGCAAGAAGTGGCAATATGTATCATGTTACAGAATCATTATATGTCACAAAACCAAGGGATAAACTTAGGTTGATGCATCTACACATCAAAAATCAGAATTTGAAATTTTGTCCAAAAGGTAGTGGTATTGACTACATGAGTATGTCCAAGCATAACCAACCAATGGATACAAGAATGAATGACAATGTAGAGTGCTGCAGAAGAAAATACAGCAAAAACATACTAGAAATAGAAGGAAGTGGGGCTGCACCAAGAAAGTGGTAATAGATGTTGCCAAGAATGGAAATTTTAAAAATGGGAGAATGTGCAAGAGATGTTGCTTTGGTACAGCAGAAAAAGGCAACAGAAAAAGTGGAGATAAGAAGGGAAGGGGCTGCAAACAAAGATTCATCTTTTCATTCACTATCATTCACACACATTGAGATAGAGAGATTGAGAGCAAAGAGTAAGAGAGAAAACCAGAAAAAATAGAGAGAAGAACAAACCCTAAAAAACAGAAAAAAGAGAGTGACATAGAAACGCAATAGCATCCTTGAAGAGCATAACCTTCACACCATAAAGTGAAGAGTGAAGCATATCCAACAAAAACCAGTGGAGGACTTGGAAGAAGGATAGAAAGCTCTTGGGTATCCATTTCTTCAAACCTTTCTCTCTTTACATTTTGCTTTTGTATTCATTTGTTTCCTCTTTTAAGTATTGTTGTGTTGTGTATATCATGTAAGGTTCCAAAGGGACCAAGAAACCATTTTTAAGAACCACAAAAAGAAGGAGAAACAAGAGAAAAGTTTGGTTTTTTCCACCTGGTAGCCTGACACGGGCCGTGTTGTGCGACACGGGCGACCGTGTCACACGGGCGGCCGTGTCACACCTCTGTTTGAGATTTCATGTCCAGGACCCCTGACACGGGCCATGTCACACAACACGGCCACCCGTTTTGCACCTCTGTTTGAGTTTTCAATGTGTAAAGTTCCTAGACTTTATGACACGAGCCGTGTCACACAACATGGACACCCGTGTCGCACCGCTGTTTGCCCTTAAAAACTTATTTTCTCCCATACTTTATGACACGGGCCGTGTCACACAACACGGCCACCCGTGTCACACCTTTGTCTTGCTTCAAAACCCACATTGCAGATACTTTATGACACGGGCCGTGTCACACAACACGGCCACCCGTGTTACACCACTGTTTTACCATTTTTTTTGATATTTTACCTCGTTTTTTTGCATGTTTCGATTTTTTTAGTCGACTAACCCCATATGATTGTATGTTTTTAGTGTGAATATTGTTATGGTCCTTGTTGGCCTTTGATTCCAAAAAACATTTTCAAAAGCAAACTCTCAATTTTATCGAGCCATTTTCACCCATGTAAGTCGATTGTCGTGTGCATCGCCATCGACCTTGTCCGTATCACTTCAAATATATTTTCACAAACAATAAACCTTGATCTAACATCAAGTGATCCTTTTTCTCATAAAAAATCCAAAACACAATAAATATATGGTTAGGGTTGTACACCATGGATTTTAAGGTGGTGGAGAAGGAATGAGAATGGAATCCTCCTACACTCGTTCCGAATATTTTGGATAGACGGCGCTCGACTTGGCTATTCGAAACATTCGTCTCTATCCAAATTCCTTTTGTGTAATCCTAATCAAGAACCATTTTTATTCGAAAACTTAAAAATAACATCAACTCATCAAACTATTTTTTCCGCCTTAGGGCATCAATCCAAAAACCCTTTTTTCAAGGTATAAAATCAACCAACAAACAACAATTTCATAAGCCTCCAAACTACGGAGCTCTGATTCTTCACTTCTTTTAAGTGAGGATATGTAGGCACAAGGGCCACAATCCTTGGCGAGCGCTATAATAAAAATCCAACCCCTCTTTTCCTAAAACAAGCAGCCCTTAGATAAAACACCCACTCAAGCAAAACAACCTAGGAGGTTCCCATCGAGTACGATAGATGCGAGGGGGTGCTAATACCTTCCCCTCGCATAACCGACTCCCGAACCCTAAGACTTGGTTGCGATGACCACGCTCTTTCCCTAAAGGTTTTATCGCTATTTCCCTTTCCCTCCTTGGGATAAATAAAATCCGGTGGCGGCTCTGTGTCATTTATCGCGTAGCGACAATATCAATTCAAGTTCTCATCATCTTCATCTTCTACATTTCATACCTCAACAATCACACACAATAATCTTTGTTGTACATTATGCATTGTTATAATTGATAATGTCCGAAGCTGCTGATTGGGTAATCCGGTTCGAGTTAAGAAATTGATAGGTTTTTTTTGAATAAAACCTCTAGGGTTTTGTCCTCCAAGATTCCCTGAATTTAGGGATTTTTTCACGTGTCTTCTCAATACATATTCAGTCGAGTGAAGGTGATCGAGGAGCGGTGGGTTCCATTGATCTAGTAGCGGTAATCGAAGGATTGTGAAGGATAGGTTCGAGTTTGACACACGAGTGTTTATGATCAGTTAGGCTGGGGTTTGAAGACAGAAGGTTGTTCAAACATAGAGCTGTAATCGAAGGTTTATTCACAAGCTGTCGAAACACTTGATTTGACTCGAATCAAGGGGCAAGAGGAGATAACATCTACAACAATAAGGGTGTTCATTTGTTTGATTTCTATTCAATTCTTGTATATACGATTCTACAACAGGTTAAATTTATATTATAAAGTCTCAATTCTATTGTTATAATTAAGGGCAGACGTACCCCGAAGCGAGGACGACGGCGGAACTGCCTCAACAAATCCTTGTGCCTTTTGCCTTACGTTTTTACATTGCTTAACATTTGTGCGGTTTTAGTGTAAACAATTATATCAAATATATGACTGTTTTGAATAAGTGCTGAACTGATTTGACTTTAGTACAATCGTTGATTGTAAAAGGAAACTAGAGCAACTCACTCAAAGCGGAACTCACTAGTAGTGCTTCGCACGCCAAGTGTTTCATAAATTATCTGAACCAAAATCCTTGTGAGTTATCCATTTAGTGTGGTAATATTTTAAGGCATTGGAACTAGTCATTCCACATAGTGAGCTAAATCAAATTGATAGTGTGACTAGCATAGTGATTCTCGTTACTCGTTATCCGATTCCATAGTCTAAAACGCATATCCGGTTTTCAAGTAACCGTTTATTATAGATGGTATTTTTCCACGGCTGCTTCCGCAACTTAAACAAATTTTTAAAATCAATTTTATTCAACCCCCTTCTAGATCCAAGCCATTGTATAAAAAAAATAAATCTTCATAGCGAGATGACTCACGCTGCCAGCTATCATCCATCATGTAGCTGTGATCTGCAAATCTGATATTAGCTTCTTCCACTTGTACTTCAGAGAATTCAACTTCCATTGGAGAATCTAGTTTCTGTTGTGTGGCGTGAGTCGAGCTTTCTCCAACTTTCAGTCTTATGAACTTTTCATGATTGTCGCGGTGAAAATCGGATACCAAACTATTGATTAGTTTGAATCTTTAATTCATTTTGCAACCGAACTTTGATTTGTCCAAAGGAAGGGATAAAGATCGAAATTCCCACAATCCAATGCAAATGCAAGGTTTAGAGAGTTATAGGTTCGGGGGTCGGTTAAACTTAGGGAAGGTAATAGAATCCTAAGTTTCTGTAGTACTCTATAGGAACCTCTTGTTTTTATGTTTGTTTATTGCTATGTTTATCTACTTAAGGTATAAAGGACCTAGTGGTTTATTTCTAAGTATACTCGATAAGATATCGCATCTTATGCCTACATATCCTTACGGGAGTGGAATCAGAGTATTTGTAGTTCCCTTAAAGGGTTCGAGGAAGTTCTTTGACTGTGGTCAAAGTTCCTACGGGTTTAGGGTAGTTGATTGATTGATTTTAGGAGAAGAGATGTGTCTTCATTTTAAGGGAGATTTAACCGCCACAAATTGTAGGAATATAGTCTTTGCATCATCTTAAGAGAAAGGCTCAAGTACTCGGATAAGGATCGACGAAGTACGCCTTTATCCCTCTTAAGGCAAAGTCCCTACAGTATTGACTGTAATTGATGTGGGGTGGAGATCCTATCTCGCTTAAGATGATTTGACATCTTTCTCTAATGTGTTTGAATATTTGTTGTTTTGAATTGATTGTTTGTATTGTGTTTATTTCTACGTTGTAAGATAAAAGACACAGTCCTTCCTATGGGATAGGGCCTACCTTAATTGATCAACTTGAATGGGATCAAGAATCGGGGGGATAATGATGCAAATGTGAATGCATACGCACAATTGTTGGGATCATGCGCAGATTCTTCCTTTGGACGGATGCAATTGCGAGAATGATAAATTGCTTGTAAAAATAAAATTGCGGAAAGTAAAGCCATACACATACGCATGAAAGCGCTTAAGTGTGTGAGAGTGAATGTGTCGTGAATGTGAGTGTGCACGATTTGTATTTTCGATGTTGATTGATTTTAAGCGGACTGCTTTTAGACGGGATTTGATTTTAGGAGAATTGAATTGATTTTAAGCGAGAAGTTGTTTAGAAGTTATATTATTTTTTTGGTGAGATTGTTTTTAAGAGAAATTATATTAATTTTGTGTTTTGACAAAACGTTAGACGATTAATTAAATTTTAAAGAGTGGTTTAAAAAGGGATCTAAAATATCTAAGAGGTTTTATTTTTTTTATTAAATAAAATTAACTTAAATGTGAAACGGTTTATTTGTAAATAAAAGTTGTTATTTAAAAGGTTAATTAAAAAGGGTTTTTGTGAAAGAGCTTTTTAGTTATTATTATTAAATGAATACCAATTAATAAATTATAAAAAAGTTTTGTTATGAAAAAAAGAACAAGTTGTAAATTACTTAAACGAGTTATTAAGTGAAATTTTTAAGATTGAGAATTACTTACATTTCCTAAATAACAATAGTTTTAAATAGATAATGAATATTAATATAATGAAATGAGTTTTTTAGGATATAAACAAATTACTTAAATTATGAATTAATTTTAATAAGAAGTTATTAATGTTGATGGAATAAAAATAGATATAAAATAAAAAAATGATTTATGATAAAATAGAAAAGAGGATAGTTATTTAAATAATTGCTAGTTAGTTAAAAATATGATTAATTGAAAGTTATGGTTGTCTTAATAAAAGGGTTGATTAATTGTTAATTAAATTATTAAAGGATAGATTAAAAAAGCAATAACTTAATTTTAATAAAAGGGGGTTTGATTAAGGTTAAATTAATTAATTAATAAGATGATTAATTAAAGGGTTTTTTCTTTTAGATTAATGATTGATTAAAGAAAGGAAAGCTGATTAAGGTGGTTAACCGGGGGTTATTGGTGTTGTGTGTGATTAGTGGTGTAAGTGATTACAACATAACTAAAAATTAACAATAACACAGAGAAGAATGATGAACCCTAATTCCCCTTTCGTATCCCCAAAACCGATCCACTGTCAATCCCTCTCCCCTCTGATCACGATTTTCTCCTCTCCTTCGTCGACGCTTCCATCTCTTTCTCCGTTTTCCGCTTCCCACTTCCTTCTTCTTCTATGACTCAAAACCTGTGAACACTAACACAAAACAAATCAACGAAATAAGCGGTTGATGGATTAAAGTTACCCAAAAGTGAGAATCAATGGTGGTTCGTGGCGGTTTCCGGCGATGTTTTCTGGAGAGGTTGATGTGCGTGGCGGCTTGCGAAAGTGTTTGGGGATGACCTCATGGCGGGATTTTAAACAAGGTCAGTTCTCCTTTGAGCTTAGGGTTTTATTTGGGGATTTTATGATTTGTTGTTCTTGAGAATGGTTGTGAATTGTTGTTGTTTTTCTTCTCCATTTTGGGATTTTTCTGTGTATCCTTTTATAGTCGTAAACTCTTTATTCTTAATTAAGCCTTCATCAATTCCTTTTCAAAATCATCAATTCCTTTCCAAAATCATGTGAGCAAGTTTAAACCGGTTTGGAAATGATTTAAGACCTTGTCCCTCCTTGAATTGATTTTCTTAAACACCTTCTGTTTTGGTCTTGTATACATTAACGGTACCTGATGAATAAGGGGATATGTCCTGATTTCTTTCCGAATTTAGCATATTATCATAAAGAGATTGAACTGGCATTGAACACGTTGTGATGTGTTGTCATAGGATAATGGTGGTTGTTTCATGTGAGATCCTGTTTTCCCAATTCGAAATACAACTCAAATTCTTATTAATTATTTCAGAACTTATGCAGGTATTTCTTCTTTTGGGATTCCTTTTAAGGACACGTCTCTTGAGCAAACGGGGTCTGTTCCATTCTTTGAGGTAATCTTTATGTTTAGGTTGATTTGGTTGGGATGGTGCTTTCTTTCCAAAGATGAATATGTCTTGAACTAAAGAGTTGTTGGTATCGATTCACTATTGTAACCCTGCTTCTTACTTAAATTCTTCAGGTTCTGCAGGACGTGGACTAAGGATGGTTCATCGTTTTCAACACTTATCTTATCCCTCTTTCTTAACAACAGTCATTGCCTCCTTGTTTTATTAGGAGCCATGGAAGCGTTATCGTCTTCATCAGAGCTGCTGTCCTGTTGCGTTTCTCTGCAGGTTATGGCATGTGTTCGAGCTTCGCCGACGGATGTTTGGAGTTGTCTTCTTCCGGATGTCAGCCAGACAAAGAAGTATACTTCTTGAACTGGGATAGGTGCTATTTGAAACAGCTGAGAAGCCTACGGATCTGATGCTAATTGGACAAGAACTAAGGGCTCAGCTTCCACGGTAGCAGAACAACAAGGTTCCCACGTTGATTTTGCAAATGGATTGATAGAACTAAAGGTAGCCATTATCGAAATGTTGGGGTAACTTCATCTCAAATTGACCAACATTGGATTTCACAAGAACTAAGATTTGGTTCTATTGTGCAGGTGAAAGAGAAGAATATGATGCGGCATATTAGAGCTCGCATTTTGCTGCAGGTTGGATCATTTGTTGAGCTAATGGTGCTTATTGCTGTTGAGACACAGAAGTTTGTAGCTGTCAAGTAGTTGGAGGAACTGTTGAAGCCTAGATTGTGTTAGAATGCTGATTCTGTGGAAGGCTAGATTGTTGGTTGCATCATATTCGCAGTTTATGGCATTCGGCTCCAAGTCTCATGTCCAGAAAATTATGAATCGTCATCTTGTTTCATAGCATTAAAAGAAAACCCAATAGCATCTTTCAATATGTCACTTGAGGAAGAAACTCATATTTTCCTCTTTTTCTTCAGCAGATTGAACCAAAGCCTCAACACTGCAATTTTGATCGGTACTTGCATTTTCAATTCATTGCAACAATCTGTTGCAGAAGCAAAGGGTGTTACTTCGGCAGAAGCTGTCTCAGATGCAGGCATTTCCTTATTCGGACAGGTCGTTGGTGTCGGTGTTCTGCTTTCAAAATCTGTGTTCAAAACTTGATTTTTTTATATTGTTGACGAATTTGATTTATACTGGTTTATTGCAGATGAAGGGGAGCTTTGTAGCCTGAGTTGGGATTCGTAGAAGACTCGGCAATATTCGCTGGCGCATCATTCTTGCTTGGTCATGGCAAGCAGCTTAGAGCGAAAGGGAGTTTAACAACTCAAATCATTGGTTCGATGTCAGTTAGGTGTGTTGGAGATAAATCCTCTCGTTGAGTCAGGCTGCCGTCTTGTGACAGTTAGACAATGAAGTTTTATACTGTACTTTATTTACCACTGGTAATTAAATCATTCTTGCCTTTAAGATTCTTGTCAACCACCTTAGACATACGTTGTTTCAATATGGCCGTAATGCATTCATTTATCATTGCCTTGGATACTAATACCTGTTGTAATCAAACCGTGAAATTGCCTTTGTTTTGGCCATAAGGTTTCATGAATGTACTGCCAAGCTGGTTGTTATATTGATGTTCACATTTTGCTAATTTTTCTGATATCTGCCAGGACTGAACTTAAACTGGATTGCAAATTTGCAGGGATTTCAAGGCCTTTTCGGCGTCAATCAAAGAGAGTTTGAAACCATGACCAAAAGAGACTCTTTGAAGGTGTATGAGGTTATTGTGTCGTCATTTGCAGGAATCGCCATAACGTATGCCATGAAGAATGACGCCTATGCTGGTACAGTGAAGCAAAACTATGTCAACATTTTATCTGTGGTATCTGTAATGATGCTCCTGAAGATGCTATTGTTTATGGTCATGTTTTCGGTAACCAGTGCATCTGCGATCACCTAACTGGCAAGGACAATCAGTGCCCTGCTACTAACTGCAAAACTTGGCTTAACATGCCTTTAGTGTTTCCAAAGCCACACTGAACAATTCTTTGCTTGGTTACTCTGGTTTTAATTCTGGACAGTATTAATCACTGCATCATGCGATTTCTGTTTCTGATCCTCGTTTGTGGTGGCAGGTTTTGGTTTGTGGTCTGTGCCGAGATCAAATCCGGAAGGAATTTACGCAACAAGAGGAAATGGTGTTGCGACGGTTACACCATATTGGGAGGCTTTTTCGAGATCAATTACCGACAGCAACTAGTGTTTCTTCATGACCATTTCGGTAAGCCATGTCGGTGTTATATTTCACTTTCAGCTTTACTTCCTGATAACTGCTTTCACTTCCTTCTTTACAAGAAACACCAATTTTTGCCTTGGTTAGATGCTACCGTAGATTACTACCGAGGAGTTTCAAATGCGGTGGTTCCATCTCCTTTTTGATAGGTTGAGTTTCTCCTCAGGATCCAACCTGATTACACTTCAAAAATGAACTTTTTAGAGTAGTTACTTTAATCGTGTATGCCGGTTGGTTTGCAGGATGCTTGACACGGAGAACCAATGATCCCGTTGTTGTCTGTTGTAATGAGATTTCTCCCAAACTCGGTTGTGGCGATGCCGGTGGAATCTTTTAAAGTCTTGTATTATTAACTTAGGACCCAATGTCGCTTTGAGTCAAATGATGTTATTGTAAATGTGAGGAAGAGCTGTATTTCTCGCAGTAGTATGAGTATACTTTGGGCTTTGGATTGTTTTGACTTTCTGCTTGTATTTTAACGGTAACCTTGCAATGTAAAGTTTACTTCTTCATGGTGATTGTTGTAATGCTGGATTTGGTATTAAGTTTTAGTATTGGATGTGGATCACATGAAAAGAAAACCTTTAAGACAACGAATATTTCATATGAGCTATCCCTTTGCCATAGTCATGATATGTCATTTTGGAAAGGTGAACCGTCATTTGTACTTTATTAACCGACGTTTGTTATCTTAAGTTCGTACCATGATACTGCCCTCCCATACTTCAGAATAGACTGATGAGTTCAATAATATGACCAATTAAAATTATGTCTTCAATGCCAAACCAAACCCTCTTTAGATTCAAGTGACAATTCTTGGTTGAGATAGAGGCTCTCCTTTAATTTTTTTTGGGTGAAATACTATCATGTCCAACTTTGCAAATATTGATTTTCGAAAACTTTGATGAAAACTCGAAACTCTTGAAGATGTTCAAGTTTCTTCAAAGAGGAATCTTGATGACAATGAATTTGATCTTTAAGAAGAAAAAGATCAGACCCAGTGAGATATCCTAGGATCCTTGACTCAGAAGGGTTATGCCACGACATGCTTGATCGCAAAAGTTTATGCTTAAAATATTGCACCTGTATAAACCGGTTAGTCGAGATAAAACATGCATATAAAAGTAAAAAGCAAGCAAGATAAAGAACAAAGACAGGATCTTAAGTTCAAAAATTAGGGTGTGACAGATGCCCCTATTTAAGTTTCTTCTATCCGGAGATATGGAGATCGAGATCTTCGTCTCGACAAGATAGGAGGGACTTAAATACAAACATTGCACGAATTTTTGCCTTAAGATACCACCAAATGCATATGATATGCAAAGATATGAAAATGCAAGACAGAGCTTCTGTGGTGAAATGATGCCACATGGGACTAACTAGACATGGCACCCAAAGAACAGACTCAACGACGCAAGATGCCACGAGAAGAGACAACGATCAGCATTGTGTATTCTCCAAAATAAAGATAAGATATAATAATATCACCAGGAGTACAGTAGCTTGGACAGTGAAACGAGATCTTGAAAGTGAAGGGTAACTCACTACCAACGTGTGGTAGCCTAAACAAAGGTATCCGGTTGAAGCAAAGAAGCACATGTTACCTACTATCAAGTATATGATAGCCTACGTAAAAATATCTGATCAAAAGAAAGGCGTGTTACCTACTATCAAGCATATGATAGCCTAAGAAAAGGTAATAAATTCAAAAGGAAAGGTGTATTACCTACTATCAAACATATGATAGCCTAAGCGAAGGTAATAACCCAAAAGGAGAGATCACCTACCACCACACATATGGCAGCCTAAGAAAAAAGTGTCTGACCGAAACGATACGTGTTACTTACTATCAAACATATGATAGCCTAAGAAAAAGGTGAACACAAAAGGAAAGGTGTATTACCTACTATCAAACGTATGATAGTCTAAGCGAAGGTAATAACCCAAAAGGAGAGATCACCTACCACCACACATATGGCAGCCTAAGAAAAAGTGTCTGACCGAAACGATACGTGTTACCTACTATCAAACATATGATAGCCTAAGAAAAAGGTGAACACAAAAGGAAATGTGTATTATCTACTATCAAACGTATGATAGCCTAAGCGAAGGTAATAACCCAAAAGGAGAGATCACCTACCACCACACATATGGCAGCCTAAGAAAAAGTGTCTGACCGAAACGATACGTGTTACCTACTATCAAACATATGATAGCCTAAGAAAAAGGTGAACACAAAAGGAAATGTGTATTATCTACTATCAAACGTATGATAGCCTAAGCGAAGGTAATAACCCAAAAGGAGAGATCACCTACCACCACACATATGGCAGCCTAAGAAAAAGTGTCTGACCAAAACGATATGTGTTACCTACTATCAAACATATGATAGCCTAAGAAAAAAGGTGAACACAAAAGGAAAGGTGTATTACCTACTATTAAACGTATGATAGCCTAAGCGAAGGTAATAACCCAAAAGGAGAGATCACCTACCACCACACATATGGCATCCTAAGAAAAAGTGTCTGACCAAAACGTACTAGAGGTTGTAAAGCTTCAACGGTGATCTTCGGAAGAGATATAGGTCAGTTGGTCTTTCTCAAATAAAGAGACACTAATTATGATAAACTTCACTGAACTTCTCAGAAGAGATGTCGTTTGATAGAATTATTCCTGTGATGAACTCACTGGGGAAATCATTCCTGGAGAGTATTTCTTGTTGTAGTTGTAAAATGTTCTGTGAACTCTCAAATAAAGAGAGGTATCTTGTAATGTATTCGGCAAGCTTCTCGAAGGGATTCCATTTGATGAATTGATAATCTTGACGAATCCACTAGAGATGGATAAACTGTCCTAAAGAGACTGCCATTTTTCGTTTGAAGGGAATCCTGGTCAAAACGAGTTGCTCAAATAAAGAGATCGCTTGCCATCTGGATGCAAACTATTGAGGAATCCTGATAACGCTGTTGGAGACATATCCATCTTCAATGGTTATCTTCATAAAAACTCTTCCTGGGGAACAAAGTGCAAAATAGATGCACACTTAATCCATATTCAAAAGTTGGAGATGTCCACTATGTGATTGTCAAGGACCAAAGTTCAATTTAGGGAATAACTGAAGAGAAACTGTCAAACAAGGCCCTACCATCGAGGTATGAACTCAAAGGGAATTGCACTAAAATAACCGTTTCCCACAAGGGTCAATCTCTATGGGGAAATAGAAATATGGTGCTTTTTCTGCCTAGGGATGACAACTCTAATTGGAAGGAGAAGACACACCCAGTCACTTGGGATAACCATGACCAAAGTGACGGAACAAACAAATACAAAGATGCAAAATGCATATGCCATGCTATCTATCTATATGATATGTTTATGATAACCCAAAATGGAGATGAAAAAGCATCCCAGGTGGAGGGAACTCAAACTAAGTCTTCACAGATCAAACATTGCTTGGAGAACTTCCATGGATAAAATAAATATCCACTTCATATGGGGAGACCGGGGTTAACAGAACTGCTGAATATACCGGAGTCGAGGCTTCGTGGGGATGAAATAAACGTCCGCTTTACTGGAGAGGTGAAGCTAATCCGCTCATTGGGAATTCTCAAGTCACCAATTGGGGTTTCCATTTGACTCTCACATGCCCCAAGTCACATGGTTCATGATAAAAGGTCATCTCGAGAGGATTTTGTAGAGAACATGGCGTCTAAATGCCTCACTGTCTTCAAACTCTTGTAGAGATTCGTAGAAGCTCGACGTAACTGCCCCTGATTGAAGGTATTATGACCGAGTCTTCGAAAAATAGCTATTTAGGAAGTCAAACTTGTACGGAGTGAACCAAATGGAAACAAACTTGCCCCAGTTTAGCAGAGTCTTCAAATTCCAACAAACTTATTATTGATACTCATGTGTAAACTTTCTAAGATATCAAACAAGGTTAGCAAGTCAGAAATGTTAATCATGAAATTATCAATGCAACATACGTTTGTCTTGAAGTTTTTTAAAAGAGATATCATAATAACTTGTGACCGAAATCACTAGTTAGGATATGGATTAATTTTATAAAGCCAACAAAAATTGAGCATGGCTCATAGGAGTCAGGAAATAATATCTCATCGAGTATGCTTTCAAACTAAACCTTAATTCAATTAGGACTTTCTGGGTTTAATTTCTGATTTGTAAATCAAAGGGATAAAGGTCAAAGTATATTTGTTCCCACCCAATTTTTGGAAGATGTTTATTCTCTTTTTTGATTGCTTTATCTGTAAATTACCCTGCCCCAGGTTAAGAACGAGGTTTTGGTGTGGGGGAGAGAAAAACAGATCTTTCCTCAAGGCTAAAAAAAAAGGTTAACTATTTTGTGTTTAGGAGGTTTGAAACAATGCCTTACATCATCAGTAGGGTGTTTATTCAAAAGCATACCACAAGATCCTGCGTTTTACTTCATCATCCTCCTTCAAATTCTTCACCAAAATGAGAAGAAAATTGGATAAAGTTGGCATTGTAAATTATGAAAAACATTTTATGAGTGAAACGAATGGGTTTCTTCAAGACAAACATCTTATTGCATTAATTATTCAAAATAAACAAACCATACAAGCCAAACATGCTTGTAATCAAAGAAATGAAATACGCATAAGAAAACACCCTGATGAGCCTTTCTCAGGACTTTATCCAGTCTTTGTATGGAACGGAGAAGCTTGCAGAATTGTCTGATATGTCGCCTTCGGATCCGTTTTCAGGCGCTATATTGATATGAGCTTCCCGAACCATGCTGAGGTGGGGAATTATCTTGCACATAAGGAATGGAACCTTTAAAGGATAAAATTCCGTCCTTAACCAACCTTTGAGCGTCTGCCTTTAAACCGTAGCAGTTCTCAGTATCGTGGCCTGGAGCACCTTGATGGTATAGGCAGAATTTGTCAGCTTTGTACCAATACGGGAGTTTCTTGGGTACCTTAGGTGGATCTCTCGTCTGGATGTGACCTTTTTGAATCAAAGATGGGAACAAGTCAGCGTATGTCATCGGGATGGGATCAAAGTCCCGTCTTTTGTGTACACGACTCTGATTTTGTTGGTTTTGTTGATGTTGCGGCTGATGAACCGCAGCAACCTGATGTTGTGGCAGATACCCTCTCTTGGATCGTCCTTGCTGCACAACACTTGCCTCATGTTCTCTCTTTTTTACAAAACCACTCCCATACTTTCGAGCATTATTAGAGGTACTCCCTTCCTTGACTAGTCTTCCTTCGCGAACACCCTCTTCTAAACGCATTCCCATATTAACCATTTCGGTGAAGTCACTGAGTGCACTTGCTACCATTTTCTCATAAAAGAACGGTCCTAGAGTCTTCAGAAAAATCTTGGTCATTTCTTTTTCTTCTAATGGCGGTATGACTTGAGCGGCTGACTCGCGCCAACACTGAGCATATTCCTTGAAATTCTCTTTGCCTTTCTGAGCCATGGCTCTCAATTGATCACGGTCAGGAGCCATGTCCATATTATACTTGTACTGCTTGATGAAGGCTCCACCTAGATCGTTGAAAGTTCGAATCTTTGCACTATCCAATACCATATACCACCTGAGCGCAGCGCCTGTTAGACTGTCTTGGAAATAATGAATGAGCAATCGATCATTGTCAGTTTGTGTAGACATTTTCCTGGCATACATAATAAGATGACTTTGAGGACAAGTATTCCCTTTGTATTTCTCAAAATCAGGGACTTTGAACTTTGGCGGGACCTTGACATTTGGAGTTAAGCACAACTCAGAAGCGCTCTTCCCAAACAAGTCCTTCCCACGAAGGGCTTTCAACTCCTTTTGCATCTCAGAAAATTGGTCTTGAAAACCATCCATCCTCTCTTCAAAACCCACAGTTTCGCTGGGTACCCTATGGAAAATTGGCTTGTCTAAGATATACGGAGTAGCGTTCACTTGCGGAGGTGCACTAGTCATTACAACAATAGTTGCAGGAGTAGCTTGAACGGTGGTCACGACAGGGACCTCGGGAACAGGTGGACAATAACCGGCCGGAGTGAAATAAGGAGGCATCCCCCACGGGAATCCTGGCGGCATGTTGTAGGTCACTTCAGCAACAGTAGATACCACTGGGATCGGTGTTGATACTATTTCGGAGATAACGGTCCCTTGAACTTCTTGATTGTTGAGTGCAGACTGGTTAGACAGAGCTTCAACTATACCATTCAACCTTTCCAAACTCTCTTTCAGAGTTGCAACTTCGTCACGGAGTACTCTGTTCTCTTGTTCCAATTGATCCATCTTTTGGCGTCGAATGGCTCGAGTGTTGTATTGGTGATTCAGATTGTCTGTGAAGATGAAGCAAGAGTGAGATCCCCCATAATGCAAAGGATGCTATGCTGATGCAAAATGCGAAATGCAAAAATGCAAGAATGCAAAACGAACTGTTTCATGGAACTCAAGTATTTATAAACGTTACAGAATACCAAGTAAAATTATTTTTTGATATTGGATCACAAGTGAATATTCTTATAAGAGTCCCAATATAATAGCTAAATAAAAGCTAAATAAAGCCCTAAGGAAGTCCTTCATCGCGCTTGTTGATTTGTTCCTCCACTTGGACCTTCTTGAATATGAGTCGTCCATAATCGTCTTCTAAGGAGTAACGTGGTAGAGGAAAATAAATCCTCTATCCCTTGTTGGAAAGACTCGGACCTTCAACATTGATGAAAGTCTTTCATTTGATCCTTAATAATAAAGGGAAACCCCTTGTATTTGGAGCATTCTTGATTCTTCAATCTGAGCCCTTACTTCCTTAGGTCATCCAGGTTAAGACTCTTAAAAGAATATTAAAAATATTTTTGTAATCCTTATGGTTCTCTGTAATGTTTACAAATAAAACTTGAGATCCCATGAAACCTAATGCAATATGATGCTATATGAGTGCAACAAACACAAGTAAGCACAAAGATGCACAAAGATAAACAAACAAAAGTCCTAGGTTTGCAACGAGTATGGAGCCAAAGGTATACCCATTCCCAAAGGTTGTGGGCTAAAGGTTGTTTGTCCTACAGAACAAGGTTCTAAGGGGACTCAAAATCATCAGCCCATCTTTCGGATATTATCAATTTCCCAATTACTCGAGGATTAATAATATTCTCAAGAGAACTTCTTTTGGGTGTAGCTTCGCGTAGCACTATTTCGGGGGTACCCCCTCATAGTCTCGCACTACATCCTAATAAAGGCTAAAGTGGGGTTAAGGTAACTATGGTCCTCAATATTATAGGCTCCAACATCGAATATAGTGCATGTTTTCACGATTAAGAACTCGTTCAACAATACAAATTTCGATAGGGCCTCAATTGAGCGTGATTTTCAAGTCAGCTTGGTCGGGATTCTACCCCTTATAAGCCTCTTTGAACATATCACTATCCTATCTTAAGTTCACTCAAGTCCGGGTGTAGGACTTTGTCTCACCACTCAAGAGCATCAACCCAAAAAGCAATAAACAAACAGGTATACAAGTAAACGATTAAGCAAATATAAGCAAATATAAACATAAAGAAAACAAGTTAGGGAAACCCACTGAGGGTCCCCAGCAGAGTCGCCATTTCTGTCGTGGTGAAAATCGGATACCAAACTATTGATTAGTTTGAATCTTTAATTCATTTTGCAACCGAACTTTGATTTGTCCAAAGGAAGGGATAAAGATCAAAATTCCCACAATGCAATGCAAATGCAAGGTTTAGAGAGTTATAGGTTCGGGGGTCGGTTAAACTTAGGGAAGGTACTAGCATCCTAAGTTTCTGTAGTACTCTATAGGAACCTCTTGTTTTTATGTTTGTTTATTGCTATGTTTATCTACTTAAGGTATAAAGGACCTAGTGGTTTATTTCTAAGTATACTCGATAAGATATCGCATCTTATGCCTACATATCCTTACGGGAGTGGAATCAGAGTATTTGTAGTTCCCCTAAAGGGTTCGAGGAAGTTCTTTGACTGTGGTCAAAGTTCCTACGGGTTTAGGGTAGTTGATTGATTGATTTTAGGAGAAGAGACGTGTCTTCATTTTAAGGGAGATTTAACCGCCACAGATTGTAGGAATGTAGTCTTTGCATCATCTTAAGAGAAAGGCTCAAGTACTCGGATAGGGATCGACGAAGTACACCTCTATCCCTCTTAAGGAAAAGTCCCTACGGTATTGACTGTAATTGATTTGGGGTGGAGATTCTATCTCGCTTAAGATGATTTGACATCTTTCTCTAATGTGTTTGAATATTTGTTGGTTTGAATTGATTGTTTGTATTGTGTTTATTTCTACGTTGTAAGATAAAAGACACGGTCCTTCCTATGGGGTAGGGTCTATCTTAATTGATCAACTTGAATGGGATCAAGGATCGGGGGAATAATGATGCAAATGTTAATGCATACGCACGATTGTTGGGATCATGCGCAGATTCTTCCTTTGGATGGATGCAATTGCGAGAATGATAAATTGCTTGTAAAAATAAAATTGCGGAAAGTAAAGCCATACACATACGAATGAAAGCAATTAAGTGTGTGAGAGTGAATGTGTCGTGAATGTGAGTGTGCACGATTTGTATTTTCGATGTTGATTGATTTTAAGCGGACTGCTTTTAGACGGGATTTGATTTTAGGAGAATTGAATTGATTTTAAGCGAGAAGTTGTTTAGAAGTTATATTATTTTTTTGGTGAGATTGTTTTTAAGAGAAATTATATTAATTTTGTGTTTTGACAAAACGTTATTTTTTTTATTTAGGAAATCTAAAATATCTAAGAGGTTTTATTTTTTTTATTAAATAAAATTAACTTAAATGTGAAACGGTTTATTTGTAAATAAAAATTGTTATTTAAAAGGTTAATTAAAAAAGGGTTTTTGTGAAAGAGTTTTTTAGTTATTATTATTAAATGAATACCAATTAATAAATTATTAAAAAGTTTTGTTATGAAAAAAAGAACAAGTTGTGAATTACTTAAAAGAGTTATTAAGTGAAATTTTTAAGATTGAGAATTACTTAGATTTCCTAAATAACAATAGTTTTAAATAGATAATGAATATTAATATAATGAAATGAGTTTTTTAGGATATAAACAAATTACTTAAATTATGAATTAATTTTAATAAAAAGTTATTAATGTTGATGGAATAAAAATAGATATAAAATAAAAAAATGATTTATGATAAAATAGAAAAGAGGATAGTTATTTAAATAATTGCTAATTAGTTAAAAATATGATTAATTGAAAGTTATGGTTGTCTTAATAAAAGGGCTGATTAATTGTTAATTAAATTATTAAAGGATAGATTAAAAAAGCATTAACTTAATTTTAATAAAAGGGGGTTTGATTAAGGTTAAATTAATTAATTAATAAGATGATTAATTAAAGGGTTTTTTTTCTTTTAGATTAATGATTGATTAAAGAAAGGAAAACTGATTAGGGTGGTTAATCGGGGGTTATTGGTGTTGTGTGTGACTAGTGGTGTAAGTGATTACAACATAACTTAAAATTAACAATAACACAGAGAAGAATGATGAACCCTAATTCCCCTTTCGTATCCCCAAAACCGATCCACTGTCAATCCCTCTCCCCTCTGATCGCGATCTTCTCCTCTCCTCCGTCGACGCTTCCATCTCTTTCTCCGTTTTCCGCTTCCCACTTCCTTCTTCTTCTATGACTCAAAACCTGTGAACACTAACACAAAACAAATCAACGAAATAAGCGGTTGATGGATTAAAGTTACCCAAAAGTGAGAATCAATTGTGGTTCGTGGCGGTTTCCGGCGATGTTTTCTGGAGACGTTGATGTGCGTGGCGGCTTGCGAAAGTGTTTGGGGATGACCTCACGGCGGGATTTTCAACAAGGTCAGTTCTCCCTTTGAGCTTAGGGTTTTATTTGGGGATTTTATGATTTGTTGTTCTTGAGAATGGTTGCGAATTGTTGTTGTTTTTCTTCTCCGTTTTGGGATTTTTCTGTGTATCCTTTTATAGTCGTAAAGCCTTCATCAATTCCTTTTCAAAATCATCAATTCCTTTCCAAAATCATGTGAGCAAGTTTAAAGCGGTTTGGAAATGATTTAAGACCTTGTCCCTCCTTGAATTGATTTGCTTAAACACCTTCTGTTTTGGTCTTGTATACATTAACGGTACCTGATGAATAAGGGGATATGTCCTGATTTCTTTCCGAATTTAGCATATTATCAGAAAGAGATTGAACTGGCATTGAACACGTTGTGATGTGTTGTCATAGGATAATGGTGGTTGTTTCATGTGAGATCATGTTTTCCCAATTCGAAATACAACTCAAATTCTTATTAATTATTTCAGAACTTATGCAGGTATTTCCTCTTTTGGGATTCCTTTTAAGGACACGTCTCTTGAGCAAACGGGGTCTGTTCCATTCTTTGAGGTAATCTTTATGTTTAGGTTGATTTGGTTGGGATGGTGCTTTCTTTCCAAAGATGAATATGTCATGAACTAAAGAGTTGTTGGTATCGATTCACTACTGTAACCCTGCTTCTTACTTAAATTCTTCAGGTTCTGCAGGACGTGTACTAAGGATGGTTCATCGTCGTCAACACTTATCTTATCCTTCTTTCTTAACAACAGTCATTGCCTCCTTATTTTATTAGGAGCCATGGAAGCGTTATCATCTTCATCAGAGCTGCCGTCCTGTTGCGTTTCTCTGTAGGTTATGGCATGTGTTCGAGCTTCGCCGGCGGATGTTTGGAGTTGTCTTCTTCCGGATGTCAGCCAGACAAAGAAGTATACTTCTTGAACTAGGATAGGTGCTGTTTGAAACAGCTCAGAAGCAGACGAATCTGATGCTAATTGGGCAAGAACTGATGGCTCAGCTTCCACGGTAGCAGAACAACAAGGTTCCCACGTTGATTTTGCAAATGGATTGATAGAACTAAAGGTATCCATTACCGAAATGTTGGGGTAACTTCATCTCAAATTGACCGACATTGGATTTCACAAGAACTAAGATTTGGTTCTATTGTGCAGGTGAAAGAGAAGAATATGATGCGGCATATTAGAGCTCGCATTTTGCTGCAGGTTGGATCATTTGTTGAGCTAATGGTGCTTATTGCTGTTGAGACACAGAAGTTTGTAGCTGTCAAGTAGTTGGAGGAACTGTTGAAGCCTAGATTGTGTTAGAATGCTGATTCTGTGGAAGGCTAGATTGTTGGTTGCATCATATTCGCAGGTTATGGCATTCGGCTCCAAGTCTCATGTCCAGAAAATTATGAATCGTCATCTTGTTTAATAACATTAAAAGAAAACCCAATAGCATCTTTCAATATGTCACTTGAGGAAGAAACTCATATTTTCCTCTTTTTCTTCAGCAGATTGAACCAAAGCCTCAACACTGCAATTTTGATCGGTACTTGCATTTTCAATTCATTGCAACAATCTGTTGCAGAAGCAAAGGGTGTTACTTCGGCAGAAGCTGTCTCAGATGCAGGCATTTCCTTATTCGGACAGGTCGTTGGTGTCGGTGTTCTGCTTTCAAAACCTGTGTTCAAAACTTGATTTTTTTATATTGTTGACGAATTTGATTTATACTGGTTTATTACAGATGAAGGGGAGCTTTGTAGCCTGAGTTGGGTTCGTAGAAGACTCGGCAATATTCGCTGGCGCATCATTCTTGCTTGGTCATGGAAAGCATCTTAGAGCGAAAGGGAGTTTAACAACTCAAGTCATTGGTTCGATGTCAGTTAGGTGTGTTGGAGATAAATCCTCTCGTTGAGTCGGGCTGCCGTCTTGTGACAGTTAGACAATGAGGTTTTATACTGTACTTTATTTACCACTGGTAATTAAATCATTCTTTCCTTTAAGATTCTTGTCAAACCACCTTAGACATACGTTGTTTCAATATGGCCGTAATGCATTCATTTATCATTGCCTTGGATACTAATACCTGCTGTAATCAAACCGTGAAATTGCCTTTGTTTTGGCCATAAGGTTTCATGAATGTACTGCCAAGCTGGTTGTTATATTGATGTTCACATTTTGCTAATTTTTCTGATATCTGCCAGGACTGAACTTAAACTGGATTGCAAATTTGCAGGGATTTCAAGGCCTTTTCGGCGTCAATCAAAGAGAGTTTGAAACCATGACCAAAAGAGACTCTTTGAAGGTGTATGAGGTTATTGTGTCGTCATTTGCAGGAATCTCCATAACGTATGCCATGAAGAATGACGCCTATGCTGGTACAGTGAAGCAAAACTATGTCAACATTTTATCTGTGGTATCTGTAATGATGCTCCTGAAGATGCTATTGTTTGTGGTCATGTTTTCGGTAACCAGTGTATCTGCGATCACCTAACTGGTAAGGACAATCAGTGCCCTGCTACAAACTGCAAAACTTGGCTTAGCATGCCTTTAGTGTTTCCAAAGCCACACTGAACAGTTCTTTGCTTGGTTACTCTGGTTTTAATTCTGGACAGTATTAATCATTGCATAATGTGATTTCTGATTCTGATCCTCGTTTGTGGTGGCAGGTTTTGGTTTACGGTCTGTGCCGAGATCAAGTCCGGAAGGAATTTACGCAACAAGAGGAAATGGTGTTGCGACGGTTACACCATATTGGGAGGCTTTTTCGAGATCAATTACCGACAGCAACTAGTGTTTCTTCATGACCATTTCGGTAAGCCATATCGGCGTTATATTTCACTTTCAGCTTTACTTCCTGATAACTGCTTTCACTTCCTTCTTTACAGGAAACACCAATTTTTGCCTTGGTTAGATGCTACCGTAGATTACTACCGAGGAGTTTCAAATGCGGTGGCTCCATCTCCTTTTTGATAGGTTGAGTTTCTCCTCAGGATCCAACCTGATTACACTTCAAAAATGAACTTTTTAGAGTAGTTACTTTAATCGTGTATGCCGGTTGGTTTGCAGGATGCTTGACACGGAGAACCAATGATCCCGTTGTTGTCTGTTGTAATGAGATTTCTCCCAAACTCGGTTGTGGCGATGCCGGTGGAATCTTTTAAAGTCTTGTAATATTAACTTAGGACCCAATGTCGCTTTGAGTCAAATGATGTTATTGTAAATGTGAGGAAGAGCTGTATTTCTCGCAGTAGTATGAGTATACTTTGGGCTTTGGATTGTTTTGACTTTCTGCTTGTATTTTAACGGTAACCTTGCAATGTAAAGTTGATTTCATCATGGTGATTGTTGTAATGCTGGATTTGGTATTAAGTTTTGGTATTGGAAGTAGATCACATGAAAAGAAAACCTTTAAGACAACGAATCTTTCATATGAATTATCCCTTTGCCATAGTCATGATATGTCATTTTGGAAAGGTGAACCGTCATTTGTACTTTATTAACCGACGTTTGTTATCTTAAGTTCGTACCATGATACTGCCCTCCCATACTTCAGAATAGACTGATGAGTTCAAGAATATGACCAATTAAAATTATGTCTTCAATGCCAAACCAAACCCTCTTTAAATTCAAGTGACAATTCTTGGTTGAGATAGAGGCTCTCCTCCTTTAATTTTTTTGGGGTGAAATACTATCATGTCCAACTTTGCAAATCTTGATTTTCGAAAACTTTGATGAAAACTCGAAACTCTTGAAGATGTTCAAGTTTCTTCAAAGAGGAATCTTGATGACAATGAATTTGATCTTTAAGAAGAAAAAGATCAGACCCAGTGATATATCCTAGGATCCTTGACTCAGAAGGGTTATGCCACGACATGCTTGATCGTAAAAGTTTATGCTTAAAATATTGCACCTGTACAAACCGGTTAGTCGAGATAAAACATGCATATAAAAGTAAAAAGCAAGCAAGAGAAAGAACAAAGACAGGATCTTAAGTTCAAAAACTAGGGTGCGACAATGATGTATGCAAGTTGAACTTTCATCAAGTTTCTTTGGACCATAGAGATTGATGTAGTTAACATATTCCAGAAATTCCCTTGTGACTTTTAGATTGGGATGATATTTATCAATGGTTTCCTGTAGGTGAACATAACTCTTATAATTGAGCAACTTAGTTATAGGATCTGTCAGATAGGGCCTGTGTAGAAAAAAAATAGACTTGAGTTTTCCAATATCTTCTGAAGATAATCTTCATTCTCTGACCTTGTCTATAACTGGTTTTAATTGATCTCTCCACCATTGTAATGGAGAATACCATTCAAGATTTGTCCAAATCAAAGACTTGTGCTTCTCGGGATCCATTATATGTTGATACACGGCCTCAGTGGGAATAAGAATAGGCATATAGTACAAACAAGTGGCACACCTGTAACACCCTAAATCTAAACTTGCAGATAACAGGAAAAACAACAATTCATATAGAAAACAAAGCGCAGCAGCGCAAACATTGATTGTATGACGGTCGTCATGAGCCCGTGACGGTCGTCACACGGACAAAGTTCCTCATATCAGAGATGTTACACTTCAACCTGACAGACAATAATCATTATGCAATAACTTGCAAATATCATACGTAGCACGAAATTGGATGAACAATCACCAATGTATTACTTAACCATTTAATCATAAAACAACTCGTCATTACTTTCGGTGGAAGTTCGATAAAGTATACAATCATGTTCTCTTAAAACAATTTAATAAAAACATCGTAACAAGTTCAATCAATAATAACATCGACTAAAATAATAACAGCAATCGTCCATCCCCCCAAGAGTGCTACGTATCAGAGCGACCAACGACACCTTAACGGGAACTACGCTATATTCCTGACTACCTGCAAATTACCACCAGAGGAGGTAACATACAACGGAAAAGGGTGAGATATCAATAATATAACATAAGGCATGATAGAAAACATGTCGGAAACTCATCACAGCATTATAGGTTTCGAAATCATAAACATCATCGACAACAACTGCGAGTAATCCATATCTCACATAAACAACATTAACATACAACTAGCGTAATTATGCGACTTCATGCGACTCAACAATGCGACTCAACTGTGTACATGCATATGGTACCATTTAGGAGTCAACACTCCAAAACTCGGGATAGGAGCCAACACCCCAAACCCATCTAGGAGCCAACACTCCAAAACTCGGGACAGGGCCAACACCCCGAACCCATCTAGGAGCCAACACTCTAAATAACGCCAATACAGGCACAACCGTCGCCAATCCAGGCCAAATGCTATGCCATGAAATGCATCTATTATGGACTACAACACAACCATAGGAACCATATAACAAGGCATTACGCCTACAACCAGAATGTCCATAACAGAGCATCATAACATCATACCACTCATACAACCATCACTTTCTACCCGTTCACATACGGGAACAATAACAACATAATTTCAACATTTACAACTGTTCATGTAAAGGAACATTACAACATCGTACCAACAAATAGGAACTTAAAGTGTCCATACAAAACGGCTATTCCTATACAGGTATAACATCAACATCAGTTCAACAATTAAGGATTCAGCATCTTATCGTAATAACAACATTACGGCATTTTCTTACATAATTAATTACAAATCAATCACAACCAGGTAACTGTCCTTTTTGGCCCATTAGGGAAAACCATTAGAGCGTTGTACGAATAACCGTATAGCATATTCGTTCTACGTATTTGCCCATAAGGAAAACCTTAGAGCATCGCACTAATAACTACATAACACATTTATTCCTACATAGAAATCTTGTCCCATTAGGGAAACCTTTTCCTTAACATTTATCGATTAACGAAAACTATACCTATGATTCGATTCCCCACATGAATTCGATCATACCCACAGTTATAGAATTGAACCCCACCCTTACCTTAGAATTGAGGTCAATTCCACGCTCTTCGGTTCCGCTTCCGCTCTACGGTGACTTTTCTGCAGAAATCCTCCAAATTCGCCGGTGGTTGATTCTTTGCTCTCAACTTTTCTCAATGCGTAACTTCTCTTTTCGGTCTTTCTTTTCCCTAAATGGTGTAACTGAGGGTAAAAGAGTCTACGGGAATGTATTTTTGCTACCCACTCTCAGCCACGTCCAAATTCTGCATTTAACTGAATTTCGTTACTATGACGGTCGTGGCTAGTCCATGACGAGCGTCACGGTCGTGATGGTCGTGGCAAGTCCATGACGATCGTCATATCAGAAAAGTTCAATTTTTTTTATAGATAGAACATTTCTTTAGCTTTCCAACGCTTCGAATGGGGGTCAAATCCGACTTACGGATCAAGAGAAATGATTTTTCGAAGTTTCCTAAAACCGCTACGGAATTTTACACTTTTTCCCGACAATTCGACCGATTCAATTCCTTCCTTCGATCCAAACACATACTCAACTACGACTACGATGCAACGTAACATAACAAAGTCATTATTGAATTTAATCAAAATAAAACGGGCATTACAACTCTCCCCTACTTACAAGAATTTCGTCCTCGAAATTACCTTAATCAAACAGCTCGGGATAAGACTCCCACATCTTGCTCTCTAGTTCCCACGTCAAGCTTTCGCCAGCAGCTCCCAACCAGACCACTTTCACCAAAGCAATCTCTTTACCTCGTAACGTCTTCACCTCCCGATCATCAATTCTCACAGGCTTCGTCTCCACAGTAAGATTCTCACGTACTTGCACATCGTCCATGGGAATGACATGCGACGGATCTGAAATATACTTGCGGAGCTGTGACACATGAAATACATCGTGTAGATTCGAAAAATTTGGCGGCAACGCCACTCGATATGCCACATTTCCAACTCTGTCCAATATCTGATACGGACCAATGAAATGAGGAGTAAGCTTCTTAGATTTCAAAGCTCTACCAACACCGGTCACAGGCGTGACTCTCAAAAATACATGATCTCCAGCTTCAAATTCTAAATCCTTCCTGCGCTTATCATGATAACTTTTCTGCCTACTCTGTGAAGCTTTCATCTTTTCTCGAATTAACTTCACCTTCTCGGTAGTCTCTTGAACAATCTCCGGTCCGAGTACCACACTCTCTCCTGATTCATACCAACACAACGAAGTCCTACACCGCCGACCATACAAAGCTTCGAATGGTGCCATTCCAATACTAGAGCGATAACTGTTATTATAAGTAAACTCTATCAACGGAAGGTATGTATCCCACGAACCACCTTCCTCAAGTACACATGCTCTCAGCAAATCTTCTAAAGACTGAATAGTCCGTTCAGTCTGACCATCTGTTTGAGGATGGTATGCTGAACTCAACCTCAGCTTAGAACCCAAAGCCTCTTGCAGACTCTTCCAAAACTCAAAAGTAAACCGCGGATCTCTATCCGAAACAATACACAACAGAACACCATGCAACTTAACAACCACTCTAACATAAATCTCTGCCAACTTCGATACTGGAAAAGTGATGTTAATAGGAATAAAGTGAGCTGACTTTGTAAGCCTATCAACAATCACCCAAATAGAATCACATCCTCTCAAAGTGTTCGGCAAACCCGTTACAAAGTCCATTGAAATGCTGTCCCATTTCCATTCTGGAATTTCTAACGGTTGCATCAACCCAGCAGGTTTCTGATGCTCAACTTTCGACTTCTGACAAGTCAAACATGCATACACAAAACGTGCTACATCACGCTTCATACCAGGCCACCAAAACAGATTCTTCAAATCATTATACATTTTCGTCGCTCCTGGATGAATACTCAACTTACTTCTGTGACTCTCTTCCAGAATTGCTTTCTTCATATCTGCATTATTAGGAATGCAAATACGACCACGAAATCTCAACACTCCTTGCGCATCCAACTGATAATCATTATCTTCTGCATGATCTACTCCAGGCATTAAATCCACCAACTTCACATCTAATTTCTGAGCTTCTCTAATGCTGTCCAGAAAGTCATTATTAATCTTTAACATGCCCAACTTTACACTCTTCGGTGTTACATCACAAACTAAACTCAGATCTCTGAATTGCTCAATCAACTCTAATTCTTTAGCCATCATTGCTGACATATGCAAAGTCTTGCGGCTTAAGGCATCAGCTACAACATTAGCTTTTCCCGGATGGTAATGTAACCCAAAATCATAATCCTTTAACAACTCTAGCCACCTTCGTTGCCTCATGTTCAACTCTTTTTGGTCAAACAAGTATTTCAAACTCTTATGGTCGCTGAACACTTCGAATCTCGAGCCATACAGATAATGTCTCCAAATCTTCAGCACAAAAACAATGGCAGCAAGTTCTAAATCGTGCGTGGGATAATTCTTCTCATGGATTCTCAGCTGTCTTGAGGCATACGCAACTACTTTATTATTCTGCATGAGTACTCCTCCTAAACCAAACTTAGAAGCATCACACAGTATACAACAAACGGTTCTTCTGCGTTAGGCAAGATCAAAACCGGAGCAGACGTCAACCTTTTCTTTAACTCCGTAAAACCTGCTTCGCATTGAACATCCCATACAAAAGTCTTCCCTTTACAAGTCAACTTAGTTAACGGAAGGGCCAACTTAGAAAAACCTTCAATAAACCTTCTATAATAACCAGCAAGTCCCAAAAAGCTTATAATCTCCGTTGCCGACTTCGGAGTTTCCCATTTCAACACGGCATCAACCTTAGATGGATCTACGGCAATTCCATCACCTGATATAACATGACCCAAAAAGCTAACTTCCTCCAACCAAAAGTCACATTTCGACAGTTTCGCAAACAACTTCCTTTCTTTCAACACTTGCAGCACTAATCTCAAGTGCTCAACATGCTCCTCTTTTGACTTCGAATAAATTAGGATATCATCAATGAATACTACCACGAACCGATCCAAATACTCATGGAAGATACGATTCATGTATTCCATGAAAACTCCCGACGCATTAGTAACGCCAAAAGGCATTACCGTAAACTCATAGTGTCCATACTTGGTTCTGAACGCAGTTTTCTGAACATCGTCATCTTTTACCTTAATCTGGTGATACCCCGACCTCAAATCAATTTTACTAAACACTCGCGCTCCAACCAATTGATCCATCAAGTCATCAATTCTCGGAAGCGGGTATTTGTTCTTAATCGTAACTTTGTTCAGTTGCCGGTAGTCAATACACAACCTCATACTGCCATCCTTCTTCTTCACTAACAATACCAGAGCTCCCCACGGTGATACACTTGGTCTAACGAACTTCTTCTCAAGTAAGTCTTCCAACTGTTTCTTCAACTCTGCCAATTCAGATGCAGACATCCTGTATGGTGCCATAGACACAGGTCTGGTACCGGGTACAAGATCAATAGAAAATTCAATTTCCCGTTCCGGAGGAACTTCAGGAATTTCATCTGGAAACACCTCAGGGAAATCACAAACAACTTCCAATTCATCGATTATCGCTTGATTCTCAATGGATAATGATGCCACCAACGCAAACACCTGAGCATCTTCTAGCAATATCTACTTCATCTGTTTGGTAGTTACCCAACACACTCCCTCCTCCTCAGGAGTAGAGAATCTCACCGACTTATCAAAGCAATTAATACGAACGCAGTTATACTCTAACCAGTTCATACCCAAAATTATGTCTATCCCACTTAGTGGCAAACAGACTAAGTCAACCAGGAAATCTCTATCAAACATCGACATAGGACATTTCAAACACACAAGAGACGTAGTTACCGATCCCTTAGCTGGGGTCTCAACTACCATCTCTCCACTCATGTGTGACAACATAAGACCCAAACGTTCAACACAATCCGCAGCAATAAATCAATGAGACGCACCAGTGTCAATAATAGCAAGTAAAGGACTACCATTAATGAAACAAGTACCTTCAATCAATTTGTCATCACTGGATGTCTGAGTCCCAGATAGCGCAAACACTCTTCCGCCATTCTGTTCCTTCTTAGGCTTCTGATACTTGTCTCGCAGGTGTCCCTCTTCACCGCAGTTGAAACAAACCATTCCTTTGCATTTTCACTCAGCAACAGCGTGTCCCAACTCTCCGCAACAGTAACATTTCAATGATCCAAAATTACATACATTACTCTTGTGACCTGGCTTTCCGCACTTATAGCAAACAATACCAGCAGGAGCATCTCCCCTACTAGCTTTCCAACCGTCAGCTACTTTCTGTTTCCCTTTGCCAGCTAGAGGATCATAAGGCTTACCACGACTCTGCTGTGATTTGCCTCTCCTCTCACTCACCAACTTGTAATGAGCATTGCTATCCTCTTCATAAATCCTACAGCTTTCAACCAATGAATCAAAGACACGGATCTTCTGATACCCGATTGCTTTCTTGATTTCAGACTTCAATCCGTTCTCAAACTTGATACATTTAGAGAATTCAGCAGTCTCTGCGCTGTAGTGCGGGAAAAACTTAGCCAACTCCTTGAACTTCGCCGCATACTCAGTAACAGATCTGTCTCCTTGCTTCAGTTCAAGAAATTCAATCTCTTTCTTACCACGGACATCTTCCGGGTAATACTTCTTCAGAAATTCCCTACGGAATACAGTCCAAGTAACTTCTTCACCTGCAGTTTCCAACACTGGACGGGTCTCTAGCCACCAGTCATCAGCTTCGACTGCTAGCATATGAGTCCCATAACGGACCTTCTGTGCTGGAGTACAATCCATCACACGAAAGATTCGCTCCATTTCCTTTAACCACTCCAATGCACCATCAGGATCATGCTTACCCTTGAAGGTAGGCGGATTCTCCCGTTGAAACGTTGCCAAACTGCGAGACCCAGCATCTCCAGCAGGATTCGGCTGATGTTCCATAGCATTAGCTAAAGCTTGCAGAGCAGCAGCAATTGCAGCATCATTCCTCCCAGTCATTTCACTTAAGCTGCAACAACCAACAGTCAGATTTCATAATTAACGAGACTCTAGTGTTAGGCACGACGACTGACTCGACGACACTAGACAACTTGGCCGGACGGACCGACCTGCTCTGATACCACTAATGTAACACCCCAAATCTAAACTTGTGGATAACAAGAAAAACAACAATTAATATAGCAAACAAAGCGCAGCAGCGCAAACATTGACTGCATGATGGTCGTCATGAGCCTGTGACGGTCGTCACACGGACAAAATTCCTCATATCAGAGATGTTACACTTCAACCTGACAGACAACAATCATTATGCAACAACTTGAAAATATCATACGTAGCACGAAATTGGATGAACAATCACCAATGTATTACTTAACCATTTAATCATAAAACAACTCGTCATTACTTTCGGTGGAAGTTTGATAAAGTATACAATCATGTTCTCTTAAAACAATTTAATAAAAACATCGTAACAAGTTCAATTAACAATAACATCGACTAAAATAATAACAGCAATCGTCCATCACCCCAAGAGTGCTACGTATCAGAGCGACCAACGACACCTTAACGGGAACTACGCTCTATTCCTGACTACCTGCAAATTACCACCAGAGGAGGTAACATACAATGGAAAAGGGTAAGATATCAATAATATAACATAAAGCATGATAGAAAACATGCCGGAAACTCATCACAACATTATAGGTTTCGAAATCATAAACATCATCGAAAACAACTGTGAGTAATCCATATCTCACATAAACAACATTAACATACAACTAGCGAAATTATGCGACTTCATGCGACTCAACAATGCGACTCAACTGTGCACATGCATGTGGTACCATTTAGGAGCCAACACTCCAAAACTTGGGATAGGAGCCAACACCCCAAACCCATCTAGGAGCCAACACTCCAGAACTCGGGACAGGGCCAACACCCCGAACCCATCTAGGAGCCAACACTCCAAATAACGCCAATACAGGCACAACCGTCGCCAATCCAGGCCAAATGTTATGCCATGAAATGCATCTATTATGGACTACAACACAACCATACCAACCATATAACAAGGCATTACGCCTACAACCAGAATGTCCATAACAGAGCATCATAACATCATACCATTCATACAACCATCACTTTCTACCCGTTCACATACGGGAACAATAACAACATAATTTCAACATTTACGACTGTTCATGTAAAGGAACATTACAACATCGTACCAACAAATAGGAACTCAAAGTGTCCATACAAAACGGCTATTCCTATACAGGTATAACATCAACATCAGTTCAACAATTAAGGATTCAACATCTTATCGTAATAACAACATTACGGCATTTTCTTACATAATTAATTACAAATCAATCACAACCAGGTAACTGTCCTTTTTGGCCCATTAGGGAAAACCATTAGAGCGTTGTACGAATAACCGTATAGCATATTCGTTCTACGTATTTGCCCATAAGGAAAACCTTAGAGCATTGCACTAATAACTACATAACACATTTATTCCTACATAGAAATCTTGTCCCATTAGGGAAACCTTTTCCTTAACATTTATCGATTAACGAAAACTATACCTATGACTCGATTCCCCACATGAATTCGATCATACCCACAGTTATAGAATTGAACCCCACCCTTACCTTAGAATTGAGGTCAATTCCACGCTCTCCGGTTCCGCTTTCGCTCTACGGTGACTTTTCTGCAGAAATCCTCCAAATTCGCCGGTGGTTGATTCTTTGCTCTCAACTTTCCTCAATGCGTAACTTCTCTTTTCGGTCTTTCTTTTCCCCAAATAGTGTAATTAAGGGTAAAAGAGTCTACGAGAATGTATTTTTGCTACCCACTCTCAGCCACGTCCAAATTCTGCATTTAACTGAATTTCGTTACTATGACGGTCGTGGCTAGTCCATGACGAGCGTCACGGTCGTGACAGTCGTGGCAAGTCCATGACGATCGTCATATCAGAAAAATTCAATTTTTTTCTAGATAGAACATCTCTTTAGCTTTCCAACGCTTTGAACGGGGGTCAAATCCGACTTACGGATCAAGAGATATGATTTTTCGAAGTTTCCTAAAATCGCTACGGAATTTTACACTTTTTCCTGACAATTCGACCGATTCAATTCCTTCCTTCGATCCAAACACATACTCAACTATGACTATGACGCAACGAGACATAGAAAAATCATAATTGAATTTAATCAAAATAAAACGGGCGTTACAACACCAAATATACCACAAATGGTTTTTTTGTGAATTTATCATTTGGGTTTATTAAAATTGGAAGGAGAAAAGGTGTATCTAGGAAATAAGGACTATGATCTGGTAATTTATTCCTTATGATTTTTGTCATGTAATAGAAAAGATTGTTCCTGGCATACTGCTTGAGTTGGGACGGTGATTAGGATGTCATTATTCCTAGAGGAAGATTCTTTGTTTTGGATGCATGGATTGGTAGTGGTTTGACCATAAGAATTAGAAGGAAAGTGTGCTTGGATGTGATGATCTGGATGGGTTTCATGGGTATGGATAGTAGGTTTGGGATTACATTTTGGGTTCCCTTGATATGTTTTATCGATAAATCATATATGGAAAACCAATCTTTGAGCCTAAGACTTTGAGGATCAGGAGGCATCTTATTTTTGAATTCAAGGATCTTAGGGAAAGAGGAGTTGTCCATCTGGACTTCAAATTGGTAGCCTCTTAGGTGGAAGTCAAACTTTTGGATCCCCACCTTTACAGCGAGGGCTTCTTTGTAGGTGGTGTGGTAGTGCTTTTTAGCTTCTTTAAATTTGCCACAATAATATCTTTTTCCTTCATGTTCTTCTATCAGGACTACTCCTCAATTATGGTCACCGACATCGATATGTAGAATTCTTTTTCCATTCCCATGGATTTTTAAGGCAGGAGGATTTTATGCGATTTTCTTTAAGGCTTTCACTGCTTCGGTTTGTTGTGTTCCCCATGGTGAACGTTTTTTCAGTAGCATTTGGGATAAAGGACTCGTGTATCTCGCCAGTTTTGGCAACAAATCTCGTATATAATTAACTATACCAAGAAATTATTGGATTAGCTTAACTGTGAGATTTTCATCAGGAAAGTTTAATAGTTCTTGGGCAATATGAGGGTGAGGTTGATATTTCCCTTAGGAGAAATTCATCCCTAGGAAATCAATTTCTGTTTGTCCCAATTGACTTTTCTTTTCAGAGAGCATCATTCTATATTGTTGGGTTATTTTAAGAAATTGGCCCAATAATTGTTTATGGGTTTTTTTATCTTTTGAGAACAATAACACATCATCAATATAGATGAGGATACTGTTGAGGATGGGCTCAAAAATTCTAGTCATGGATTTTTGAAAGAGTGATGGGGATACCTTAAGCCCAAATGGTAACACAGTCTATTGGTATTGGGTGTTAGGAATGTAGAACACCATTTTATAGCAATCTTCAGAGTCGATACCTAATTTCCAAAATCTTGACTTAAGGTCGAACTTAGAATAGATCTGGGCATCTTTGATGAAAACATTTAGGGACGAGGCTTTTGGAATGAGAAATTTATCATCTTTGAGAAAATGATTTAGAGGTTTATAATCAATTACCAGCCTTTTTTATCCCCTTAACTTTTCAGATCTTTTTTCCACATAGAATGCTTGGCAAGCCCATTATGATTTGGTGGGTTCTATCAAACCTTGTTTGAGCAGTTGGTTGCATTCTTCCCTAGCTAATGCGTAATCTAATGGACTCATCCCTGTATGAGTGGCCTTGGTTGGATTAACATCTTCATTGAGCTTGAAGGGAACTTGAATGAAAAAATCTTTATTCTTCCATATTGGTTTTGGGTGACAGAATTTCTCATGGCTATCTGCACATAGTTTGAGAAGGTTGGACTTGATCTCTTCATAGCCAGCAGGAATCTTAGAAAGTGAATATAGTTTCAGTATCCCAGAATAAGGTTTGAATTCTCTTTTGAATTTGATTCATGTGGGGAGAATTTAGATTTTAATTGCTCCTGAATAGACATTCATTCCTACTATAATATCTTTGTTTGGAAGATTACTGCCAATGACCTTGGTCCAAACTATGCAGTCTGGAAAGAATTTAATTCCTATTTTCTCATTGGTCATTAGATTTGTCTTGAAAACTTTTCCATCTGCTACTACAAAGTTTACAGCATGTGTCACCCATGATTTTGCAGGGAGAATGCTAGGATTCATCATGGTAATCTGGCCCCCAGTGTCCATAAAAGCTATAACTTTCTTCGGACGGGAAAACTTTGTTGCGAGAACATGGACTTCAACACAAGGAAGTGGTGTAGCAGGAAGAGAACTACTTGTCTCTTTGATGGAGTAAACCGTGAGATATCTATCATCTTCTGACTCCGAAAATGATGCTTCACTAGACGAAGAGTCTTGAAGGGCAAAAATTGTTTCTTCATCAGCAGAGCTTTGTTCAGAATACAAAGATTCTAAATCTCCTTCTAGAGGTTGAAGAGAGTTAATCAATTTTGCGGCTTTATGGGTGTTATTAGGACATTCTATTGATAAATGCCCTTTTTTCCCACAAATAAAGCATATATGATTTTCCCCTTTCCTCTGAAAGACTTTCTTCTAAAGAACTTAATATTCTTTATTTTCTTTCCCTTGAAGGTCCCATGAGATTTGGTGTATTTTTTATGTTTCTTTTTTGTTGGACAACCACACCTTTTGTATTTACACTTAATCTCCATGTAGGGTTTCTTACATGCTTGGGTGAACTTTGACTTTTGTTCTATAACTTCAAAAAATTGATGATGAAAACTGCAAAGCTTTCCAAGTGCTTCTAAGGCCACCTGGTGAATCTGGACAAGACTCATAATTTTAATATCCTTTTGAGCTGTGGCTAACATTCTATGAATTTCTGGCTGAAGTTCTTGTGGTAGAGAGGATACATAGGTATTCTTTAGACTCAGGTCATTGTACCCATTAAGTACATAATACCTCTGTGCCATCCTATGATAGTGTTTGTTAAGGTCTTTTGTTTTGAGAGAATAACACTTCATCTCAAAGAATTCTTGTCTGTTTTTCCTATGAAATATTTCCATATCACCGATAAATTCTCGGTGAAGAACCCTAAGAACACTAGCTGTAGTTTCTAGACGATGTAACTCATCTTGTTTGAAAGCTCCAAGATTGTGATACCATTCTTTCATCGTGCCCGTCATTCTACAACAAAATTCTTCAATGATCTTATAGCTATCTGCACTTGTTTTCATCATTTGGGTGTCAAGCCAAGCTCCAAATTCAAGTAGTCTTTCCTCCAGCCGCTAGGTGGTATATCATCAAAAGTGAACCAAGGACCTCCGTTTGGTTTAGTCCTTTCAGAGACAAGATTTTTTTTCAGGGGATGCTTCTTAAAAAAAGTATTCTTCCTCTTTTACATTTGCCATGAAGAGTCTTGGGAAATAGTTGTCTTCAGATTCTAATTTAGTTGAAAAAGATCTTGGTGTTTCATCAGAGGATGATTCTGGATCAGAGTTGTTGTCACCATCTGAGAAGGACTCGTCTCCCTTTTGTTTTGATGATTTAGAGTGATCTTTCTGAGGATATTCATGATTTATAGTGATTGCCATGGCTTGGAAACCCTTATTAGGAATTTCTTCTTCCTTTTGGATTTTTGAAGGGGTGTTTCAGGGATACCTTGAGAGTCTGAGGATGAAGCGCTTAAGCAGGCATCTTTCTCCTTTGTTTTGGATGTTGAGGTAGTATAGTTCTTGAAGATTTGGGTATGTAAGTTGTTCGTATGTATTTAACTAGGTATGATAATGATGAAACATAGGCGGGGTAGAAAGGAGAAGGCCTTTCTAGTCGTTTGAAATATGTAGGAAAAGTAGGAGGGTCAAAGAAAGAGTTTTCAACTGGTTTGGGATTTGTTTCATGAGAGGCTCTTAAGAAATCATCTATCTCTTTTACTTGGCTTTGTAGACTTCTGATTTATCTTTCCTTTTAGTTAAATATTTTACCGAAAGCTCTCTCTTCTAACATCTGCCGCAAATCCCGATCTAGCTAGGATACTTGGGCTTTCAAGCTTCTGTAATGTTTCTGCATTTTTTGGGATAAAACCTTGAGATCTTCATCTGTATCGTCTATTTTTCAGAAATCTTATCTACCTTTTTGTCAAGGTTTTGAAGAATTTCATTTTAAGAAACCATATTTTCAGATTGCCAATTTAGAACTTCCTTAGCCTAAGTTAAAGATTTAAGCTTCCCATTGGGCTGGACTTCACTCGGATGAATGAAGAATTTGGATGGTATGCTTGTGACTGGATCCATCTTTCTTTCCAAAGCAGGAAATTGTCGGTCGTACTCCAAAGTTATGGTTGAATACATAAAGCAAGGAATTGGTTGAGCAACAACTGGAGGATGTAGCGGTTTACAATGGTCTGTTGGTGACCATGTAATAAGAGTCGGGTCATTTATTGGTAATAATCCTTCTCTCTTGAGGATTTTAAGTCCTTCCTCGTAGATTAAGAGGGGTTTATTTTTTCCATTGACTCCTACCCATGGACCATTGTCTGGATCAGATCTCCTTTGAGGAGGTGGCAAGGGTTTACACCTTCCCTTTTTCTTTGTTTTGGGAAGAATGATATGTTAGTCAATATCATCGTCATGCATCCAACATTCACAATCTGGGTCACATCTTATTGGATTAACATCCCAAATGAAGTGGCCATCTATTTTATCGGTATAGATGGGTTTTCCCTCTATTGTAACAGCATAAACAGGACACCAATCTTCTTTAAGAACTGGTTGGATCATCATTGTTTGGAAGATCGGAGATATTGAGCTCAACCCTTTGTCTGGCTTTTTAAAGATCGTCTTGACTGTCTTGTCAACGGATCTCTTGAAAGTTGCCTCTTGAGATTGGATAGGTCTTTAGTCAACATGTAGTTTCTCATAGTTGGTTATCCATTCAAGGGGAATTAGTTGATTTAATTCTTTCCTTATGATCTTTCTTGGAATTTGAACTATCGAGGGTATGTCTTCTTCTCTATTGGTGACAACCAATAGTGAATCAGAAAAGAATCCAGAGAGAGGAAGATCTATCGAGTGATTTTGTAAGCGGTATATTATCTGGTGGTAGAGGGTAGCTGACATAGCTTCTGGCACTTGGTCAGATCCGGTGATTTGGATCTGTACTTTCAGTCTTGTGGATAAGGTGTTATCATTAAGACTTGCATTATAGTTTGGGAAGATGGTGAGGACAACACTTCCTGCATGAAGTGTAGTTACAACAGTTCCTATCACAACATTTTCATAGTGGATGTAGCTGGAGTCCAGTAGAGCTATTTTGCAAAAGACGGGTTGGTTCTTCCTTCCATGAAGAGAAAGGATGAGTCTGACAGCCTTAAAGTGTAAGAAGAACCAACCTGTCTTTTGCAAAATAGCTCTACTGGACTCCAGCTACCTCCACTATGAAAATGTTGTGATAGGAGCTGTTCTAACTACAATTCATGCAGGAAGTGTTGTCCTCACCATCTTCCCAAACTATAACGTGAGTCTTAATGATAAAACCTTATCCACAAGACTGAAAGTACAGATCGAAATCACTGGATTTGACCAAGTGCCTGAAGCATGTCAGCTACCCTCCACCACCAAATAATATACCGCTTACAAAATCACTCGATAGATCTTCCTCTCTCAGGATGCTCTTCTGATTCACTATTGGTTGTCACCAATAGAGAAGAAGACATACCCTCCATAGTTCAGATTCTAAGAAAGATCACAATGGAAGAATTAACTCAGCTAATTCCCCTTGAATGGATAACCAACTATGAGAATCTTCATGTTGACAAAAGGCCTATCCAATCTCAAGAGGCTACTTTCAGGAAATCCGTTGACAAGACAGTCAAGACAATCTTTAAAAATCCAGATGAAGGATTGAGCTAAATATCTCTGATCTTCCAGACAATGATAATCCAACCAGTTCTCAAAGAAGATTGGTGTCCTGTCTATGCTGTTACAACAGAGGGAAAACCCATCTACACCGATAAAATAGATGGCCACTTCATTTGGGATGTTGATCCAACAAGATGTGACCTAGATTGTGACTGCTGGATGCACGACGATGATATTGACCGAGATATCATTCTTCCCAAAACAAAGAAAAAGGGAAGGTGTAAACCCTCGCCACCTCCTCAAAGGAGATCTGATCCAAAAAATGGTCCATGGGTAGGAATCCATGGAAAAAATAAACCCATATGTATCTACGAGGAAAGACTTAAAATCCTCAGGAGAGAAGGATTGTTACCACCGGATGATCTGACTCTTATTACATGGTCACCAACAGACCATTATAAACTGCTACATCCTCCAGCTGTTGCTCAACTAATTCCTTGCTTTATGTATTCAACCACAACTTTGGAGTACGATCGATAATTTCCTGGTTTGGAAAGAAAGATGGATCCAATCACAGGCAGAACATCCAAACCCTTCACTCATTCGAGTGAAGTCCAGCCCGATGGGAAGTTTAAACCTTTAACTCAGGCTGAGGAAGTTCTGAATTGGCAATCTGAAAACATGGTTTCTCAAAGTGGAATTCTTCAAAACCATGACAAAAAGGTAGATAAGATTGCTGAAAAAATAGACGAGACAGATGAAGATCTCAAGGTTTTATCCAAAAAAATGCAGAAACATTACAGAAGCTTGAAAGCCCAATTATCCCAGCTAGATCGGTATTTGCGGAAGATGTTAGAAGAGAGAGCTTTTAGTAAAACATTTGACCAAAAGGAAAGAGAAATCAGAAGTCTACAAAGCTAAGTAAAAGAGATAGATGATTTCTTAAGAGCCTCTCATGAAAGAAAACCCAAACCGGTTGAAAACTCTTTCTTTGACCCTCCTACTTTTCCTACATATTTCAAACGACTAGAAAGGCCTTTTCCTTTCTACCCCGCCTATGTTTCATCACCATCAGACCCAGTTAAATACATACCAACAACTTACAGACCAAAATATTCTAGAACTACCACTACCTCAACCTCCAAAACAAAAGGGAAAGCTACCTGCTTAAGAGCTTCATCCTCAGACTCTTAAGATATCCTTGAAACACCCCCTTCAAAAATCCAAAAGGAAGAATAAATTCCTAATAAAGGTTTCCAAACCATGGCAATCACTACAAATCATGAATCTCCTCGGAAAGATCACTCTGAATCATCAAAACAAAAGGGAGGCGAGTCCTTCTTAGATGGTGATAATAACTCTGATCCAGAATCATCCTCTGATGAGACACCAAGATCTTTTTCAACTAAATCAGAATCTAAAGACAACTATTTCCCAAGACTCTTCATGGCGAATGTAAAAGAGGAATAATCCTTTTTTTAAAAGAAGAATCCCCTGAAGAAACTCTTGTCCCTGAAAGGACTAAACCAAACGGAGGTCTTTGGTTCACTCTTGATGATATACCCCCTAGCCGATGGAGGAAAAGACTACTTGAATTTGGAGCAGGGCTTGACACCCAAATGATGAAAATAAATGCAGATAGCTATAAGATCGTTGAAGAATTTTGCTGTAGAATGATGGGCACAATGAAAGAATGGTATCACAATCTTGGAGCTTTCAAATAAGATGAGTTACATTGTCTAGAAACTACAACTAGTGTTCTTGGGGTTCTTCATCGAGAATTTATCGATGATATGGAAACATTTCATAGGAAAAACAAACAAGAATTATTTGACATGAAGTGTTGTTCTCTCAAAACAAAAGACCTTGACAAACACTATCATAGGATGACACAGAGGTATTATGTCCTTAATGGGTACAATGACCCGAGTCTCAAGAATACCTATGTATCCTCTTTACCACAAGAACTTCAGCCAGAAATTCATAGAATGTTAGCCACATCTCAAAAGGATATTAAAACTATGAGTCTTGGCCAGATTCACCAGGTGACCTTAGAAGCACTTGAAAAGCTTTGCAGATTTCATCATCAATTTTTTGAAGTTATATAACAAAAGTCAAAGTTCACCCAAGCATGTAAGAAACCCTACCTGGAGATTAAGTGTAAAGACAAAAGGTGTGGTTGTCCAACAAAAAAGAAACATAAAAAATACACCAAATCTCACAGGTCCTTCATAGATGATTTATTTGTGGGAAAAAAGGGAATTTCTCAAAAGAATATCCTAATAACACCCATAAAGCCGAAAAATTGATTAACTTTCTTCAACCTCTAGAAGGAGATTTAGAATCTTTGTATTCTGAACAAAGCTCTGCTGATGAAGAAACAATTTTTGCCCTTCAAGACTCTTCGTATGATTAAGCATCATTTTCGAAGTCAGAAGATGAAAAATATCTCCGGGTTTACTCCATCAAAGAGATAGGCAGTTCGCTTCCTACTACACCATTTCCTTGTGTGGAAGTCCATGTTCTCGCAACAAAGTTTTCCCGTCCGAAGAAAGTTATAGCTTATATGGACACTGGGGCCCAAATTACCATGATGAATCCCAACATTCTCCCTGTAAAATCATGGGTGACATGTAACACCCCAAATATTATGAGAATATTTAATTTAATTTATTTAAATGAGAATATTTGCTTTTCGGTGATTTTCGGTGGTTTTGTGGAATATTGAAGTTTAATAGAATTTGGGTTATTTATTTTGAATGATAATATATAATATGAATATATTAATATTATTATTAATTAAAATAAATGTAAGTGAAATAAGGGCAATTTGGGCAATTAAGAGGAGTTAGTGAGGGTAATATAGGAAAAACCCAATTGTGAGGCCTAAGGCTAGGTTTAACAAAAAATAAATTATGATGGAATTAGGACTCATTTGTTAGATCATGAAAAGAATTAAGGTCAAAGCTCTGAAGAGGGAGATTGGAGGCAAAAGCTTCGAAAGGTTCCCTCAAAGATTTGTGAAGGCTTTGAAGCGACAATTAAGGTATGGGGAGTATAGCCTTTCATGATTTTCCATGTGTGACTTTCAATGTAATTATGGATGATTTAAGTTTTAAGGGATTTTGGGTTTGATTGTGGGAAAAAGGGAAATTGATAGTGAGGACCCTGATAATTGTGGTGTAATGGTAAGTATTCCTGAGAGTTAGAGCGTGGATATGAGAAATAGTGATCTTTGGCCTTCGTGGCCTAAACCTATGAAAAAGGAAACCTAGGCCTTCGTGGCCAAAACCTTGAATTGTTATTTGTCTAACCCTGAAAGGATAGGAATATTTGATAGTAAATAACTCTGATGCCTTTGAGCAATTTTTGATATCTTTTGGGAAATGTAACACGGTGGGAGAACTGACTTTAAACAATGTTGCGGATAGCAAGAGTCGCCACCGACTTTTATTTTATCCATAAGGAAAGGTTATAAAAGAACAGGAAAGACCTTAGAGAATATTTTGGGTCCGGGGGGTAGGTTATGAAAAGGGAAGGTGTTAGCACCCTTTTCATCCATGGTTATCCATGGGCTCTTAGGTACTTAAGCTCACTTTTAGAATTGTTTTGAAAGTGTAGTGTGTGAATAGCAAAAAAAAAAATTTCAGAATAGTTTAATAATAATCCGTGTATGGATGTGAAAAAAACTTGTTTGAAAATTTTGTTGGAAATTTGTTTAAGTGTGAAAAGGTTTTGAAGTGAGCAAGTATCTAGGAGTAGCCTACCCTAATGTTTTAAGGTCTTTCTTATTCTTTATCCTTTCCTTAATAAGACTATCCCTACTATAATGGAGTAGGTAGTCCTTACTTTGGATGTTAAGGGGTATGTGAGGGACAATTTGACTTTGAAGGCCATTGTGGGATGTAATAAGCACATATAAGGGACCATCATCATTTTTCGAAAGGGACTTGATTCGTAAAGGCAACCATAAGGGACTTTGATGATTTTTTTATTTGAGGGACTTGCTTTATACACCCCACTTAACCATTATTCGTAGGCAACTTGAGGGATATCCTTAGGAAGTGAGACGGCGATTAAAATCGACCTACGTGTGTGACGTGTTTATTTTAATTATCTTTATTTAAAAATGATCTAAATTTATTTTAATATTACATACATGTTGTTACACTCCCTAATTACTAACCATAATAATAATTAAATAATTAAACAACTTTACATCCAAGAAACAATTACAAAATAATAAGCAAAATAATTAAATAGCAAAGATAAATAAAATATAAATAAGCAATAATAAATAATAAAGGGGGTTAATTCTAAGTTTACTCGGCAAGACATCGCATCTTGTGCCTACGTATCCTTACGGGAGTGGAATCAGAGTAATCGTAGTTCCCCTCAATAGGGAGGTTAGAGATCTCTTGACAGTGGTCAAGGTCTCAAGGGGAATAAACGCGCCTTAAGGACACGCTTACGCGGAGTGTAGGAACTCCAAATTTCTACGTTGAAATGTTAAGTTGTAATTAGGGTTAAATTAGGGATTCCACGGCGGGAAACCCTAAAATGAGCGCGGCGGCTCTTTGACCTAATGCTAGGGGTAAAATTGTGATTTTGCCTGCGGCGAGGCATTTGTGAAAATTAGGGTTTGTAGGCGTAAGGGTTTGAAGGTGAGGACTATTGACACGGCGGTCAAATGCTAGACCTAATTCTTTCGGAGTGTGTAATGTGACAGAAATATTGCAATACATCAGCAGAAATTTAAATCATACATCATGCAGAATTTTAAATGCGAAAAGTAAACGCGGTTATTAGGTTCGCGAGGTTACAATTGAGAAGCAGATACAAATACAAACGAAACTTGCGTTGAAAAATAAAATAAATAACGGTAAACATGACAAGCTGCAAAACAAATGAACAATGTTAGTAGGCAACGTTAGACAAGTTAGGAAACGAGAGGGGAAATTTATATACATTTTTGTCGCTTATTCGTGATATATGAAAGAATTTTTAATTTAAGTCAGAATAGAAGTTCTTCTTAATACTAAAATAAATATTTTTAAGTTTAATTTTCAAGAGAGTTTAATTTAAAAAGGCCTAATTATTTTTAAAGAGAAGGATTTGTTTATTATTCTTAAAAAAAGCTAAACCAGTTATCTTTTAAAAAGAAAAACTCACTATTATTATTTGAAGAAAATTATATTATTACTAATCAGAAATTAATTTTAATTGTTTTGTTATATGTTTTAATACTAAAAATAAGAACAATGATAAGTAAAAGAATAAAGTTGGGCCGGTGATCAACCCAGCCCCAACTCAATGCTTGAAAACTGGATAACACTGCTTTTAGGGTTTCGAAAACCCTATCGCTACCCGCGGCGCCGTCATGGCTCGTTTCTCTTCGTCTTTGCTTCGTTTTGCATGTTTCGACCCCTCTATCTCCTGAAAATGAAACTATGAACAATATCAGCACAAATATGAGTTTTACAAACTTCCTACCCAGATTCTGACAATGGCGGATGGCGATGGCGTTTTCGTTGTTCTTTAAGGCCTGTGATGATGTCAAATCTGAGGCTACGAAGGTGGATTGCCCGTCGAGAGACGAAGGCGGTCTTCGTTCGAATCTTCTCCTTCGTTCAGATGCACGGCCGTCGATGGTTGTTCTGGTGACCTACGGCCGTTTTCACTAGCGTTCGTGCTAGGGTTTCTACTCCCTCCTCTCCCTCTAGGGTTTTTTGTGATTTTTTACTGTGAATGAATCCCCCCTTCATTAGGTGATCCTGTTCCCTTTTATACTTTTTCTGGTTTTCTTTTGAATGGGCTTGGATCCTAGTGACTTACGTTATATTTACTGATACGATTTGAGGAGATTGTTTGGTGATTTTATCTGATATGATTTGATTGGATTTTTTTTCATGTGGATTGATTCGGTTGTGGATTTATCTCTGAATTAGATTTTGAATCAATTTTGTACTTTCCTTTTCCAGATTCACTTGGATATGGATTTTGTGTAACTCGAAAACCCTCTTATTTGGATATCCACTTTGAAACTGATTTGGATAGTTTTTTCTTGAATCTTTGCAGATGTGGATTTGGATAACTTGTTTGTTTTTGATGTGGATAACTGGTTTTGGATTGCTTGACCCTGTGTTGATGTTGTGATGCTTTGCATTGAGTTAAGCCCTTGCAGATGTTTGAACTGATAGTGCTGATGCTAACATTTTTCTTCTCTTCCAGGATTCCGTTAGCGTGTCCGGAGGTTGCCGTCTTAGCCTGGGTGCTGGAAAGGGTATATGGTGGTGATGACAACTTTAAGAAGTCTGAACCATGTGAATGTTGCTGAGGTCGTGAATGTTTGCTCGTGGTTGCTGGCCAATGTAGCTGATGTACTTTGTTTTGTCTGCTATTGCCCGATGATGGATGGAACTGAGGGCTGAAACAAATGACGCTGTTGCAGTTGTGAATTGACGCTGCTGGTGTCATCATTGCTAATGTTGTCTTTGCTCTCTGTTAGGCTAATATTGGTGATGTTATGCCGCTGTTGGGCTAATGGTTGTTGTTACCTGCTGTGACTTGCTGCTACTATTTGACAGAAACCTGTTGTTGCTTGCATCTAAGGTGTTGCGGCATTACTTACCGTTGATGTGTTTGTCACAACATTGCTGATGTGCTTCTGTATTGCAGGTGCTATCACTTGCTGATATGCCCTACTGCTGGTGTGATGAATGTGAGCTTATCTTGCCCTTTTAATTGAGTTTGCATTTCCTGCTGTGGTTTGTGAACTGGACCTCTGCCCTCTCTTATTTTCGAATTGACTTGAACCTGATTCTTTTAATGTACTTGCCAGGATACTGATGCTGATATGGACTTTGATTCTAATATTATCTGTTGGATTTTTGCAGACAAGTCCTCCCTCTGATCTGGGACATCCGTATGGTTTGGATTTTCTACATTCAGTTGTGGATTATCCATGGATCTAATTAGCAATCTGTTGGCATCCGGATTTACTTGATAGATTCCAAATTACGTACTGGTTTCGAAGCAATCCTTCGGCAAAATCCATTTCGACCCGAAACTTCTTTTTACTCTTCATCTCTCGGTTGCCCCTTAGATAAGAACAGATGTTACCTGATCTGACGCTAATGGCGCGGATCGGTAACGGGGGTAGGATGCGGCTTCGGTTGTGCCACTCCCGGCACTCGATGATGACAATGTTCTGAGAGTGTCAAATTCATCTTTCTAACATCTTCCTACTCTGTTCTGTTTTGTTTCTCTTATTTTTTGCAGGTGATCGGGAACTTCGAGGAACACTCAAGGGAAGGATACCATGAAGAAGCCTTAGGAGTTTTTAGGATTTAGGATTTTTTAGAGTAGATGTAACATTTGTAAATGTAATCTCACAGCAATTCAAATGTGAAATGATTCACCTCCTTTTGTAAAATGATATTCTTATGAAATAAAAATTCCATGATCATTCAACTTTGAATCTATTTATATTTATTTCTAGTTATAAATTATAAACATTTGTGAATAAATCCACAAATATTTAAATTCATTATTCTAGTCATAAACCATAAATACTCACGAATGATATTCTTGCCCATGTACTTGTCTCGTTGGTAGTCCTAATCTCATCACCTGACTTCATTCATTTGGATTCTAGCCAACAATATTCTCCTCATTTTCTAACCAAACGCGAATGTGCGCCGTAATCGCAACAGATTTAGTATCAATGATGATATTGCCCGTAATTGAATTCCACTGACCAAATGATATAAGCAACAATCCAATAATACCCAATTAAACTGCGCCTTATTAACAGCAACGGAAATGCTCTGGAAATAAACCATGAGCGATAAAATGGACCTTAAATCCAGTTATGCCCGACAAATTTCGATACCGAACACATCGAATTGGCACCTTGATATAATCAAAACAGGTGATAAAGAAATGCCTCAGAAATAGTGTCTCAAGTGTCTCACAGCTCAGTAACAGCCCGTCTTCAAAGAATTAGCGGGATCCACGTAAAAATGACCAAAATACCCCTGGGACCAAATCTGAAGTCTTGGAAGTCCATTTAGCCTGATTAAAGTCAAAACCCTAGTTTTGGATGCACTGCTTAGGAGGTGCATTGTCTGAGGGAATTGTCAACTCTTCTGACCAATTGTGAACTTTGTGAACCTTGTGAACTTTCTTGGAACACAAAGTCTTGCATTGTGAGGGCAAATTTTGGGGTGCAACAGCTGCCCCTGTTCAATTTTCTGAAACCTGAGGGGTTAGATTGGTATATTTGCCAGTCGTAACCTGGAAGGTTGAAGGGGATTGAACACAAAAGCCCAAAAATTTGCACTCACCAGTGCATGGAGTGATATTGATGGTTGGTTGAACATGATTGAGTGGGCTTAAAGATGCCACTAGGGGAAAGTTCTTCAGTAGTATAATGAGAACTGTCAGGAGTCTGGAGTAATACTGATGTAACAGCATGTCTTCATGAGGATAGAGCAATCAATAATGATAACCCTAAAGCAGTCTTGAAGTGATAAATCTGACCTCAGGAGGATAGAGCAATCAATAGCTCTAAAGCAGTCTTAAAGTAATAATGGCTTCAGGAGGATAGAACAATCAATAGCTCTAAAGCAGTCTTGAAGTAATAGAATAGCTTCAATAGGATAGAGCAATCAACAGCTCTAAAGCAGTCTTGAAATAATAATGTGATATGTCTTCAGGAGGATAGAGCAATCAATAGCTCTAAAGCAGTCTTGAAGTAATGATTTCAGGAGGATAGAGCAATGGATAGCTCTAAAGCAGTCTTGAAATAATAATGTAATTTCAGGAGGATAGAGCAATGGAGAACTCTAAAGCAGTCTTGAAATAATTAGATGGCTTCAGGAGGATAGAGCAATGAATAGCTCTAAAGCAGTCTTGAAGTAGTAATATGACCTCATGAGGATAGAGCAATGAATAGCTCTAAAGCAGTCTTGAAGTAATAGGATGATTTCAGGAGGATAGAGCAATGGATAGCTCTAAAGCAGTCTTGAAATAATAATGGCTTCAGGAGGATAGAGCAATCAATAGCTCTAAAGCAGTCTTGAAGTAATAATGTGATATGTCTTCAGGAGGATAGAGCAATCAATAGCTCTAAAGCAGTCTTGAAGTCATGAGAGGCTATCAGGAGGATAAAATAACCCTGAGGTTACAATAAAGCAGTCCCAAAGTAATAAGAAGCTCATCAGGAGGATAAAGTAACCCTGAGGTTACAATAAAGCAGTCCCAAAGATCATAAGCTTGTTTGTTGGATAATTAACCTGAAAACAAGGTAGCATTCTGTATAACAACATTAGTTTATGCTTTATGTGTGCATGTATGACATGATACACTTAGGTAATGTACTATAGACATATATGTTATGGTATGATGTAAATGATGTATGTATGATATGACACTGCTGGAAGTGTCTGGATATCCTTGTATAACAACTGCTGGCCAAGGAAAATAAATCCCGATTCGTTGTTGAAGAATATATAACCCTCCATCTGCTGGGGATAACAAGGTATAGATAACCTCCCGTTGTTGGGGATAACAAGGTATAGATAACCTCCCGTTGTTGGGGATAGTAGGGTATAGATAACCTTCGTTTTCGTTTGATAGTAGGATAAGTATAACATCCCGTCTTCGTTCATCGTGCCCTTATTGGAAAGTAATTTCCCGTATATCCGTATGAGGATAAAAGAGATGGATATAAATTCCAGGGGAGATTAGACTTTGTGAAAATGAATTAGTCCTACTGATGGTTTGTAACTGTCTTGTAAAGATGAACCGGCGAAGCTTCGTTGAAATCCTTCCCTCGTTCGTCCTTAGTAAATACTATTACTGCATTTTCATGCATTTCTGGTAAACATCAATCATATTAAAAGCATACATGCATTTCTGGTAAACATCAATCATATTCAAAGGCATACATACATTCAAACACAACCAATGGACGTTTCGCTTATGTAAATAGGGTAAAAGTGAATCTGGATTCAAAAGATGGAATTTATTTATATCAAAAGTGACCCATACACGGGTAAGTTTGTACAAGGAGACATAAACCCTAGTAAGAGAATTTTGTCATGAAGCTTTACAAAAAGAATCAGCTATGTGGGAAATAATCCTATTGAGTTTCAATTCTACTATTGCCACTCAAGTATCTCATCTTCTTGCTGTTGAGACGGAAACGATTGGATTGAGCTTTATCTGTTTGAGCTTGAGTAAGTAGTACAACTGGTTGCAGTTTCATGAGTGATCCAAACGAGACATAGTCATACGCTTTAATCCCTAACTTTTGCCTGGATTGCCCTTTCAGGTTTTCAATCCACCGGGATACCCTTTTTTGCCCAAGCCGCCTTTTCAGGTTTTCGACTTGCCGGGTGTACATCTTTTTATATATATATCCCTAATTTTTGCCCAAACCCTTTTGGTTTGCCGAGATGCCCTTATTTTTGCCTAGGCCTGTCAACCTAGCGGGTCTCTTTTTATGCGTAGTATTTTTTAACTATGTCTGCGTTTACAGGTTGTGGGAAGTCTTCACCATCCATTGTAGTCAGTATCATGGCACCTCCTGAGAACACTGTCTTGACTACAAATGGTCCCTCATATGTTGGAGTCCACTTGCCCCTAGGATCACCCTGTGGTAATATGATACGCTTGATTACCAAGTCACCAGCCTGATATACCTTTGGCTTAACCTTCTTGTTAAAAGCTTTGATCATCCGTTTCTGGTACATCTGGCCATGACAAACTGCTGCTAACCTTTTCTCATCAATCAAATTTATCTGGTCAAGTCGAGTCTGAATCCACTCATCTTCATCCAAGCCTGCATCCTTCATAATTCTCAAGGAGGGGATCTGAACTTCAATAGGCAGAACTGCTTCCATACCATAGACTAAGGAGAATGGGGTTGCCCCTGTTGAAGTACGTATTGTAGTACGATAACCATGCAGAGCAAATGGTAACATCTCGTGCCAATCCTTGTAAGTAACAGTCATCTTCTGTACGATCTTCTTAATGTTCTTATTAGCAGCTTCAACTGCCCCATTCATCTTTGGACGATACGGAGAAGAGTTGTGATGCTTAATTTTGAACTGCGTACAGAGATCGGTAATCATAGTGTTGTTCAGATTAGAGCCATTGTCAGTGATAATCCTTTCAGGGATACCATACCTACATATGAGATTATTCTTAATGAACCGAGCCACAACATTCTTAGTCACAGATGCAAATGAAGCTGCCTCTACCCACTTCGTGAAGTAATCAATAGCAACCAGGATGAAACGATGCCCATTAGAAGCAGTAGGCTTGATCTCACCAATCATATCAATGCCCCACATGGCAAAGGGCCAAGGAGCAGTCAACACATTCAATGGAGATGGAGGTACATGTACTTTATCAGCATAGATTTGACATTTGTGACATGTTCTGGAGTGTTGATAACAATCAGCTTCCATGGTAGACCAATGGTAACCTGCTCTCAAAATCTTCTTTGCCATGGTATGACCACTAGAATGAGTGCCAAAGGTCCCATCATGCATCTCTTCCATAATTTCTGTAGCTTCCTTCTTATCCACACAACGAAGCATAGTTGAATCATGATTACGCTTATACAGAATGCCATTACTCAGAAAGAACTTAGCAGAAAACCTTCTCAGGAACTTCCTATCTTTGACAGATGCCCCTTCAGGGAACTCCTGAGCTTCAAGATAGTTTTTCACTTCATAGAACCAAGGCTTCTCCTCTGCCCCTATTTTGACCTCTTTTCTGTTTTCTTCAGTTCCCAGATTCACAACTTCGACTGGCTCTTCATGTGGCTGTATAGCTTTCTCTTCTTGTTGTAACAACCTAGCAAGCTCTACAGGTATTTCACAATCGTCCTCGTTTCCGTCTTCAGTTTGATAGATCGGATTCTCGAAATTGTAATTGGCAATAGTAGAACTGTTATCAACTGGATCCAGAGTGGATGAGGATCTGCATTTTAGTGACGTGGGTGTGTGTAAGAACACATAGCTGATAAAGCAAAAATAAAAGAAAAAAGAAAGACAAGGAACACAATATTTACGAAAACGAAACGTCCACTGATTTTATTGAATGAAGTATGCAAATGAAATGACAACCCGTAACAAGCACACCATTGTGCCCCGGGTAAGGCACAGGGCTTGAAAGTTTTAATTGTTCCAGAAATTATAAATTTAAAAACATAACACAGTAATAGTATTTACTCCTGACTAAAGGAGATAGGGATAACATCTTCAGCTGTCCAATTATTGAGTCCAGCACCCACAGTAGGAAAAATCCATGCCTCCAAGTTGTAGTCTTCATCTTGATCTCCCACAACATTGATAACCCCTTGATTGGTGATACGAACAGCACGAGCACGACGAACAGCCTTCTGGGACTCTTCTTCCACCATTGCTTTTGCATCATTGAGGGAGGCCATTGCCATTGTTGGAGGGTTTCTGATGACCACAGGAACCTTCTTCACAGCAGGAGGAGTCACACAATCCTTAACAGCCCAGGGAACCACTTCAAATGACTGACATGGAGTTTCAATGTATTCACCTTCTACTTCCAGATACTTGAAAGTGTTTACATGGCTGACAAAGTATTCTTCCTCTCCAAAGACAGTAACAACTTTTCCATTCACCGGATATCTCAACTTTTGATGTAATGTGGAGGTCACCGCACCTGCCCCATGGATCCAGGGACGACCAAGCAGACATGAGTACGAAGGACGAATATCCATCACATAGAATGTAGCAGTAAACACCTGAGAGCCAACCTTGATTGGAAGATCAATTTCCCCATGCACTACTCTTCTAGAACCATCAAAAGCCTTTACCACAATATTACTGGGCTTCAATACCGTATCTTCAGGACTCAGCTTGTTCAGGACTTCCTTAGGTAACACATTCAGAGAGGAACCATTGTCTATCAGCACATGAGACAGGGTAGTGCCCCTGCATTCAATTGAAATATGCAAGGCCCTGTTATGATCCCTCTTGGCAGGGGTCAAGTCAGCATCAGAAAATCCTAACCCGTTGTCATAGGTCAGGTGAGCAACACAATTCTCAAACTGGTCCACCGAAATTGCACTGGGTACATGAGCCATCTTTAGAAACTTGATCAATGACTTGGCATGAGCCTCAGAACATAATAATAGGGAGAGCATAGAAATCTTTGAGGGAGTATGCCCCAGCTGATCAACAATATCATAATCACTCTTGCGAATGATTTTCAATACTTCTTCCATCTGCTTAGAGAGGTCATCAGCAGCTGGCACATCAGTAGATACAGGCTCAATAACAGGACCCTTGCCCCGAGCATCAGTGGTGGAAGTAACAGCAGGAGTAACTGCACTCTTAGAAGCAACTGGAGGAGAGAAGACTCTTCCACTACGAGTGACCTTGCTAGATCCAGCAATATTATCAATGTCAACAGGCATATCAGGTAAAGGCTCCTGCTTGACACCATGGATGTAAACATCAGACCCATAGTGCCAAGGCACAGCTTTGTCAGATGTATAAGGAATAGGACCAGGAGTGGTAATGATCAGAGGAGCTACTCTGGCTTCAGCAACAACTTTCACAGGACCTTCAGCAGTAATCTTGATTGGGCCCTGATGAGTGATTTTAATGGGACCCTTTGAAGTGATTCTTAGTGGTACTTTGTCAACCATGTCAACCTCTTCAATCTTCTTACCCTGAGTCAGATGATCCACCATACTTTCTACAGATGCTGGTCTTCTTTCAAACACTATAGTATATTTATCCATGAGACGTTGAATCCCATCTCTCAAAATGAAGCAACTATCCGGCTTATAGGTACAATATAGACAATCTTCATGACAACCTGGAACGATCCCAGCTTGTACTAACCTCTTTTTGATAACAGACAATGGTGTGCTCAACTCCATAACTGAATAGACATGCAGATCTTCATCAATATCTTCATCAATGGCGTTGACAGTCTTCTCGTGATTTGGCATTGGAGCTGTAATCACATTTGGAGTACCTGGTGGATCAAACTCAATTTCTCCAGCATCAATCATATCCTGAATTTTGTTCTTCAAGACCCAGCAGTTATTAGTATCATGTCCTGGACAGTTTGAATGATATGCACATCGTGCATTGGGATTGTACTTGGGAGAGGTAACATTGGGATTCTGAGGAGCCTCCCTCAGGGTAATAAGTTCAGCCTTCAACAAGTGTTGCAATGCCTGAGCCATTGACATGTTGATCTTCGTGAACTGTCTTCTAGCCCTCTGCTGGTTGCCTTGAGGCTGCTCTGTTGTTGCAGGAGTTGGATTTGAAATATGAACTGCACTAACAGACTGATGCCTTCTGTTACGATCAGGCTGACCATACACAGCATTAGATTCTTTCTTCCCAGTGGGAGGCTTCCTCTTTGTGTTGAGGTATGAGTTGAGGTTTCGTTCCTCATGAAGTAGCTTTGTTAGCTCTAGGATCCTTGCTTGGCTTGCTTTGTAATGAGCCTCGAAAGTATCCCTTTGCTCTTTCAGTTGGATCCATGATCTCTGCAAGTCTTCCATATCAGTAGGCATGTCTGGGTGAAGGATGGTATAAGCTGTGTCTCCTTCAGCAACAGGTTCCATGGTAACTGGTAGGACGGCAGGATATGGCATCATGAGTGTCTGAGCACGAGATCGTACCCATCTGAGATAAGCCTCCATAGGAATAGTGTACTTAGGCTCCAGTGTCTTGCTGTCAATCCTGTTTACCTTTCCCCAAGCTCGGATGAATCTCTGACGGTAACCCTGAAGATCGTTGTCGTAGTCAAACACAATGCCCTGAATCAACATGTCATGTGGACCATCGCTCCGGGTGTAACCAAACTGTCGTAAAGCTAGAGATGGGTTGTAGGTGACGCCTCCTCTTATACCTAGAAGTGGTACATTAGGAAACTCCCCACAACGGTCAATGATGGTGACATTCTCCATAGATCTGGAGCACCAATGGATGTCTGAGTGAGAAAGTGACATGATCCTCTTGGACCATCTGAACCCTTGCTCATTCTTCATTACTGAGCGAGGAAGGTGAGAAATAAACCACCTAGAAAGTAAAGGTATGCAGCACATCAAAGTTCCTCTTGCCCTTGTAGTACGGGTGTGAAGAGAATGTAGGATGTCTCCAAGTAAGGTAGGCACTGGATTGTGACTCAGGAATATGTTGATGGCATGAACGTCTATGAACTGATCAGGATTGGGGAACAACACTAAGCCATAAATCAATAAGGCTAAGATCTCCTCAAAAGCATCGTAGCTCATAGCCTTCAAGAACATTTGAGCTTTATCCACTAATACCTTGGCAAGAATACCTTTAACTCCACTTCTCGTCTCTAGAACAATGTCAGACTTCTTCAGATGTAGAGCTGCAGCAATAACTTCTGGTTTAAGCTCCTTCTCTAAGCCTGTGAATGGCTTCTGATCAAGAACAGGTATACCCAGAAGTTTAGAGAACTCCTCCATGGTTGGAACCAGCTGATAATCAGGAAATGTAAAGCAATGGTGCTTAGGGTCAAAGAACTGAAACAGCACACTCATCATGTCTTCACTGAACCCTGAAGTAACTAGATCCAATAAGTGACCATGTCTCTTGTTGAACTGGGAATGATCAGGCACTAGGGAAACCAACTCCTTGAGCTTAGCAGGTATCCCTACAAAGTTGATCCTGATGGTGTTTCTACGAGCAGAAGCCATGACCTGCAACAAAGAACAAAGATAAATCCCTTGGTCCTTGAAATGGTTAGGGAAAATGGTATGCTCATGATGCATGATGATGTCATGATGTTATGTTCAATCACAAACATGTGGCACACACAAACAAGTCACACAATTGCCCTAGGTTTAAAGGCTTGCATGAGGTTTAAAGGTAAGTACCCTCCCCTGAAGTTAGATGGTTCATCCTGTCCTACAAAAGTAACCGGGTTCTAAGGGATCTCAATATCATTGATCCTTCACAAGGGTGGTTGTTCAGAAGGCAACTTACTTGCCAACCAAAACCCTCCAAGTTTAAGATCTCAATGAGCGTAGTATCGAGTGTCAACCAACTTCAGTCTGCACCAAAGCCGGTTACCTCACTACTTTCTAAAGGCCAAGATGAGTTAACTAGGGTTCTAAAAGTCAGTTAGTGCATTGACAACATATGGCAGCCTCAATATTATCATCAACTTGACTTAAGGAGTATAAGCACCAACCAAGAAGTCGCACTAACTATGGCCACCAGATCAACCGTATCGATATACGTCGTACAGTTTCCTTGGTCTATTGCCATTTACCTAAGGTACACTAGATCCGGGTTAGGACCTTTCACACATAAGAGCACCCCAACAATATAATAATAAAGCAAACAAGGCAAACAATTTAAAGTGATCTTAATTCCTAAGGGTACCCCTCTTAAATAGATCCCCAGCAGAGTCGCCAGTTCTGTAACACGGTGGGAGAACTGACTTTAAACAATGTTGCGGATAGCAAGAGTCGCCACCGACTTTTATTTTATCCATAAGGAAAGGTTATAAAAGAACAGGAAAGACCTTAGAGAATATTTTGGGTCCGGGGGGTAGGTTATGAAAAGGGAAGGTGTTAGCACCCTTTTCATCCATGGTTATCCATGGGCTCTTAGGTACTTAAGCTCACTTTTAGAATTGTTTTGAAAGTGTAGTGTGTGAATAGCAAAAAAAAAAATTTCAGAATAGTTTAATAATAATCCGTGTATGGATGTGAAAAAAACTTGTTTGAAAATTTTGTTGGAAATTTGTTTAAGTGTGAAAAGGTTTTGAAGTGAGCAAGTATCTAGGAGTAGCCTACCCTAATGTTTTAAGGTATTTCTTATTCTTTATCCTTTCCTTAGTAAGACTATCCCTACTATAATGGAGTAGGTAGTCCTTACTTTGGATGTTAAGGGGTATGTGAGGGACAATTTGACTTTGAAGGCCATTGTGGGATGTAATAAGCACATATAAGGGACCATCATCATTTTTCGAAAGGGACTTGATTCGTAAAGGCAACCATAAGGGACTTTGATGATTTTTTTATTTGAGGGACTTGCTTTATACACCCCACTTAACCATTATTCGTAGGCAACTTGAGGGATATCCTTAGGAAGTGAGACGGCGATTAAAATCGACCTACGTGTGTGACGTGTTTATTTTAATTATCTTTATTTAAAAATGATCTAAATTTATTTTAATATTACATACATGTTGTTACACTCCCTAATTACTAACCATAATAATAATTAAATAATTAAACAACTTTACATCCAAGAAACAATTACAAAATAATAAGCAAAATAATTAAATAGCAAAGATAAATAAAATATAAATAAGCAATAATAAATAATAAAGGGGGTTAATTCTAAGTTTACTCGGAAAGACATCGCATCTTGTGCCTACGTATCCTTACGGGAGTGGAATCAGAGTAATCGTAGTTCCCCTCAATAGGGAGGTTAGAGATCTCTTGACAGTGGTCAAGGTCTCAAGGGGAATAAACGCGCCTTAAGGACACGCTTACGCGGAGTGTAGGAACTCCAAATTTCTACGTTGAAATGTTAAGTTGTAATTAGGGTTAAATTAGGGATTCCACGGCGGGAAACCCTAAAATGAGCGCGGCGGCTCTTTGACCTAATGCTAGGGGTAAAATTGTGATTTTGCCTGCGGCGAGGCATTTGTGAAAATTAGGGTTTGTAGGCGTAAGGGTTTGAAGGTGAGGACTATTGACACGGCGGTCAAATGCTAGACCTAATTCTTTCGGAGTGTGTAATGTGACAGAAATATTGCAATACATCAGCAGAAATTTAAATCATACATCATGCAGAATTTTAAATGCGAAAAGTAAACGCGGTTATTAGGTTCGCGAGGTTACAATTGAGAAGCAGATACAAATACAAACGAAACTTGCGTTGAAAAATAAAATAAATAACGGTAAACATGACAAGCTGCAAAACAAATGAACAATGTTAGTAGGCAACGTTAGACAAGTTAGGAAACGAGAGGGGAAATTTATATACATTTTTGTCGCTTATTCGTGATATATGAAAGAATTTTTAATTTAAGTCAGAATAGAAGTTCTTCTTAATACTAAAATAAATATTTTTAAGTTTAATTTTCAAGAGAGTTTAATTTAAAAAGGCCTAATTATTTTTAAAGAGAAGGATTTGTTTATTATTCTTAAAAAAAGCTAAACCAGTTATCTTTTAAAAAGAAAAACTCACTATTATTATTTGAAGAAAATTATATTATTACTAATCAGAAATTAATTTTAATTGTTTTGTTATATGTTTTAATACTAAAAATAAGAACAATGATAAGTAAAAGAATAAAGTTGGGCCGGTGATCAACCCAGCCCCAACTCAATGCTTGAAAACTGGATAACACTGCTTTTAGGGTTTCGAAAACCCTATCGCTACCCGCGGCGCCGTCATGGCTCGTTTCTCTTCGTCTTTGCTTCGTTTTGCATGTTTCGACCCCTCTATCTCCTGAAAATGAAACTATGAACAATATCAGCACAAATATGAGTTTTACAAACTTCCTACCCAGATTCTGACAATGGCGGATGGCGATGGCGTTTTCGTTGTTCTTTAAGGCCTGTGATGATGTCAAATCTGAGGCTACGAAGGTGGATTGCCCGTCGAGAGACGAAGGCGGTCTTCGTTCGAATCTTCTCCTTCGTTCAGATGCACGGCCGTCGATGGTTGTTCTGGTGACCTACGGCCGTTTTCACTAGCGTTCGTGCTAGGGTTTCTACTCCCTCCTCTCCCTCTAGGGTTTTTTGTGATTTTTTACTGTGAATGAATCCCCCCTTCATTAGGTGATCCTGTTCCCTTTTATACTTTTTCTGGTTTTCTTTTGAATGGGCTTGGATCCTAGTGACTTACGTTATATTTACTGATACGATTTGAGGAGATTGTTTGGTGATTTTATCTGATATGATTTGATTGGATTTTTTTTCATGTGGATTGATTCGGTTGTGGATTTATCTCTGAATTAGATTTTGAATCAATTTTGTACTTTCCTTTTCCAGATTCACTTGGATATGGATTTTGTGTAACTCGAAAACCCTCTTATTTGGATATCCACTTTGAAACTGATTTGGATAGTTTTTTCTTGAATCTTTGCAGATGTGGATTTGGATAACTTGTTTGTTTCTGATGTGGATAACTGGTTTTGGATTGCTTGACCCTGTGTTGATGTTGTGATGCTTTGCATTGAGTTAAGCCCTTGCAGATGTTTGAACTGATAGTGCTGATGCTAACATTTTTCTTCTCTTCCAGGATTCCGTTAGCGTGTCCGGAGGTTGCCGTCTTAGCCTGGGTGCTGGAAAGGGTATATGGTGGTGATGAAAACTTTAAGAAGTCTGAACCATGTGAATGTTGCTGAGGTCGTGAATGTTTGCTCGTGGTTGCTGGCCAATGTAGCTGATGTACTTTGTTTTGTCTGCTATTGCCCGATGATGGATGGAACTGAGGGCTGAAACAAATGACGCTGTTGCAGTTGTGAATTGACGCTGCTGGTGTCATCATTGCTAATGCTGTCTTTGCTCTCTGTTAGGCTAATATTGGTGATGTTATGCCGCTGTTGGGCTAATGGTTGTTGTTACCTGCTGTGACTTGCTGCTACTATTTGACAGAAACCTGTTGTTGCTTGCATCTAAGGTGTTGCGGCATTACTTACCATTGATGTGTTTGTCACAACATTGCTGATGTGCTTCTGTATTGCAGGTGCTATCACTTGCTGATATGCCCTACTGCTGGTGTGATGAATGTGAGCTTATCTTGCCCTTTTAATTGAGTTTGCATTTCCTGCTGTGGTTTGTGAACTGGACCTCTGCCCTCTCTTATTTTCGAATTGACTTGAACCTGATTCTTTTAATGTACTTGCCAGGATACTGATGCTGATATGGACTTTGATTCTAATATTATCTGTTGGATTTTTGCAGACAAGTCCTCCCTCTGATCTGGGACATTCGTATGGTTTGGATTTTCTACATTCAGTTGTGGATTATCCATGGATCTAATTAGCAATCTGTTGGCATCCGGATTTACTTGATAGATTCCAAATTACGTACTGGTTTCGAAGCAATCCTTCGGCAAAATCCATTTCGACCCGAAACTTCTTTTTACTCTTCATCTCTCGGTTGCCCCTTAGATAAGAACAGATGTTACCTGATCTGACGCTAATGGCGCGGATCGGTAACGGGGGTAGGATGCGGCTTCGGTTGTGCCACTCCCGGCACTCGATGATGACAATGTTCTGAGAGTGTCAAATTCATCTTTCTAACATCTTCCTACTCTGTTCTGTTTTGTTTCTCTTATTTTTTGCAGGTGATCGGGAACTTCGAGGAACACTCAAGGGAAGGATACCATGAAGAAGCCTTAGGAGTTTTTAGGATTTAGGATTTTTTAGAGTAGATGTAACATTTGTAAATGTAATCTCACAGCAATTCAAATGTGAAATGATTCACCTCCTTTTGTAAAATGATATTCTTATGAAATAAAAATTCCATGATCATTCAACTTTGAATCTATTTATATTTATTTCTAGTTATAAATTATAAACATTTGTGAATAAATCCACAAATATTTAAATTCATTATTCTAGTCATAAACCATAAATACTCACGAATGATATTCTTGCCCATGTACTTGTCTCGTTGGTAGTCCTAATCTCATCACCTGACTTCATTCATTTGGATTCTAGCCAACAATATTCTCCTCATTTTCTAACCAAACGCGAATGTGCGCCGTAATCGCAACAGATTTAGTATCAATGATGATATTGCCCGTAATTGAATTCCACTGACCAAATGATATAAGCAACAATCCAATAATACCCAATTAAACTGCGCCTTATTAACAGCAACGGAAATGCTCTGGAAATAAACCATGAGCGATAAAATGGACCTTAAATCCAGTTATGCCCGACAAATTTCGATACCGAACACATCGAATTGGCACCTTGATATAATCAAAACAGGTGATAAAGAAATGCCTCAGAAATAGTGTCTCAAGTGTCTCACAGCTCAGTAACAGCCCGTCTTCAAAGAATTAGCGGGATCCACGTAAAAATGACCAAAATACCCCTGGGACCAAATCTGAAGTCTTGGAAGTCCATTTAGCCTGATTAAAGTCAAAACCCTAGTTTTGGATGCACTGCTTAGGAGGTGCATTGTCTGAGGGAATTGTCAACTCTTCTGACCAATTGTGAACTTTGTGAACCTTGTGAACCTTCTTGGAACACAAAGTCTTGCATTGTGAGGGCAAATTTTGGGGTGCAACAGGAAAACCTGTTGTACACGGAGCATTGACTTATTTTGAGCTATTGAGAAATGTACATCCTTTGAGGTGATTTTTATTGAGTTAAATATTTTACTCTGATTTATGTGAAAAATGTGCCTTTTATTTGTGGGTAGAAAAGGGTGTTACATGACATATGTTGCATACTTTGTAGCAGCGGATGAAAACGTTTTCAAGACAAATCTAATGACCAAGGAGAAAATAGGAATTAAATTCTTCCCAGACTGCATAGTCTGGACCAAGGTCATTGGCAGTAATCTTCCAAACAAAGATATTGTAGTAGGAATGGATGTCTATTAAGCAGTAATTAAACTCCAAATTCTCCCCACGGGAATCAAATTCAAAAGAGAATCTTATTTTGGGATACTGAAACTATAGTCACTTTCTAAGATTCCTGCTGGCTATGAAGAGATCAAGTCCAACCTTCTCAGACTATATGCAGATAGCCATGAGAAATCCTGCCACCCAAAACCTCTATGGAAGAATAAAGACTTCTTCGTTCAACTCCCCTTCAAGCTCAATGAAGATGTTAATCCAATCAAGGCCACTCTTCCAGGGATGAGTCCATCAGATTACACATTAGCTAGGGAAGAATGCAACCAACTGCTCAAGCAAGGTCTGATAGAACCACCAAATCTGAAAAGTTGAGGGGAAAAAAGAGGCTAGTAATTGATTACAAACCTCTACATCATTTTCTCAAAGATGATAAATTTCCCATTCCAAAAGCCTCATCCTTAAATGTTTGCATCAAAGATGCCCAGATCTATTCTAAGTTCGACCTTAAGTCAGGATTTTGGCAATTGGGTATCCCCCCTGAAGATCGCTATAAAACGGTGTTCTGTATTCCTAACGCCCAGTACCAATGGACCGTGTTACCATTTGGGCTTAAGGTAGCCCCATCACTCATTCAAAAATCCATGACTAGAATTTTTGAGCCCATCCTCAACAGTATCCTCATCTATATTAATGATGTGTTATTATTCTCAAAAGATGAAAAAACCCATAAACAATTATTGGGCCAATTTCTTCAAATAGCCTAACAACATGAAACGATGCTATCTAAAAAGAAAAGTCAATTGGGACAAACAGAAATTGATTTCATAGGGATGCATTTCTCCCAAGGGAAATATCAACCTCAACCTCATATTACCCAAGAACTATTAAACTTTCCCAATGAAAATCTCACAGTTAAGAAAATCCAACAATTTCATGGTATAGTTGATTATATTCGAGATTTCCTGCCGAAACTGGCGAGATACACGAGTCCTCTATCCCAAATGATAAATAAAACACCTCCACCATGGGGAACACAACAAACCGAAGCAGTGAAAGCCTTAAAGAAAATCACAAAAACTCCTCCTGCCCTAAAAATCCATGGGAATAGAAAAAGAATTGTACAGACCGATGCCATCGATCATTATTGGGGAGCAGTCCTGATAGAAGAACTTGAAGGAAAAAGATACTATTGTGGCCATGCCAGTGGCCAATTTAAAGAAGCTGAAAAACACTACCACACCACCTACAAAGAATCCCTCGCTATAAATATGGGGATCCAAAGTTTGACTTCTACCTAAGAGGCTACCAATTTGAAGTCCATATGGACAACTCCTCTTTCCCTAAGATCCTTGAATTAAAAAATAAGATGCATCCTGATCCTCAAACTCTTAGGCTCAAAGATTGGTTTTCCAGATATGATTTCTCGGTATAACATATCAAGGGAACCCAAAATGTAATCCCAGACCTACTATCCAGACCCATGAAACCCATCCAGATCATCACAGCCAAGCACATTTTCCCTCTAATTCTTACGGTCAAACCACTACCAACCCATGCATCCAAAACAAAGAATATTCCTCCAGGAATAACGACATCCTCTTCACCGCCCCAACTCAAGCAGTATGCCAGGAACAATCTTTTCTATTACATGACAAAAATCATAAGGAATAAATTACCAGATCATAGTCCTTATTTCCCAGATACACCTTTTTTCCTGCCAATTTTAATAAACCCAAACACTAAATTCACAAAAAAACCATTTGTGGTATATTTGGTGTGCCACTTGTTTGTACTATATTTAGTGTGCCACTTATTCCCACTAAGGCCATTATCAACATATAATGGATCCTGAGAAGCACAAGTCTTTGATTTGGACCACTCTTGAATGGTATTCTCCATTACAACGGTGGAGAGATCAATTAAAACTAGTTATAGACGAGGTCAGAGAATGAAGATTATCTTCAGAAGATATTGGAAAACTCAAGTCTGTTTTCTTTCTACACAGGCCCTATTTGACAGATCCTGTAACTAAGCTCGACTTAAGCCACACAACAGAAACCAGATTCTCCAATGGAAGCTAAATCCTTTGAAGGACAAGTGGAAGAAGCTAATATGAGTTTACCAGATCACACCTACATGATGGATGATAGCTGGAAGCATGAGTCATCTCGCTATGAAGATTGCTTTTCTTATGAAAATTTATCTGATCAAATTATGCCCCCTCTCTTGAACCCATTTGCAAAGACTAAATGGACAAGTGTCCTTCAAAGATCACAAGCATGCTTATGAATAGTAATTTTTTGTCTTTTTGTGCAATAAGACTACAATAATGTAATCCATAAGTGATAAGTGTGTCGGACTTTTGAAAAAGGCATTCATATAATATTAAAAATGCCATGCTTGTAAATAATGTTGCTTTTGTCCTATATGTACCTCCTTGGCTATAAAAAGAGGGCTCTTGTCACATATTTTCATCAAGCATTCACAAATAAACTCTCTTGTGTGCTTAAGAACAAACATGTTCTAAAAATTTCTTCTTTCTCCCTCAAAGCTTTAGTTATTGTATTCATATCATAATCCCCCCCATAGATGCAAGTATGCTCTACACCTTCCTCTAAATGAGGATCTTGTGTATCATAAAACATCTGACCATTGATCCATACTACGGTCCCTGCTGTTATGAATTTCAATTTTAATTGTTAGTCTGTGTTATGCCTATGGTTTGATATTTAAGGACGATACAGTTAAGGATGAGTTTCATGGCATGTAAGGCTCCCGGACAGTGTGGTATCAGAGCCTAACAGAAAAGAAGGGGTGCAGATGGTATGAATATAATAAAGAGAGTGAGTAAGGGAGAAATCACTTAACAGATTACAATGCACTAGCAACCTCTGGTGATTAACAACACAAACAACCATCTCTTCTTAAGGATTCTGATCCAACTGATCCTTTAAGGAATAACAATATGCACAAACAACCGCTGGTGACTAACAATACATACAACCGTCTCTTCTTAAGGATTCAGACCTAACCGGTCCGTTAAGGAGTTACAAATAACAATTTGAACGAAGATGTTTACATAAGAGGCTTCTGAATAGAGATGATTGAAGCATGAGTAGAAAAGTTGATCAGTAAGTCTTCAGAGTCTTAAGTCTTTAGAGTCTTCAGAACTTGTTCACCATAACCTTTTCTTGAGAACTATAAGCACTCAGTCTTCAGAACCTTTGGTTACTTGTAACTTAAGTCTTCAGAGTCTTCAGAACGTCGTTCAACAGAACTTTGTCTTCATATTCTTCAGCACTTATTCTTCAGGAACTCAAGTCTTCAGAGTCTTAAGAACTGCGTTCAACAGAACCTTGTCTTCAGAGTCTTTAGTACTTAGTCTTCAGAAGATAATAACTTCAGAAGCTTGAAATCTTTCAGAAGTAAAGTATCAGAGTCATGATCAGAAGCAGAAACCAAGAGGACATTGCAGTAACAACATATTATCTTCTTAGAATCTTTCTGAATGAGAGTAGATCAGAAGAAGACTTGCTTCTTATAGCGCAAAAATAAATTTGGTCAAATTAGAGTAATCGTTGAATATGATATCTATCAGAGTCAGAGCTTTCTCTATCAGAGTCAGAACCTGTTTTTTAATTCTTCATAAAAATAAACATTAGAGTACCAAAATTATTCTCACACAAATACCACTTTGTTATTATAAAAAGTTAGAGATATTTGCAGAACCAAATCTTTCTCTAACAACCACCATTCATAAACATGCTTGTGAAATATAAGGGACACTTGTCCAATTAGTTTCTAAAGATGGGTTAATGAGATGGGGACATATTCTGATCGGATAAGTTTCCTTCATAAAAGAAATTTTCAAAACGAGATGACTCATGCTGCCAGATGTCATCCATCATGAAAGTGTAATCCACTAATTTTCTATTAGTTTCTTCCACATGTCTTTCATAGAATTCAACTTCCATTAGAGAACCTGGTTTATGCTTTGTGGCTTTAGTTGAGATTTCTCCAACTTTGGGTCTTCTAATCTTTTCATGACTTATGCAAGTGTTACTATCGTTGATGTTCTTTGGATCATGGAGATTGATGAAGTTAATATACTTCATTAATTCCTATGTGATTTTTATACTGGGAGGATAATCATCAATGATTTTCCATAAGTGAACATAACTGTTACAATCAAGTAGCTTAGTTGCAGGATTTGTCTGATAAGGCATATGTAGAAAGAAAATAGTTTTGAGTTTGCTAATAGCTTCTAAGGCTACTCTTCGCTCACCAATGGTAATTGTTTTTAGCTTTTTTAATTAACTGCTAGTATGACCACAATAATAATTTATTTCATCAATACCCTCTATTAAAACAGCTCCCCAATAATGATCACTAACATCTGTTTGTAAGATTCTTTTACCATTCCCCAGAATTTCAAGGCATGTGGAGTTTATGTGATCTTCTTCAAAGATCTTACTGCTTTTGTTTTGTTTGTTCCCCATGGTGGGGTTTTTTCTTTAGCATTTGGGATAGATGACTCATGTACCTCGCCAGTTTTGGTCGAAAATCTCTGATATAATTATACCAAGAAATTGCTGAAGTTGCTTAACTGTGAGATTTTCATCAAGAAAGTTTAACAATTCTCAGGAAATATGAGGTTGGGTTTAATATTTCGCATGGGAGAAATGCATCCCTAAAAAATCAATTTCTGTTTGGGCCAATTGGCGTTTCTTATTAGAGAGTATCATTCTATGTTGTTGGGCTATTTAAAGGAATTGGCCAAATACTTGTTTATGGAAATTTTCATCTTTTGAGAACAATAACACATCATGAATATAGATGAGTATACTATTGAGAATGGACTCAAAAGTTCTAGTCATGGCCTTTTGAAAAAGCGATTAAGCTACCTTGATCCTAAATGGTAACATAGTTATTGGTACTGGGCGTTAGGAATGCATAACGCTGTTTTGTAATGATCCTTAGCTTCAATACCCAATTGCCAAAATCCTAACTTAACGTCGAACTTGGAATAGATCTGGGCATCTTTAACGAAAACATTTAAGGAAGAGGCCTTTGGAATGGGAAACTTACACATTAGAGAAAATTATTTATAGGGTTGTAATCAATTACTAGCCTTTTTTTTCCTCTCAACTCTTTATATCTCTTTTCCACATAAAATGCTTCGCAAGCCCATTCTGATTTGGTGGGTTCTATTAGACCTTATTTGAGAAGCTGATTGCATTCTTCCCTAGCTAATGTATAATCTGATGGACTCATTCCTGGACGAGTGACCTTGGTTGGATTAACATCTTCATTGAGCTTGAAATAATTTTGAACTAAAAAGTCTTTATTTTTCCATAGAGGTTTTGGATGGCGGAATTTTTCATGGTTGTCTACACAGAATTTGAGTAGGTTGGACTTGATTTCTTCATAGCCACCAGGGACTTTATAAAGTGAATATAGTTTCAATATTCTAGAATAAGGTTTGAATTCTCTTTTGAATTTGATTCTTGTGGGGAGAATTTGAAGTCTATTTGCTACTGAATAGACATCCATTCCTACTACAATATCTTTGTTTGGAAGATTACTGCCAATGAGATTGGTTCAGACTATGCAGTCTGGGAAGAACTTAATTTATATCTTCTCCTTAGTCATTAAATTTGTTCTAAAAACGTTTCCATCTGCTGCTACAAAGTTGCAGCACGTGTCACCCATGATTATGCTGGGGGAATGCTAGGATTTATCATTGTAATTTGGGCCCCAGTGCCCATATAAGCTATAACTTTCTTTGGACGATAATTTTTTTTGTGAGGACATGATTTCAACACAAGGTAGGGGTGGATTAGGAAGATAACTTCCTATCTCTTTTAATGAGTAAACATGGAAATATTTGTCATCTTTTGACTCTGAAAATGATGCTTCATCAGACGAAGAGTCTTGAAGGAAAAAATTATTTCTTCATCAGCTGAGCTATGTTTAGAATACAAAGACTCTAAGTCTCTTTCTAGAGGTTAAATATAGGTCATCAGCTTTGCTGATTTGTGGGTATTATTAGGATATTCTTTAAAGAAATGCCACCATTTTCACAAATAAAGCATATATAACTTTCCCCTTTCCTCTGAAAGGATTTCTTCTAAAGAACTTAAGAGCCTTCTTTTTCTTTCCCTTGAAGGTCCTATGAGGTTTGGTGTATTTTTGATGATGATGTTTCTTTTTTGTTGCACAACTACTCCTTTTGTTTTCACACTTAATCTTCAGGTAAGGCTTCTTACATGCCTGGGTGAATTTTGAATTTCTTTCTATAACTTCTGAAAATTGATGATGAAAACTACAAAGCTTTTCAAGTGCTTCTAACATCATCTATTGAATAAGGAAAAGATTCATGGTTTTAATATCTTTTGAGTTATGACTAACATCCTATGAATTTTTTGTTGGAGTCCTTGTGGTAGAGAGGACACATAGGTATTCTGGAGACTAGGGTCATTGTATCCATTGAGGAGATAATACCTATGTATCATCCTATGATAGTGTTTGTCAAAGTCCTTTGTTTTGAGGGACAAAGGCATTATCTCCTTAATGGATACAGTAAACCTAGTCTTAAGAATACCTATGTTTCCTCTCTACCACAAGAACTCCAGCTAGAAATTCATAGGATATTAGTAGAAGCTCAAAAGGATATTAAAACCACAAGTCATGGCCAAATTCACCAGGTGACATTATAAGCACTTGAAAAGCTTTGCAGTTTTCATCATTAATTTTCAGAAGTTATAAAACAAAAGTCAAAATTCACCTAGGCGCGTAAGAAGCCTTATATGGAGATTAAGTGTAAAGACAAAAGATGTAGTTATGCAACAAAAAAGAAACATCATCAACAAAAATACACCAAACCCCATAGGATCTTTAAGGGAAAAAATAAGGCTATGAAGTTTTTTAAAAGAAAATGTTTTAGAGGAAAGGGGAAAATCATAGATGCTTTATTTGTGGAAAAAAGGGTATTTCTCAAAAGAATATCCTAATAATACCCACAAAACTGCAAAGTTGATAAACTCTCTTCAATCTCTAGAAGGAGACTTATAATTTTTGTATTATGAACAAAGCTCTGCTACTGAATAAACAATTTTTATCTCCAAGACTCTTTGTATGATGAAGCCTCATTTTCGGAGTCCAAAGATGACAAATATTTTCCTATTTACTCATTCAAAGAGATAGGAGGTTTTTTTCCTACTCCACCCCTCCCTTGTGTTGAAGTTCAAGTCCTCGTAACAAATTTTTCTCGTCCAAAGTAAGTTGTAGCTTATATGGACATTGTGGCCTAGTTTACATTAATTAATCCTAGCATTCTCCCATTAGAATCATGGGTGACACATGATGCATACCTTGTAGCAACATAAGCAAAAAAAATTCAAGACAAATTTAATGACCAAGGAGAAGATAGGAATTAAATTCTCCCCAGACTGCATAGTTTGTACCAAGTCATTGGCAGTAATCTTTGAAACAAAGATATTGTAGTAGGAATGGATGTCAATTCATCAACATATAGACTTCAAATTCTCCCCACATGAATCAAATTTAAAAGAGAATTCAAACATTATTCTAGAATATTGAAACTATATTCACTTTCTAAAATCCCTGCTGACTATGAAGAAATCAAGTCAAACCTACTCAAACTATAAGCATACATCAATGAAAAATTCCATCATCCAAAACCTCTATGAATCCTAGCATTTTTGTTCAACTTCCTTTAAAGCTCAACGAAGATGTTAATCCAACCAAGGCTACTCATACATGAATGAGTCCATTAGATTATAGATTAGCTAGGAACAAATGCAACCAACTGCTTAAACAAGGTCTGATAGAACCCACCAAATCATAATAGGCTTGCCAAGAATTTTATATGGAAAAGAGATCTGAAAAGTTGAGAGGAAAAAAGATGTTAGTAATTGATTACTAACCTTTAAATCATTTTCCCAAAATGATAAATTTCCAATTCCAAAGGCCTCGTCCTTAAATATTTTCATTAAAGATACCTATATCTATTCCATGTTCGACCTTATGTCAGGATTTTGGAAATTAGGTATCAACCTTGAGGATCATTACAAAATAGAGTTCTACATTCCTAACGCTCAATACCAATAGATTGTGTTACCATTTAGGCTTAAGGTAGCTCCATCACATTTTCAAAAGGCCATTAATAGAATTTTTTTAGCCCATTCTCAATATTATTCTCATCTATATTGATGATATGATATTATTCTCAAAATATGAAAAAACCCATAAACAATTATTGGTCAAATTCCTTCAAATAGCCCAACAACATGGAATGATGCTCTCTGAAAAGAAAAGCCAATTGGGCCAAACAAAAATTGATTTTTCATAAATGCATTTCTCCCAAGGGAATATCATCCCCAACCTCATATTGATCAAGAACTGTTAAAATTTCCTGATAAAAATCTCACAGCTAAGCAAGTTCAACAATTTCTTGGTATAATTAATTATATAAGACATTTCCTTCCAAAACTGGCAAGCTACACAAGTCCTCTATTACAAATGCTGAATAAAAAACCCCACCATGGGGGAACAAAGAAAACTGATGCAGTAAGAGATTAGAAGAAGATCACACAAACTTCATATGCCTTAAAAATCCTAGGGAATGTTAAAAGAATCTTACAAACTGATGCTAGTGATCATTATTAGGGAGCTATCTTAATAGATGAAATTGATGGAATAAAGTGTTATTATGGTCATGCTAGCGGTCAATATAAAGAAGCTGAAAAAATTACCTTACCACTTATAAGGAAGCTCTTGTAGTTAAGATGGGTATCCAAAAGTTTGACTTTCACCTGAGAGGCCATTAGTCTGAAGACCAGGTGAATAATTCCTCTTTTCCTAAAATCCTCGAATTCTAAAATAACACGCCTTATGATCCTCATACTCTTAGGCTAAAAGATTGGTTTTCCAAATATGATTTCTCTTTAAAACATATTAAATAAACTCAAAATGTGATCCTTAACCTACTATCTCAACCTATGAAGCCTATCCAGATCATCACAGCCAAATACATTTTCCCTCTAATTCTTATGATCAAACCACTATCAGCCCATGCATCCACGACCAAGAATCTTCCATAAGAATAATTGTATTCACTTCATCGTCCCAGCTTAAGCAGTATGCTAGGAACAATCTCTTTTATTACATAACAAAAATTATAAGGAATAAACTCCCATATCAAACTCCTTATTTCCAAGACATACCTTTTCTCCTACCAATTTTAATAAACCCAAATGTTAAATTCACAAAAAAAAAAAACCATTTATGGTATATGTGGTGTGCCACCTGTTTGTATTTTATGCTTGTTCTTATTCCCACTGAAGCCATGTATCAACATATAATGGATTTCGAGAACCCCAAGTCCTTGATTTGGACTATTGTTGAATGTTACTCTCCATTACAATGGTGGAAAATTCTATTAAAACGAGTCATTGAAGAGGTCAAAGAGCTAAGATTATCCTTATGGGATACCATTGATGATTATCCTCTTAGTCAAAAAATCACAAAAGAATTAATAGAGTAAGTTAACTTCACCAATCTCTATGATCCATATAACATTAATCATAGTACAACTTGCATAAGTCATGAAAAGTTCAGAATACCTGAAGTTGGAGAAAACTTATCTCAAGCCACACAATAGTAACCAGATTCTGCAATGGAAGCTAAATTCTCAGAAGAACATGTGGAAGAAACTAACAAAAAAATTAATGGATCGCACTTACATGATGGATGATATTTGGCAGCATGAGTCATCTTGTTTTGGAGATTGCTTTTCTGAAGGAAACTTATCCGACCAGAATATGTCCCCATCTCATGAACCCATCTTCAAAGACAAATTGTACAAGTTTCCCTTAAATGTCACAAGCATGTTTATGAATAGTGGTTTTCATCTTTTTTGGGAATAATACTACAATAAGGTATCCATAAGTGATAAGTGTGTCATGCTTTTTTGAGAAAATGCATTTCTATAGTGTTAAAAATGTCATGCTTGTAAATAGTGTTGTTTTTGTCCTATATGTACCTCCTTTGCTATAAGAGGAGAGCTTTTGTAACATATTTTTCACAAGAAATCACAAATAAATCTTCTTGTTTGCTTAAGAACAAACATGTTCTAAAAATCTTTCCTTTCACCCTAAAAGCTTTAGTTATTATATTCATATCATAATCCCCCCCACATAGATACAAGTATGCTATAAACTTCCTCGAAATAAGGATCTTGTGTATCAGAAAACAACTGACTATCAATCCATACTACCTTCCTCGCTATTATGGAATGTCCATTTTAATTATTAGTATGTGTTATACCTATGGTTGACTATTTGTTGACGATACAATTAATGTTGGTTTCATGATATGTGAGGCTCCTAGACAATGCAGTATCAGAGCCTCGACAAAAAGAAGGGGTTCATATGCTATTAATATAATAAAGAGAGTGAGTATGGGAGAAAACTACTTAATCATGGAAACACCATAACCAAACACTCAACATACTACTACCACCTTTTCTCTATCATTTCCTAAAATCTTTAGAAAGACTGATACCCCCAAAATAGAAAACCTTGTTTAGTATTCTTATGCTCCAGAAGAGGGTAAAATGATGAAACAATACCTCATCTTTTAATTCCTTATAATACCTTTAAAAATAGTTTTAAAAAAACAATTACCAGATCCATCATAAACCTAATCTCCACAAACCTCCCGCATATGCAATTGTGTGTCCATTCATCTTGACTAGAACAATTTAGTTTGAGAGCTACAAACCAAGAGCAGTATGTAGATTTATAGATTCCACATAATCTCATAAATGACTGCAAATCATAAGGATACACAACTTTACATTTTGAAGAAGTTAGGCTCACCTTTCTCTCTCCACGGAAGGAAAAATCAACATGTCTTCTGCAAAATAGTTATCCTAGATTTGAGTTATCTCCATTATGAAAATTATGTCACATGGAATTTTTTAAACACACTTCTGAAGGTGTGAAAAAACACACTTTAGATTCTAAACCAAAGTTCAAAAACTAATAATGAATGAAGCGAAAATTATAACATAAGTAAATAAAAACAACAAAGAACACACAACAGTTATCCTGGTACCTCTCAAACTGAGAGTACACCAGTCTCTTGCCACACAAGAGATTTCCACTATAATCAACTTAATTGCAACTACTTATATTCACCAGTATAAGACTTTCCCTGCTCAGACCTATAGTTTAAGGCTTCCCTGCTTAATCAACACCTAATTAAGACTTATCTATTTAGATCCTCAGATCCTAAAACTTTCCTTGCTTAATCCCTTCTTATTCAATATATCACTGCTTAGACACTCTGCCTAAGACTTCTCTTCCCAGACGCACCGTCTAAGACTTCCCTTGATCAAATTCTCAATCCAAGATTCATTGGTCAGACACATTGTCTAAGACTTTTATCTAAACTGACACTACTCAGTTTCAGAGGTAGCCATAGCACGATTCTGATTCTGAAGTATACTAGCAGTAACTTTATGATAAGACTCTCTCACAAGTGTATAATCATAACTAAACCAAAGCTACCTCCGTGTCAGAACCAGCTACATCAAATAAATATAATTCTGTACACACCAACCAGCTAGTTAGAAATCCTAATTCTTTTTCAAATACTTTGTTATCATCAAAACTTTAGAGGATACATGGTATGAACCAAATTTGTCTCAACAACTTCATGTGGGAAGTGTTGTCCTTATTATTTTCCCAAATTAAAATGTAAGCCTCAATGACAATACTCTTTCCACAAAACTAAAAATTCAAATCCAAATCACTAAATCTGACCAAGTTCCAAAAGCCATGTCTGCTACACTTAATCATCAAATAATCTATCGCTTACAAAATCATTTGATAGATTTAACTCTCACGGGATGTTCTTCTGATTCGCTGTCAGTAGTTACTAATAGAGAAGAAGATCTACCCTCTATCGCCCAAATACCAAGAAGGATCACAAGGGAACAATTAAATCAACTAATTCCCTTTCAATGGATAATAAATTATGAAAAAAATCCATCAAGATAGAAGACAAATAAATTCTCAAGAGGCTACCTTCAGATAATCCATTTACAAAACTGTCAAAACAATTTTCAAAAAACCAGACGAATGATCGAGTTCAGTTTCTCCTATTTTCTAAACCATGATGATCCAGTCGATTCTCAAAGAAGATTGGTGCCCCATTTTATATTATTACTAGTAAAGGAGAACCAATCTATATGACAAGATAAATGGCCTCTTTATTTGTTATGTAAATCCCAATAAATGCGACTCAGGATGTTAATGTTTTATGCATGATAATGATTTTGACAAAGACATTATCCTCCCAAAAAGGAAAAACAAATGAACATGCAAACCATTTCTTTCTCCATGAAGAAGATATGATCTTGATAACAATTCGTGGGTAGGAATCCATGAGCCAATGAAACATCTTCCTATTTATGAGGAAGCTCTCAAAATTCCCAAGAAAGGAAAATTGTTGCCACCAGATGACCCTACTCGTGTCATGTGGTCAATGTCAGACTACTATAAACCTTTAAATCCTCCAAAAATTGTTGAGCCAATCCCTTTATTTATGTACTTAACTATAAAATAGGATTATAGCCAACAATTTCCTGCTCTAGAAAGGAAGATGGGTCCAATTACTAGCAGAAAATCTAAACCCTTTATTCATCCTAATGAAGTCCAACCTGATGGAAAAATTAAACCTTTAACTAAAGTTGAAGAAGTTATAAATTAGCAATTGGAAAACATGGTTTCTCAAAATTATCTTCTCCAAAATCTTGAAAAAAAGGTAGATAAGATTGCTGAGAAAATAGACGAAACAAATGAGTATCTCAAGGTTTTATCCAAAAAAATGAAAAAACATTACATAAGCATAAAAGCTCTAGTATCTCAGTTGGATCGTGATTTGCGACAGATGTTAGAAGAGAGAACTTTTGGCAAAAATTTTGACTAAAAGGAAAGAGAAATCAGAAATCTACAAGGCTAAATAAAAGAGATAGATGATTTCTTAAAAGCCTCTTATGAAAGAAAGTCCAAGCCTGTTGAAAACTCTTTCTTTGACCCTCCTGCATTTCCTACATATTTCAAACAACCAAAAAGACTTCTCCTTTCTAACCTATCTATGTTTCATCACCACCAAATCATGTCAAATACATACCTACATCTTACAAACCAAAATCTGTAAGAACTACCACTACCTTAACCTATAATACAAAAGGGAAAGTTGTTTGTTTGAGGGCTTCATCCTTGGACTCTCGAGATATTCACGAAACACCTCCTCCAAAATTAAAAAAGGAAGAATAAATTCTTGATAAAGGTTTCAAAGCCATGGCAATCACTAGAAATTATGAATCTCCCCAAAAAAATTACTCTCTTGCTGAATCATCAGCATAAAAAGGAGATGAGTCCTCCTCAGACGGTGACAACAACTCTTACTAAGAAACATCTGCTGATGAAACACCAATATATTTTTCATCAAAATCAAAATATGAAGATAACCAGATGCCAAGACTATTCATGGAAAATATAAAAGAGGAAGAATCCCGTGAAGAAACTCTAGTTCTTGAAAACACTAAACCAAATGGCGGTCCTTGATTCACTTTTGATGATAAACCAACTAGCCACTAAAGAAAGAGACTACTAGATTTTAGAGATTGACTTGACACCCAGATGATGAAAACAAGTGCATATAGCTATAAGGTCATTGAAGAATTTTGATTTAGAATGACATGCACGATGAAAGAATTGTATCACAATCTTGGAGCTTTCAAACAAAATGAGTTACAACATCTAAAAACTACAACTAATATTCTTGGTGTGCTTCATCATGAATTTATCAGTGATATGGAGATATTTGATAGGAAAAACAGACATGAACTCTTTGAGATGAAGTGTTGTTCCCTCAAAATAAATGACCTCGACAAACACTATCATAGGATGGCACAAAGGTATTATTTCCTCAATGGATACAATGATCCTAGTCTCTAGAATAACTATGTGTCCTCTCTAACATAAGAACTCTAGCTAGAACTTCATTGGATGTTAGTCGCAACTTAAAAGGATATTAAAACGATGAGTCTTGGACAGATTCACCAAGTGACATTAGAAGCACTTGAAAAGCTTTGAATTTTTCATCATCAATTTTCAGAAGTTAAGAAAAAAAAGAGTCAAAATTCACACTGGCATGTAATAAGCCATACATGGAGATTAAGTCTAAAGACAAAAGATATAGGTGTGCAACAAAAAAGAAAAAAACATCATTAAAAATACACCAAACATAATAGAACCTTCAAGGGAAACAAAAAGAAGGCTATGAATTTCTTTTGGAAGAAAACCTTTCACAGGAAAGGGGAAATCAGAGATGCTTTATTTGTAGAAAAATGGGGCATTTCTATAAAGAATGTCCTAATAATACCCACAAAGCCGCAAATCTGATCAACTCTCTTCATTCTCTAGAAGGAGACTTAGAATCTTTGTGTTCTTAACAAAGCTTTGCTGATGAAGAAACAATGTTTGCCCTTCAAGATTCTTCGTCGGATGAAGCATCATTTTAAAAGTCAGAAGATGACAATAGTTCCATGTTTACTCCTTCAAAGAGATATTAAGTTCTCTTCCTACTCCATACCTCACTTATGTCAAAGTTAATGTCCTCACAAAAAAATTTTCCCGTAAGAATAAAGTTATAACATATATGGATACTGGGGCCCATATTACAATAATGAATTCTAGCATTCTCCTAGCAAAATCATCGGCGACATGTGCTGCATACTTTGTAGTAGCAGATGGAAACGTGTTTAGGGTAGATTTAATAACCAAGGAGAAGATAGGAATTAAATTCCACCCAAACTTCATAGTCTGGACTAGGGTCATTGACTAATTGGACAAGTGTCCCTTATATGTCACAAGCATGTTTGTGAATAGTGGTTTTCATATTTTTATGGGATAATAGTACAATAATGTATCCATAAGTGATCAGTGTACCATACTTTTGAAAAATGGCATTCCTATAGTATTAAAAATGCCAAACTTGTAAATAGTGTTTTTTTTCCTATATGTACCTCCTTGGCTATAGAAGGTGAGCTCTTGTAACATATTTTTCACAAGCAATTACAAATAAATCTTCTTGTGTGTTTAAGAACAAATATGTTCTTAAAATCTTCCTTTCTCCCTAAAAGCTTTAGTTGTTATATTCATATCGTAATTCCCCCACATAGATGCAAGTATGCTCTACACTTGCCTCAAAAAGAGGATCTTGTGTATCAGAAAATATCTAACATTTGATCCATACTACGAACCTCGCTATTATGGAATGTTAATTTTAATTGTTAGTCTGTGTTATGCCTATGGTTGGAATTTGAAAATACATTTAAAGCCGGTTTATTGATATGTGAGGCTCCCAGACAGTGTGGTATCAGAGTCTCGATAGAAAGAAGGAGTGCATATGTTATAAATATAATAAAGAGAATGGTATTTCCATGATTAAGTATTTTTCTCCCTTACTTACTCTCTTTATCATATTCATACCATATGCACCCATTCTTTTTGTCGAGGCTCTGATACCACACTATCTGAGAGCCTCACATTTCATGAAACTAGCCTTAACTGTATCGTCAACAAAGAGCTAACCATAAGCATAACACAAATAAAAAATTATATATGACATTCCATATTAGAGAAGAACGTAGTATGGATCGATCGTCAAATGTTTTATGATACACAAGATCCTCATTTTGAGGCAAGTCTATAGGATACTTGCATCTATGTGGGGGAATCATGATATGAACTTGATAACTAAAGGTTTTAGGAAGAAAGGAAATATTTTTTGAACATGTTTGTTCTTAAGCACAAAAGAAGATTTATTTGTGATTGCTTGTGAAAAATATGTTACAAGAGATCTCCTTTTATATCCAAGGATGTACATATAGGACAAAAACACTATTTACAAGCATGACATTTTTAATACTATAGGAATGCGTTTTTTCATAAGTCGGACACACTTATCACTTATGGACACATTATTATATTATTATTCCACAAAAAGATGAAAACCACTATTCATAAACATGCTTGTGACATATAAGGGACATATTTTCAATTAGTCTCTAAAGATGGGTTCATGAGATGGGGACATATTCTATTCGGATGATTTTCCTTTAGACAAGCAATCTTCAAAAAAAGATGACTTGTGCTGCCAGATGTCATCCATCACGTAAATGTGATCCATTAATTTTATATTAGTTTCTTACACAAGTCCTTCTTAGAATTCAATTTCCATAGGAGAATCTGGTTTATGTTGTTCGGCTTGAGTAAAGCTTTCCCTAACTTCTGGTCTTTTAAATTTTCATAACTTATGCAAATTATATAATCATTAATGTCCTCTGGATCATGGAGATTGATGAATGTTAAAATACTCCATTAATTCCTTTGTGATTTTTAGACTGAGAGGATATTCATTAATGGTTTCCCATAGGTAAACATAACTCTTACTATCAAGTAGCTTAGTTGCAGGATTTGTCTGATAGGGCCTGTGTAGAAAGAAAATAGTCTTGATTTTGCTAATAGCTTCTGAGGCTAATCTTCACTCTTTGACTGGTTTTAATTTATTTTTCCACCATTATAATGGAGATTATCATTCAAGAGTACTCCAAATCAAGGACTTGTGGTTCTCAGGATCCATTATGTGTTAATACATGGCTTCAGTGAGAATAAGAACAATCATAAAATACAAAACTGGTGGCACACCAGATATACTATAAATGGGTTTTCAATTTAACATTTGTGCTTATTAAAATTGGTAGAAGAAAAGGTTTATCTAGGAAATAAGGAGTATGATTCGGGAGTTTATTCCTTATAATTTTTTCCATGTAATAAAAGAGATTGTTCCTAGCATACTACTTGAGCTGGGATGGTGAAGAGATACAATTATTCATGGGAGAATATTTTTGGTTATGGATGCATGGGCTGGTAGTGGTTTGATCATAATAATCATAGAGAAAGTGTGTTTGGATGTGATGATCAGGATAGGTTTCATTGGTTGGGGTAGTATATCAAAGATCACATTTTGAGTTCCTTTGATATGTTTTACAGAGAAATCGTATCTAGAAAACCATCGTTGAGCCTAAGAGTTTGAGGGTTAGGAGGCATCTTACTTTTGAATTCAAGGATTTTAGGAAAAGAGGAATTATCCATCTGGATTTCAAAATGATGGCCTCTCATGTAAAAGTTAAACTTTTGGATACCTATCTTAACTGCAAGAGCTCCCTTATAAGTGGTATTGTAATGTTTTTCAGCTTCTTTAATTTGACCGCTAGCATTACCACACTAATACTTTATTCCATCAATCTCCTCTATTAAGACGACTCCCTAATAATGATCATTGGCGTCAGTTTGTAAGATTCTTTTACCATTTCCCAGGATTTGTAAGGTCGGTGGAGTTTGTGTGATCTTGTTCAAAGAACTTACTACTTCTGATTGCTTATTTCCCGATGGTGGGGTTTTCTATTTAGCGTTTGGGATAGGAGACACGTGTATCTCGCCAGTTTTGGCAGGAAATCTATTATATAATTGAATATACCAAGAAATTTTCGAATTTTCTTAACTGTGAGATTTTCATCAAGAAAGTTAAACAATTTTTGAGCAATATAAGGTTGGGGTTTATATTTCCCTTGGGATAAATGCATCCATAAAAAATAAATTTCTGTTTGGCCCAATTGGCTTTTCTTTTCATAGAGTATCGTTCCATGTTATTAGGTTATTTGAAGGAATTAGCCCAATAATTGTTTATCTGTTTTTTCATCTTTTTAGAACAATTACACATCATTAATATAGATGGGGATACTATTGAGAATGGGCTCAAACATTCTAGTCATGGTCTTTTGAAAAAGAGATGGAGCTGCCTTAATCTCAAAGGGTAACACAGTCTAGTGATACTGGGCGTTAGGAATACAGAAGGTTGTTTGGTAACAATCCTCATGGTTGATATCCAATTGCCAAAATCCTTACTTAAGATCGAACTTGGATAGATCTTGGCATATTTGATTAAACCATTTAAGGATGAAGCCTTTGGAATGGAAAATTTATCATCTTTGAGAAAATGATTTAGAGGTTTGTAATAAGTTAATAGCCTCATTTTTTATCTCAACTTTTTAGATCTCTTTTCCACACAAAATGCTTAGCAAGCCCATTTTGATTTGGTGAGTTCTATTAGACCTTGTTTGAGCAGCTGGTTGCATTCCTCCTTTGTTAATGTATAATTTGATGGACTCATTCCTAGATGAGTGGCCTTGGTTGGGTTAACATCTTCATTGAGCTTGAAAGGAAGTTGAAAAAAAAAGTCCTTATTTTCCATAGAGGTTTTGATGGTGGAATTTTTCATGGTTGTCTGCATAAAGTATGAGTAGGTTGGGCTTGATTTCTTCATCGCCACTAGGGATTTTAGAAAGTGAATATAGTTTCAATATTGCAAAATACGGTTTCAATTCTCTTTTGAATTTGATTCCTGTAAGGAGAATTTAAAGTCTATTTGATGTTGAATAGACATCCATTCCTACTACATTATTTTTGTTTAGAAGGTTATTGCCAATGACCTTGGTCCAGACTATACAGTCTAGGAATAATTTAATTCATATCTTCTCCTTGGTCATTAAATCTATCCTGAAAACTTTTCCATCTGCTGCTACAAAGTGTACAGTGTGTGTCACCCATGATTATGTTGGGAGAATGCTAGTATTCATCATTGTAATCTAGGCCCCAGTGTTCATATAAACTATTACTCACTTCAGACAGGGAATAAATTTTGCGAGGACATGAGCTTCAACACAAGGGAGGGGTGAAATAGGAAGAGAACTTCATATCTCTTTGAAGGAGAAAACATGGGAATATTTGTCATCTTCTGACTCCAAAAATGATACTTTATCATACAAAGAGTCTTGAAGGACAAAAATTATTTCTTCAACAACCGAGCTTTATTCAGAATACAAAGATTCTAAATGTACTTCTAGAGGTTGAAGAGAATTGATCAACTTTGCGGCTTTATGGGTTTTATTAGGATATTCTTTAGATAAACGCCCCCCTTTCCCAAAAATAAAGCATCTCTAAATTTTCCCTTTTCCTCTAAAATGTTTTCTTTTAAAGAGCTTCATAGCCTTATTTTTCTTTCCCTTGAAGGTCCTATGAGGTTTGGTGTATTTTTGATGATGGTTTTTCTTTTTTGTTGCATAACTACACCTTTTGCCGTTACATTTAATCTCCAGGTAAGGCTTCTTACATGCCTAGGTAAATTTGTACTTTTGTTCTATAACTTCTGAAAATTGATGACAAAAAATACAAAGTTTTTCAAGTGTTTCTAACTTCATTTGGTGAATCTTAAAAAGACTCATGGTTTTTATATCCTTTTGAGTTGCGGCTAACATCCTATGAGTTTCTAGCTGGAGTTATTTTAGTAGAGAGGACACATAGGTATTCTTGAGACTAGGGTCATTGTATCCATTGAGGAGATAATACCTTAGTGCCATCCTATGATAATGTTTATCGAGGTCCTTTGTTTTGAGGGAATAACACTTCATCTCAAATAATTCCTGTATATTTTCATATCTAATATTTCCATATCATCGATAAATTCATGGTGAAGCATACTAAGAATATTAGATGAAGTTTCTAGACGATGTAACTCATCTTGTTTGAAAGCTCAAAGATTGTGATACCATTCTTTCATCATAAATGTTATTTTACTTCAAAATTCTTCAATGACGGTATAGCTATCTGCACTTGTTTTCATCATTTGGGTGTTAAGCCAAGCTCCAAATTTAAGTAATCTTTTTCTCCAGTTGCTAAGTGGTATATCATTAAAAGTGAACCAAGGACCGCCATTTGGTTTAGTCCTTTCAGGAACTAGAGTTTCTTCAGGGGATTCTTCAAAAAAGGATTTTTACTCTTTTATATTTTCCATGAAGAGTCTTGGGATATAGTTATCTTCAAATTCTGATTTCGATGAAAAAGCTCTTGGTGTTTCATCAACAGATGTTTCTTTATAAGAGTTGTATTCACATCCTGAGGAGGACTCATACCCTTTTTGTGCTGATGATTTAGTAAGAAAGTATTTGTTTTTTGGGATATTCATGATTTCCGGTTATTGATATGGCTTAGAAACCTCTATCAATAATTTCTTCTAGCTTTTGGAATTTTAGAGGAGGTGTTTCAGGAATATCTTGAGAGTTTGAGGATGAACACTCAAACAGACAGCTTTCCTTTTTGTCTTGGAGGTTTAGGTAGTGGTAGTTCTAGCAGATTTTGGTCTATAAGTTGTAGGTATGTATTTGACCTGATATGGTGGTGATGAAACATAGACAAGGTAAAAAGGATAAGGTCTTTCTGGTCGTTTGAAATATGTAGGAAAAGCAGGAGGTTCAAAGAAAGAGTTTTCAACAGACTTGGACTTTCTTTCATGAGAGGCTCTTAAGAAATCATCTATCTCTTTTACTTGGCCTTGTAGATTCCTGATTTAGCTTTCCTTTTAGTCAAAAGTTTTTCCAAAAGTTATCTCTTCTAACATTTGTCGCAAATCACGATCTAGCTGGGATACTTGAGCTTTTAATCTTTTGTAATGTTTATGCATTTTTTTTGGGATAACACCTTGAGATACTCATCTGGTTCGTCTATTTTCTCAGCAATTTTATCTACCTTTTTGTCAATATTTTAGAGAATATCATTTTGAGAAACCATGTTTTCTGATTTCCAATTTAGAACTTCTTCATCTTGAGTTAAAGGTTTAAGTTATCCATCGGGTTTGACTTCATTAGGATGAATAAAGGGTTTAAGTGTTCTGCCTGTGATTGAATCCATCTTCCTTTTTAGAGCAGGAAATTATTGGCTATAATCTGATGTTGTAGTTGAGTACATAAAGCAATGGATTGACTCAACATATTTTGGAGGACTCAAAGGTTTATAGTAGCCTGATGGTGACCCCGTAACAAAAGTAAGGTCATCTGGTGGCAACAATTTTTCTTTCCTAAGAATTTTGAAAGCTTATTCATAAATAGGAAGAGGTTTCTTTGGCTCATGGATTCCTACCCATGAACTGTTATCATGATCATATATTCTCTGTGGAGGAAGATATGGTTTGCACTTCCCTTTGTTTTTCCTTTTTGGGAGGATAATGTCTCTATCAAAATCATTATCGTGCATCCAACATTCGCATCCTGAGTTACATTTATTGGGATCTACGTCCCAAATAAAGTGATTATTTATCTTGTCAGTATAGATAGGTTCTTGTTTACTATTAGCATCATGAATCGAGCACCAATCTTCTTTGAGAATCGATTGGATCATCATGGTTTGGAAAATATTAGAAACTAAACTCGATCCTTTGTTTGGTTTTTTGAAAATTGTTTTGACAATTTTGTCAATGGGTCTTCTGAAAGTAGCCTCTTGAGATTGTATTAGTCTTCTATCTTGATGGATTATTTTTATAATTTGTTATCCATTGAAGGGGAATTAGTTGATTTAACTCTTCCCTTGTGATCCTTCTTGGTATCTAGACGATATTGGCTAGATCTTCTTCTCTATAAGTAACTACTAATAGCAAATTAGAAGAACATACCGTGAGAGGCAAATCTATCAAATGATTTTATAAGTGGTAGATTATTTGATTATGGAGAGTATATCATAAATGGCTTCTGGAACTTAGTCAGATCTAGTGATTTGGAGATAGAGTTTTAGTGTTGTGGATAGAGTGTTGTCGTTGAGGCTTACATTATAATTTGGAAAAATAGTGAGAATAACACTTCCCACATGAAGTGTTGTTAGAACAGTCCCTATGACACCTTTTTCATAATGAAGATAACTCAAATCTAGGAGAGCTATTTTGCAGAAGATTGACTGATTTTTTCTTCCATGGAGAGAGAGGATGAGCCTAACCGCTCCAAAATGTAAAGTTGTGTATCATTTTGATTTTCAGTGATTTTTAAGACTTTGAGGAATCTCTAAATCTACATACTGCTCTTGGTTTGTAGCTCTTAAACTACATTGGTCTAGTCGGGATGACTGGACATACTCTTTCATATGAGGGTGATTTGTAGAGATTAGGTTTCTGATGGATCTGTTAATTGTTTCTTGTTTTTTGAAGATATTATAAGGATTTAAAAGGGGAGGTACCGTTTCAGCAATTTGAGCATCTTCTGGAACATAAGAATACTGAATAAGATTTTCTATTTTGTGGGTATCAGTCTTTTACGGAGTTTAGTAAGTGATAGGGAAGAGATGGTAGTAATAAGTTGAATGTTTGGTTGTGGTATTTCTATGATAAGTAGTTTTCTCCCTTACTCATTCTTTTTATTATATTCATACCATATGTATCCATTCTTTTTGTCAAGGCTCTAGTACCACACTGTCCGAGAGTTTCACATATCATGATATCAGTTTTAACTGCATCGTCAACAAATAGCCAACTATAAATATCTTTGCGGTTTATTTTACATTAGAATAAAACCTTTTAAAAAGTTTGTGTCTCTATTCTCTAATGATCTTTTTTGAACAACAATTTTGTTTGAGTTATATTAGTTTAAAAGCATATTAAACTATTTAATAATTTCATTTAATATTTTAAAGATAGTAATTATGAATTTACGACGCAATTTATTAATTACTTTCTTTTTCTTGAAACTTTACGAACGGTTTCTTTTCTTTTGATCCAGAAAGAAGTTTTTAGTCTATAAGAAAGAAGCTTCTAAACATATTTTTACAAACATATTTTTGTGAGAGATACATCACATACTTATCAAAAACTTTAAAGTGATAGATGTATGAATTCTCTCACTTATAAATGCTAAGCCACCACATTTCTATCTAATCTATAACTATTATCCACAATACTCCCATCTATTAATCCTTAACACAACCCATATAAATCTATATATAAAAGTGCAGTTAATAAAAGATATCACAAATAAATCCAAGTCTAATAAACAACGCCCAAGAATGAAAACTTCAGAACTGGGTGCGTCATGAAACTTCTTATAAGAAAGGAAATTTTGAGTTTTATGGAAATTTTTCAGATATATATGGGATGTATTGAGAATCCATAATAATAAACATTAGATACGACTTTGGGCAAGAACAGTAAGACCCTTAAATAAGATCAATTTAATTAAAAATGGAGGATTTTAATAACACCTCATAAATTTTTACAAACCATATAAAACTCTAAAAATGCTTATGTTTGATTATTATCTTTTGGACGCATTCATTACTACTTAGTGTTCGTTTGACCTTTGGAAGTTAAAGTTAAATGAGTATTTTCGAAAAATAATTTTAGGACAATGCTACTTGAGTTTATGAAGATAATTTTAAAAAAAAATAATAAATATTTAAAAATATAATAAAAAATAATATTAATAATTTATTAATATTATAAAACAATCGATATAATTTTTTTTTAAATTACCTATAATAAAAGATAGTGTCATTTTATTTCTGAGTAGTATATATATATAGTATAAATTATTAGATCTTAATATTAAATACTAATGACTTTTTTTATTAAAAATGATTAGATAAATTAATTTTAAATATTTTTTAATAAATATAATTAATAGATAGTTGAATAAAGTAAAAACGAATGAATAAAGTATAATAGTTAAAAAATAATAATAAATACTGCAGATGAATATTTATTTTGAGTTAAAAAAATTAAAATAAAATACTTTTTTATATCCAATTTTAAGAGTATTTCAATAATAAGATATATTTAAACTTTAATATCTGTTTTAACACCAAATACAAATAATTTTACTATTTGAGATATATTCAATTAAGAGTATTTCAATAATAAGATATATTTAAACTTTAATATCTGTTTTAACACCGTATTTAAGTTTTAGAGTTGATTTTAGTTCTTTAACTTGAAAATAAAATCTTATTATTATGTTAGTACTTTTAATATAATTAACAACTAATTTAATACTTAATTTTTAAATAAAAAAATTAAAAGTTTTGAAAAAAATAAGAGGCTAATATAAATGTTTTATGAGTTAAGGATGAAAATAAAGCAGAAGATGAGTAAACAATAACAAAAAGGATATTAAGTGAATAAAAAACCTATAAAGTAAATGAATGACTTGGGCAACAGGTTAAAGAGTAAAGACGTGGTATTTGAGTAGAAGTTACCGCAAGTTCCTTTGTGTCTGACTTGGGCAACAGCGTCAGCATCTTCATCTCTGCAACAGATACAGGCAATTCATCAGCATCTTCATCTCTGCAACAGATACAGGCAATTCATCAGCATCTTCATCTCTGCAACAGATACAGGCAATTCATCACCGACACTTGCAGCATAACGGTTACTCTTGTTCATCTTACCCTTTTCCATCCACTTACTTCGAGACTCTTCATGACTTTATAAAGACACAACTGCATAGAGATGGTGAGGGGAGTAATAATTGAACTGAATCAAAAGATATAAAATTATCATGACTTTATTGATTTTGGTGTATAATAATAGAATCTTGTTTAGAGGTATATGTTTGAATGTCTCGTTCCTATCGTTAATCCCAATAATATATTGCACATGAATGGTGAGTATTATTATATTTTGGTTTAACAGGACTTACTGAAAAGAGAAAACCAATATTGATGGACACAATTTGTCCAAAACTAGAAAAAGGAATGCGAGAACGTGGTTTGTTTGTGTACGTGTACTACTATATCCACAACAATTATTTGGTTTGATAGTGATATCAGTGTTCTTTTCTTCATAATGCAAGCATGGGCATATATAAAAATGGGGATTTAGGTGCTGAATTGTCGTTATTTATCAGCTGAGAGGCAATTATACTTATCGTACTACCGACACGACAGCTCATAAAAAAATTTAGAGAATGAATATTTAAAAGGATAGAACTCATCATTTAGTGGAGTGGTTGTAAATGGAAATATTTTCTATCAGATTTTTTTTTCAGTATCTCACACTTCTGTTCACAATTTTTAATGGGATAAGTTATAATGTTGTCAATTATGTTTCTGATTCTTATTGTGATTATAGAGAAGACTTGGTCATATAATATATGTATAATCATAGTCCCTACTCATTATGACTCAAGATTAAAGCTCACCCTTCTATCCACACCAACCAGGTTTCAGATATTCAGTCATTAATTAAAAATGATCACTTAACTAATAAAATAGCTTATATATGCACCACCATCAGAGTCACGATTAACCTGTTTTTCACAAACTAAACCACGCTTGATTGTAACCTAATAAAAAGTTAGATAAATCTAGCATTCTCCCACTTGGGCAAAATCAATTGTATGATTTTTATTTTAAAATATATTTTGAAAACAACTCTTGGGTTAATGACTAATTCCTTAAAATGCGGCTATATTTTAAGAAAATACATGATTCCAGATGCAGTATTTGAATATGACTTCATTCAACAAAAGGCAAGTAGTATTGAATCACGACGATTATTATATTCTTCATCGTATAAAATCTCCAGTGGTTACAAATACTACGTACTCCGTCAACTAGTCATCAGTGTGGAATATAGCAAGAAAATAACATGCTAATGTGATCCACCAGCCAACTGCTATTTTCTTTGTCAGTCCTTAATAATTTCTCTCAAATGCATTAAAGCCAAAGAAATTGTATGGTTTTACAAACCATAATGTCTCAGCTCCAATATGGCGTCGACCACCGGCACAGTGGTCCTGACAACCCCAAGCTTAAAATCATACCTCAGCTCCAATGTGGCATCGATCACCGGTATAGTGGTCCCGAAGATACCAAGCTTAAAATCATAACCATGTCTTGAACTCAGAACTAGTGTCAACCATAGGCAAGGTGGTCCCAATGACACTGAGTTCTAATTTTAACAATTGACATATAAATAAACAATGACAAATATTATTATTAGTAATAATAATATTCATTTTAATATCAATTGCTTAAAATAGAAAGTACTTGACAATTCAATACTTAAAGTGTCCAAAATAAAATATAACATTAGAAGAAGAAAAATTAACATAAAGAACAAACTCCCACTAACCAAGTACATCAAAAGAACTCGCAATGCCCATGCTCTTAACATGGTTTTTGAACACAATAGGCCTAAGTCCTTTAGTTAGGGGATTAGCTAGCATGAAATTAGTACCAATGTACTCAACAACGATGTCATTTTTCTTTACAAGATCTCTGACTGTCAAATACTTCAATTCCAAATGCTTAAAACCGCTAAAAGTTTTATTATTCTTAGAGTATAACAAAGTTGCACTGTTATCACAGTAAATCTTTAGTGGCTTTGCAATGGAATCAACAATACAAAGTTCTGTCACTAAATTTCTTAACCAAATAGCATGAGTGGCAGCAGCATAATAAGCAACAAACTCTGCCTGCATAGTAGAAGAGGCAACAAGAGTTTGCTTTTTACTCTTCTATGATATCGCACCTCCAGCCAACATAAAAATGTAACCAGAAGTAGATTTCATATCATCAACTCACCTAGCAAGATCAAAGTCAGTATACCCAACTATTTCCAAGTTGTCAACTCTCCTAAAAATAAGCATATACTCTTTAGTTCTCTACAAATATCTCATCACTTTCTTAGAAGCAATCCAATGATCATTCCCAGGATTAGACTGGTATTGTCCCAAGACGCCAACTATGAAAGCATTGTCAGGCCTAGTGCACACTTAAGCATACATTAGGCTGCCCAATGCACTGTCAAAGGGTTTTCCCTTCATCTCTGCCTGCTCAATCTCATTTTTAGGACATTGATCTTTACTAAATTTGTCTCTTTTAGTGATTAGAACATCTCCTGGCTTACAATTTTGTATATTGAACCTCCCCAGAACTCTATCAATATAAGCCCTCTGTGACAAACCAAGCACACCACGTGATATACCTCCGTGTATTTCAATTCCCAACACAAGGGATGCTTCACCAAGATTCTTCATATCAAAGAACTTGGCTAGCATAAGTTTGGTCTCATGAAGTAGACCAAGATCACTACTCGTAAGCAAAATATCATCACTATACAACACAAGAAAGATGAATTTGCTCCCACCGACCTTAAGATAGATGCAGTGATCAACTTTATTTTCTTCAAAACCTAACAAAGTTACCACCTCATCAAATTTCAAGTACCATTGTCTAGAAGCCTATTTCAAACCATAAATAGATTTTATTAACTTACAAACCAAGTGCTCATCACCACTTTTCACAAAACCCTAAGACTGCTGCATGTACACCTCCTCATTAAGATCACAAATCAGAAAGTTGTCTTAACATCCATCCGATGCAATTCCAAGTCAAAATATGCTACAAGGGCCATAACGATTCTAAAAGAGTCTTTAGTGGAAACAGGAGAAAAGGTTTCATTAAAGTTGATCCCCTCCTTTTATCTGAACCCTTTAGCCACAAGTCTCGCCTTAAACCTCTCAATTTTACCTTCCGAGTCCTTCTTTGTTTTGAATATCCACTTGCATCCAATTGCCCTAGAGTTTCTTGGTAACTCTACTAGTTCCCAAACATCATTATTTACCATAGATTTCATTTCATCATGCATTGTATCTGACTACATGCTAGATTGAGAACAAGTAATAACTTCTAGATAATTTTTAGGATCAATAACAATACCAACATCATAAGCATCCTCACTAAGATAAACTACGAAATCATCAGGGATAGCAAGTCTCTTTTGTCTTACTGACCTTCTAACATGAATTTTCTCAACTGGCTCATCAGGTTGTGCAACCTCAGTTATAACAGGAGGATCCACTACATTTTTAACAAATGGCTCAACCACATCTTCAACTGGATGCTCAACCACATTCTCATTTGGAGCAAAGCCTCCATGAGAAGTAGATGATCTAGCATTATCAAAATTAGGCAGTGACAAAGTAACAACATCAGGCATAACATAATCAGTATTATCATATGCAATGACAGGCTCAGAAACATCAAGATCAAGGAATTTTGCATGCATGGACTCCATAGTTTTATTACCTCTACCATGACAAAGAAATTTGTATCCTTTAAATCGATCCGGATATCCAATAAAAAACAACAACTTGTTTTTGGGCCAATCTTTGTCTCAAAAGGATTATATATTTTAACCTCTGCAGGGCAACCCCAGACACGAAGATGGTTTAAATAGGGTTTTCTACCTGTCCATATCTCAAAAGGTGTTTTTGGAACTGATTTACTAGGAACTCTATTAAGTATATAAAGGGTTGTTTTCAAAGCGTCACCGCATAAAAATTCTGGTAAATTACACCTACTCGTCATGCTTCCCATCATATCCTTAAGGGTTCACTTTCGCCTTTCGGCTACACCATTTTGTTCAAGAGTACTGGGCATGGTGTATTGTGGAACAATTCCGCAATCTTGCAAGTATTTTGCAAAAGGTCCCATGTGTTGCCCAATAGAATCATATCTACCATAATACTCTCCACCATGGTCAGAACGTACCACCTTTATCACTTTTCCTAGTTGATTTTCAACCTCGGTTTTAAAGATTTTAAAATTTTTAAGTGCTTATGATTTTTCCTTAATCAAGTAGAGATGACCATACCGAGAAAAATCATCAATAAAAGTAATAAAAGATTTATTACCACAAATAGTAGGAGAAAGGGGGTTACTAATGTTTGTATGAATTATTTCCAAAAGGTCTGAACTTCTAGTTGAACCTTTCTTATTGGTCTTAGTAAATTTTCCTCTAATACAATCCAAACAAGTCCCTATATCATTGAAATCTAAGGAAGTTAAAATATCATCTCTAATTAGCCTTTCAACTCTTTCTTTAGAGATATGTCATAAACGCTTGTGTCGCAACAAAAAGGATTTTTCTCTAATTTTAGATCTTTTAGCAATAGAGCTTTCAACATTTAAGGATGAGGATATCATATCACAATCCAAATATAACTTATATAAACCATCCAACAAGATACCATTACCAACAACTTGAGAATTCAACATCAAATTTATTTTTCCATCATAAAAGGTAAATTGAAATCCAAACTTATTCGAACAAGATACTGAAATCAAATTCCTCCTAAAATAAGGTATATAAAATGTATCTTTTAAAACCAGTTCCTAAAATTAAGCTAACATCTCCCACTAGCTCCACAATGACTTCAAGATCATTTCCTACCCTGAGTTTGCTTTCCCTCAAGTTTGGTCTCCACTGGTTTCTGAACCCCTGTAAAGAGACAACAATATGGGTTGTAGAACCATTATAAAGCCACAAAGAATTAATGGGAACATCAACCAAGTTAGACTCAAAACAGATAAAAGCTAAATGATTACCTCCATATTTGTTCTTGTTGTCTAACCAAGTTTTAAAAGCATGCCAATCCATTTTTCCTTTTTCCTTACACCAAAAGCACCAAAAAGATTTCTTAAAATCAACAGGTTTGGGACCTCCTATATTATGGTGTTGACCATTATTCGGTTTCCTATCAGGATATCTATGAGAAGCACTATGATTGTTTTTCTTATTTTTTTCAAGAATTCTTACCAGAATGGGGTTTAGCATGAAAAAACGGGAGGGCTAGATCACTTTTTTCCTTCTTGAGTTTCTCTTCTTCAGCTACACACTTGTTAATGAGGTTATTGATAGTCGACTTATCACCAAATGTATTATAGGCAGTTTTGATTTGAGTGAACTCAGCAGGTAGGAAATTTAAGGCATGAGACATGATAAAATTATCGTTCAGGTCAATGTCATGGGATTTTAGTTTGGTTTGGACATGAAACATCTTAAGAATGAATCCTTGACACCCCCATTGTTATCATATTTCATGTCTGTAAGTTGTTTCATTAAACATCCAAATTCAGCATTATCAAATACCTGAAACCTCTCTCCAATAGTAGTAAGATATTCTTTAGCATTCTCTTTCTCAGGCAATCCACTTATCAAATGTTTAGAAATTGTCCTCTTCATAGCACACAAGCTAAGTCGGTCACTCCTCTCCTACTTAGCTAATTTTTCTTTCTCTTCAGGTGTACTCTAATAATTGATTACGGGTTTGGTTTCATGCAGTTCCATGTCAATGTCAGCAATCCCTAATAAAAATTCTAAGCCTTTCTTCCATTTCTTAAAATTAGACTCATGTAGGACCTCAATAGAAGCATAATAATTGTTCATAGAGAAGGTCACTGTTGAGACAGAATAAGAATGCATTAGAACAAATAATAAAGGAAATATATAGCTTTAATGAACATAAGATATCATGAAAAGGCCAACATTATCACACAAACCCTTTTGGGTGGAATGCACAAAACCCAGGTTACAACCAAGGTCAGAACCTCAGGTAACTCGCTCAATGAGTATACATTGGGTTCGAAAACTTATCTCCTTTGGATAGATAAATTCTCTAAACCAAAACACTTCCAACAACTTCATATACAAGTTTTAAGAATAAGCTACTCAGTGAGCATACATTGAGTTTAAAAATTTATCTCCTTTGGGTAAACAAATCCCTTAGACCAAAACATCGTCAATAGTTATATCCTTAATCAACCACAATCTCTACGTACAATTGTCCACCTTTGAAAAGACAATTAGAGTAATAACTTAAAACCATTCCTCAAACTACAAAAAGAGTTTTATAAATTAAAATGAACAATCTCACTTTGGTGGTAGAATTTCTTGCATAGGAATTAATTTTTTCTTGCCAAAGCAAATCATGAACCAATCATAGATTTAAACAATATAATATTTCCAATAAATTTTTTCTTCAACGGTATCAATCTCAATATTATAGAGATAATACATAGTATTTTAAAATGTTTGACAAATGTATCACATATTTATATAAACTAATATTTATTTAATAAAAAGTCAGACAATACAATTAAAAATAATAATTTATATATAATTTTATATATTATTAACATAAATAAAAATTGTATGTTAAAAATAAATAAGTATTGGATAACTAAAATTTAATAATTAAAAAAGTTTGTTTTCATTAAATTGTTTTTGGCTTGTTTTGTATGCAACCAGGTGGCTTTCTAAAGCTTGCGTAGAAATCCGTCATTACATACAAATAAAAGAATGTGGCCGTATTTTGCTATCAACTTGATTAATTAAGAAAAAAAATTCGAAAAATGAAGGGAAAACCAATTAAACAAAACTACGGCACCACATTATTAATGTATCCTAACATCTTAGGAACCAAACATGCATAAGAAAGTGGATTACACATAACTATACAAAATTGTTTTTAAATAATTATACATAGTTCAAATAACAATCGGATATAATGAGAAAAAAATTGAAATTGAAGAAAAACAATCAAATTGACCAAACTGTAACTCACAATTATGTTAAATTATAATCATAGTAAATAATTGAGTTTTAAATCATATAATCAAACTCTGATATCAAATGTAAGCGGAAAGATTTAATAATCGATCATATAAAATTATAACATTAATACTTATTTATTAAAGTCATGATTCGGAATTCCGAAAGGATGAATGACTGAATCTTTCTCTGTGATAATTCGGAATTCCAAAAGGATGAATGACTGGATCTTTCTCTGTATATCACACTCCTATTCAGAAGTCTCAATGGGGTAAGTTGTAGAGCCGTCAGTTATGTTTCTGATTCTTATTGTGATTAGAGAGGGGATATATCCATATAATATATATAACCCTATTCCCTACCATTATGGGCCCAAGGTTAAAGCCCACACTTACCCTAGGTTTCAGATACTCAGCCCTTAGTTAAAAATGATCACTTAACTAATAAAAGGGCTTATATATGCACCCCCATCAGAATCACGATTAACCCGCTTTTCACAAACTAAACCACAATTAATTGTAGCCCATAAAAAGCTAGATAAGTCTAACAGTGGTGGCAAACAGAGATCTATCTCGTTTAGGCCCGTTTGAAAGAATTATGATTTTGAATTTCATTCTTGATAGTTAAGTTGTTATAGTGCCATGATTCTTGTATTTATAGAGTTCCATGCATGTAAGTTCATTTATGGTACTCATGCACATGCATGATGTTATACATTATTTTCATACATATAGATGCAATCCCTTTTTTTTATATTACAAGATATTCTTCTAATACTTCCCACAAGTTTATGGAGGGGTGAATGCCAAGAGGTTTTGTGAGTGTATCAGCAATCTACAATGAACTTGGAGTATGTTGAATCTTCATGTGCATGGAGTTCACTCTAATAAGGAAGAAAAAGTACATGTGTTGTTTAAGGAAGAAAAAACACTAATAAAAAAGGGTGGACCCAGACACATACATGTTTCTCGCTCAACTATTTCACTTTATGACTTGGGTACTTTAGTGGTATAGAGAGTATATATAAAATTTTGCAACCTATGATTGTAACACCCCCTTCTATACCCCTAAATAATCAATAAAACATTTAGGCACATATAAAATTTTTTATCAGAGTATAGTTGAAACATGGTATAAAGAGGTATGCCACATCATCACGAATTAAAACATTCAACACCTGCTCTATAAAAGACATGCAACAGTGGGGTAGTTTTCAAAATAGAGGAACTTCGTCCTTATGCCCACATCTCAATATTCAAATTAAAGCGGAAGATTAAAACATTGAATCACTTTAAAACATGTAAATCACATAAATACATATTAATCAGTTGATTCACCATATCATTCATGTTTTACAAAACATTGATCATCAGATACATATACAATGTATCACAAAAGAATGTTATACAATCCTAACTACCCGATGCTACATATCAGAGCAATCCGACAAAAGAATGAAGCTATACTTCACAAAAAGACCTCCAGCAACTCTAATCTGCAATGCCTCATAGAGCATTATAAAACAACAGAAGGGTGAGAAATATTATCATAATAATCAATGCATATAATTATATATATACATGCCCAAGTATAGAATACATATATTCCATATTTTCTCACCACAATTCATTTCAATCATCATATACATCACAACATATGTATAAGCAAACATGGATAATCACAAAACATATTTCATCATGCACATATCCATAATTCACAATTCCACAATTCACACACTAGCATATTGCATATAACAATGACATCAATGCTATGTGACTCAGCACAACTCTATGCAACTCATGCCATGTGGTACCAACACTTGTTATCATTTTTCAGTTTTTACACTTAAACCAGGTCCACTCTTCTAGACCGATAACAACAAAGCCCGTCGTCTAAGCTTTCAAACCCACTCTTCTAGGCTTGGGACAAGTCACTAGCTTCCACGAAACTAGCAAACATTGCCTCTTGACTAAATGATGCATATGCAATCAACCACAAAATGCACTTAAGATCGTTCTCGCATCTTAATCTCATGCATTCTCTATAATTCATCACATACGAATTATAATATGATTGCACATACAACATATTCATATTTCAATACATCATCAAGCAATGCACACATATCCACGATATGTTCTCATGCATTCTTCACATACCATCGCATACAAACAATATGCATTCATAATTCAACATTATCACCACATTTAATCAAGCAATTCACACATATTCATAATATGTTCTCATGTATTCTTCATACATTTTTAATAAACTTAAACAATGTATTATATTTGTCAAAAGACCATAATTCATAATCTAGGATTCACGTCATACGGCTACCCACAACATATCATACAACAACATACAATCCATTCGTTTCATATCAAGAACGAACACAATCGAACCAAACAATCAACATTGGATGGAATCACAGAGAAAACAACATGTTGTCACGCTCGCTAGCATGCTCGCCTAGCGAGTGCTCGCTACCTGTTCGCTTAGCGAACAAGCTCGCGAAGGCAAACAGAAGCTACTGTCTTGCTTCGCTACCTAACTCGCTATAGCGAAGGCCTAGCGAACCTTCGCTGTCTCATTCGCTACCAGCGAAGAACATCACTTTCATTCTGCCCAAGTCTGCGACCTCTCGCTACATGCTCGCTGCAGCGAACGCTCGCGACCAGCTCGCCTAGTGAACACTTTAGCGAGTGTCTTCAAACTCAAAACCCTCACTGTCCAAGATTCACCACTCTTCATAAAATCAACTGATTCTCACCAAACCAGTTTCTATAGTCTTAGTCTAACATCCTCTGACAAAACTCCACAACTTATTCTCGATTTTAACCGTTAAAACTCATTTTCTACCGATTAAATTCATTATGCCCTAAAGTGGAAAATGAGCAAAAGATCCAACAATCCAAACCCCACATACATAATCATATACATTGACAAGATAATGATATTTCACACCCTTACCTTGATTAAATCGGAGCTAGAAGTTGTTCTTGAGCCTTTCCAAGTTTTTCCTTCTTCTCCTTCTCTTTTCTCCTCTTTCTCTATTCTTTCTCTTATGTTTCTATCTATCTCTTTTCTTTCCACTTTTCCCTTATATGTCTTTCTCTTCTATTTCTCTCCAATATCTTCTCTCAAAATATCTATCAATAATTCTAATAATGTAAATAATCCAAATAAATTAATTAATTAACATGAATAATTAATTCTTGAAAATTGGGCTGTTACAACCCTCCCCCACTTTAGGAATTTTCGTCCTAAAAAATTTTACCTGATTCAAATAACTCTGGATAAGACTCCCTCATCTAGCTCTCCAGTTCCCAAGTCACATTTCCACCAACCAGTCCTCCCCAAGCGATTTTCACAAAGCAATCTCTTTGCCTCGAAGTTGCTTCAACTCCCGATCCTCTATCTGCATAGGTGATGTCTCCATAGTCAGGTTATCTTTCACCTACACATCATCTACTTGGACTACATGAGACGGATCTGCAATGTATTTCCTCAACTAAGATACATGGAACACGTCATGGAGATTAGCAAGCGACGGTGGAAATGCAATCCGATAGGCTACCTCTCATATCCTCTACAAAATCTGATAAGGACCAATGAAACGCGGCGTCAACTTACGCGACTTCAGTGCCCTACCAACACCAGTCATCGGAGTGACTCAAAGAAACACATGATCTCCCTCCAGAAATTCAAGTGTTTTCCTCCTCTTGTCATGATAACTCTTTTGACGGCTCTGAGAAATCCTCATCTTCTCTTGGATCATCTTAATCTTAGCGGTAGTCTGCTGGACTATCTCAGGTCCAACCACAGAACCCTCTCCCAACTCATACCAACACAATAACGTCCTACACCGCCTACCATACAATGCTTCAAATGGTGCCATGCCAATACTCGAATGAAAACTGTTGTTGTAAGTAAATTCAATCAAAGGTAAGTAATTATCCCAAGCTCCTCCCTTCTCCAATACACAAGCTCTCAAGAGATCCTCAAGTGATTGAATCGTTCTTTCAGTCTGACCATCGGTCTGTGGATGATAAGCTGAACTCAAACGCAACTTCGTACCCAAAGCACTCTGCAAACTCTCCCAAAATCTCGAAGTAAACCTCGGATCTCTATCTGACACAATGCTAGACGGAATGCCATGCAAACTGACAATCCTCTCAATGTACAACTTTGCCAACTTCTCCAACGAGTAATCCATTCGCATAGTGATGGGCTAAAGACGTGTCTACTTATGCGTCTAGCGGTATCTTACTGCAAGTGCACAGCCTATCGAAGTAATATTTAAGATTATCGATCCACAGGGATTCTATCGTTACTTAGTGCTAGATGAACTTCTAGTTTAGCTAAGGCGAATAGTTGTCACGATTGTTGTTGGTTTTCTAAGACTATTGAAGGCGGAATAAAAATTAAGTTTTTAATAAAATAATACTAAAACGGTCGGTATGTAATTATACTAACTTAGGTGGGTCAATCTAACCTAGGCTTATAAAGATGTTCACTTAATCTATTCGGTAGAGATTACTAGTTTGAATACCCTCAACTCACACTCTCGTGGTCTTGAATCAGATCTTATCCCTAAAGCCCTATGCCTGCTCTCGCTAGCCCATAAGTGTTTAGAGATAATTTTTGGAAACTAAATAAGTCTAATTTATCTTAAAGCGCTCTCGCTGTATTTAATTTAAATGCCTAACTTTAGCTATCTGGTTAAAATCTCACACTCTCGTGGTCTTGACCCAACCTAATACCCTTTTCTTACTCTCGTAACGAAAAGGTCGAATTTAATTAAAAAGTATCAGCCAGAATGTTAAGCGATTAATTATTTTAGCCCATGGTTATATTTTACCGGTTAAGTTAGTTATAACTACATACCGCCCTAAGGTATTTAGCTACTCATCGAGGTTAAATCAGACTCAGAGTTATTTATTAACTTACTAATGGCAGAGAAATAATTGGACATTATAAATAAATTAAATAAATTAAATTGCAATAACTGAAAAAAACCTGATTAACAAATATCTGAGTAGACTCCTTCTTCCACAGACCGGAAGGCTTGGAGTAGGCGGAAATAAAAATTAAAACGAAATGCTGAAGGCTGGAAACAAATAAGGGTATAACAATTCCCTAATGTTGGAAATTGTTACACGATTGGTTTGGATACAAATAAAATAAGGCAGAAAATAAAATGCTGGAATAATAAATCTGATGGTAAGGTAATTCGGCAGAGCTTCCGCAGGAAATTTGGATACTGAAGTCTGTCTCTAAATTCTCCTGAGCTGGTCCTATTTATAGAGCTTCCAATGGGCTGGTCCTGGGTCTTTTGCTTCTTGGGCTTTGCTGAAGTAGTTGAGAAAATGTTGGAAAGTGGCAGCAGAAAGTGGGAGAAACCTCCCTCACGTGAGAATTACTAGGAGGAGTGGCTTCACTGGTGACTTTGACGTAGTCTGAGTCAAAAGAATCACGTTATATCCTTGTCACGGGCGTGACAAGGTCTTCACGCTCGTTGTCTTATGTTTTCAAGTGTCACGGTCGTCACTCATTCCTCACGGTCGTGAGGTCTCAAAGTAAGGTGTCACGGTCGTGACACCCTTGTAACGACCGTGGTCGTAACAAATTATGCAGAGTTTCATGCAGGCTTCTGTCTTGCTTCATTTCTTGCGGTTTCTTTGTTCTTTTCTTCTTAATTCTTGATTTGGCCTCACATATCGATGTACCTGCAAAATAGTAAGAAAAACTCGAGGAATCGAGCGTTAAAACGGTGAATGCGCGGTAAAAGTCAATGAAATCTAGCGATATAACCGATGCGTTTTCTCGTCATCAAACTTCCCCAAACTTAAACCTTTGCTTGTCCTCAAGCAAATAGTCGGTTGAAAATCGGCGGACAAGATTTTATTCGCGCATACTCATAGCAAATCGTCCGGTGGATCGTTCTGTCGGATAGTCCGGTACTTTGATAGAACACTACCGATACACTAATGACATAAGCAACAGGCTATGTCGTCTACTTCCCGTCAAGCGAAACAATCGACAATCACATTGCGATTTCACCTAGAGTTTTTCGATCGTATTTTACCCGGTTCGTTCTGGCGCAGTCACATTAAGCCCTTTGCCTTCGCACGCACGTAGTGGAGTAGCCGGTTAGCGATTTTGATCCTTTTTTAGCACGGGGTCTGGTGCACGAGTGTGGTAACCCTTCATGTTTTATCCGATGCGGAGGTTGTGGGGGATCGAGCCGTAGCACGCCCTACCGAGTTCAGAACCAGTACCTCTGAACCAACCCGAAACGGAGTCCTTCTCATATTTCTCGTTTCTTATCTGCGACCGTGTACTTTGGTGCAATCTCTTTTCATTTTGCATTGAGATACGAAGGATCATTTGGTTAGGCATCAAACGCTTATATTCATCGGCTCCCCACGTGGTTTGTGTTCAGACGGTGCTGACTGCTAGTATAAACTACTGGGGTTACTTTTGAACTAGAACTAAAGGTGCACTCGCAATGGTGATCGGATGGAATTTCTTAAGCAGGGGGTCGAAGATGTCAAGATTGTATTGGTCTTGTTTAATCGTTCTCGGCCTCGTAATTACGAACCATTCGGTGGTCAGTCGGGTAATGCGAGTAATTTAAGGATTTTTCTAGTATGGCTTAATAATCAGGGAAAACTCGATATTCAAGAAAATAACGCACAGAGTTGCTCATTTCATTGATTTTCTAAAAGGAATACAACAGAATTGAAAGTACATTGAAATGAAATGAAATGAAAAGTACCTCTCCCACACTATATCAGACATTGTCCTCAATGTTGTGATATAATAGCGGTATAGATACAGTACAAGACTAAAACTGAAAAACAACATAAAAGCAAACTACTGCTGCTGGTGATCGCGGGCTCGGCCTCTGGTGCGAGAGCGGCGTCTGGAGGGAGTCGCGTCGGGGTCAGAGCCGGTACCGGAGGTAGCAGTAATGCTGAGGCGGAGTGCCTCAAGCTCGCCGCGGACTTCGCCAAAGAGTTCGCTAACCCGCTCGTTAGTGGCCGCATGGTTGGCAGCAATAGTGCCGAGCAGAGCGTCGTACTGGGCCTTCTGCTGACGCTCTAGTTCTGCGTTCATCAGGTTCTGCTGGTGGATCGCAAATAGGACGTCCTCTAGTGTGGCAGCGGGGGCTGCCTGCTGTCGGGTGGAAGTCTCGGGGATGTCCTGGGCATGCTCAGCTGCATCCATGGCGTCCTGCATCTCGTCCACTGCGGCGTTTGGCTGGTCATCATGTACCGGCACGTGATCCGCAGCAGCTGGTAAGGCAAAGAGCCAGTTGGCTCGGTTTGCTGGGTCGATGCGTGTGCGTGACGGCAGAGTGATGTGGTGGAAGACGGTGCCATTGACGACAGGGCTGTACCTGCCATCCTCTCGCTGCGCGATCAGGTGGGCGGACCGGCAGTAGCTCATGGTCAGGAAATCGGGGGCGAGGTGCGGCAGATCAGCGAGCGCGTCACCAAGCCCCAGCTGAATGGCGAGGGTGGTGACAATGCCTCCAATGAAAAACGGGGAGGAGCCGCGGTGCGCGATGGCCTGGATGTGGTAGAGCATAAAGGGGGCAGCATTGATTGGCTCGTCATGCAGGGCACAGTACAGAAACAGGAGCTCCTTTGAGTTGAGCTTGTGGTTGCTCTCCCGAGCAAAGATGGTGTTGCAGAGGACCCGGTGAAAGTAGCGGATAGCCGGGTTGTGAATATGAGTGGCGTTGAGGCTCTGGAAAGTGGTCGCTTGGGTGTTGGTGAGGTCGCGCCACAGTGTGAATGCTTGTTCACTGAAGTTGTCCGGCACGCGACGGTGGGCTTCGGTGCCGTGGTGGAAGCCTAACAGCTCTGCAATCCTGTTTTGTGTGAGGTTGAACTCCCGGCCAAGCAGTCTGAATGAGACGTTGCCGGTAAGCTGGCTCTGCGAACCATGAGGGGTGATGTAGCAGTAGGAACTGAGGAACTCCAGCGTCAGGAGTTCGAAGGTAGGCTGTGGCTGGTGACAGAGGTCCCACAGGCCAACCGTCTGTAATAGGTTTTGGACGCTGGGCAGCATACCGAGTTCTTGCAGACAGTCGGTAGAAATGTACCGGGTGGGCTGCAGACCGCGGTTCTCGAAGCGGACGAAACGGTCTCGCTGGGTTTCTCCTGCTTCTCCTTCTCTGAAAACGATAGAATCCATAACATGCAAATGTGAAGGGAGAGGGTGGAAGGATTTTTTTTCTGTGAAGTTTTTGGAAGAGGAGTGGTAGAATGAGGGAGTTGTTGTTCGGATTAAATACGGGACAGTGGAGTTGAAATAGTTACTGGTAGTGGTGGATTAATGGGGTAGTGGAAAGGTTTTGACGGTTTGGGAATGAGTGGGGGAAGTGTTAGATAGGTTATGGAGGGAGAAGAGGGGTGGACACGATGAAGAAACAGTTCTGTTTCTCACGACCTCTGGTATAGAGGTAGTCACGGTCGTGACTAGATCGTGACGGTCGTGACGCGCTGATTGCGCATGTCACGATCGTAATGGGGGCGTGACGACCGTGAGGCTGCGTGGTGCTGGATAATTTCCAGGAAAGCATATTGTGTCACGTTATTTTTAATTTAATAATGATAATATAGTTTATTTAGTAGCACTATAGTAACACGCCATGATATACAGCAATTTCAAAACAGTAGTACACGAATCTGAGATAGAATATTGCAGTCATACATTATACGGTAACACAGTGTATAGAAAAGAAATAGAAAAATTATTTAAGCTGCTAAAATGAAGAATTCATTTGAAAATAAAAAATGCATGGTATTAAGAAAAATTGAAATTACATAAACTCAAATTATGTTATGAAATCGTTGCGAAAAATAAATTCAACTGGAAATGAAAATAATGATAAAAAAATAATGAGAAAAGAATTGACAAACTAAATCACTGATAGCCGGTTCAAAGGCGTTTCTTCAGATCTTCGATGGCGGAGTCCAGATGATAGAACTGTTCGCAGGCCATGTCAGTCAATCCCACGATGTCCAATCGCATACTCTTAATGTCTTCTCTGAATAGATTAATGTCGGCTTGATAGGCATTGAGAGTGTGCATGATGTTCTGCAAGTTGTTAGCGTACTCTCCGTGATTCGCTCCAGGGGTTTCATGAACTTTGTCAGTTGGGTCAATGTCATAGTATCCAGGAGGTGTCTCGGGGTCGGTTTCAACAACGGTCATTACATCATCTGTTATCCTGTGAGACTGAGGTGTTTCAGGAGTGGCTGGGTAAACAGGTGGGTTTAACTCATAAAGCCAATTATCCTTATTATGAACACCTACTTTTGCATGATTGGGCAATGTGAACAGGGTGACTACTGTGTTCCGGATCAAGTATTCAAAAGGTGGGCGTCCTAAATTCCTTATAATATGTCTATTGAAGCAGAATTTAAGGTTCATCAGGCGTACGGTTCCCAGACGGGTACACCTGTCCAGTTGGTACCTAAGTCCTAAGGCATCAGCAATCATGGTTACAAGGCCTCCTACCACTATAGGTAATTCAGGTTCATCTTGGATGCGGGTGAAGGTTTGCATCATGAAAGGGACACCATTAACACACTGTCCAGTATTGAAACATGACATAATAAATAATTCATCCTTAGAGACTCCGGTAATATTTTCTTCTTTTCCAAAGAAGGTATGGGCGAGGAATTTGTGGAAGTAGCGAAGAGCAGGGTTATGGATTTCATCATTGTTCATATCATTTGGTTCAGGATGGTAGTTTCCGGTCAGAGTTCCCCAAAAGAAATCTAGCTCCACATCCATCAGTTCTACCTGTGTGGTAGTAAAGGCGAAAGGTCCACTAGGGAATCCTAATAGGTCAGCTAGTTCTTTGTGGTTAAAGTCGTATTCTATTCCGAATAGGCGGAAACTAATGAATCCTTTCCTAGAACCAAAACCGCGCTCGGGTAGGTAAAGTAGGGAACTAAGGAACTCAAGGGTGAGCTCTCGGTAAGTCGCAAACTTGTGCTGGATCATTGCATTTTCCCATCCGAGTCGGTTGAACAGGTATATCATGCTCTCATGTATACCTAAGGTTTCCATAGTCTTTTCATTTGGGTACAGGGTCAAATCCATTTGCCTCTGTGATAACTCTTCGAACTTTATTCTTTGATTCCTACCTCTAAATTGGGTTTCCATATAGTTAATAGGTTGGTTAGCCATAGTCAGTGAAAATACGGTGGAAACAATTCAGTGGAAAAGACTTTAGAAAATCTGTAAAAAGTGATTTAGGATAAAAATAAGAAAAAATGAAATGCTAAAATGTAATGGCTATAAATGTAATGTAAAATAAAACTAATAAAACAATTTAAACAAATAGTAATAATGATAATTAAAAATGCTCAAAAAGGAAAAAGGATAGTTTAAAATAGGTAATTAAGAGAATGGGTTGCCTCCCACTAAGCGCTGTTTTTATTGTCAAAAGCCTGACGTAACGCTGAGGTTTAGACTAATCAGGGGAATTATCGGACAATTTCAAAAGTTTAAGATCATTCGTATAGGCTCTATTTTCAACTTTATGATAATGTTTTAGGCGCTGTCCGTTTACTATGAATGGTTCATTGTTCCTACCCTTGATTTCTATTGCTCCACTTGGGAATACTTTAGTTATATCAAAGGGTCCCGACCATCTAGACTTTAGTTTTCCAGGAAAGAGCCTAAGTCTTGAATTAAAGAGGAGTACAACGTCTCCCACACTGAATTCTTTCTTAGATAGGCGTTTATCGTGCCATCGCTTGGTTCTTTCCTTATATAGCTTAGCATTTTCATATGCATCTAATCTTAATTCTTCTAATTCGTTAATATCTAGGATTCGCTTTTCTCCTGCAGCACTATAGTTCATATTGAGAGTTTTGATCGCCCAATAAGCTTTGTGTTCTAGTTCTACTGGGAGGTGACAAGACTTTCCATAAACTAGTTTGAAAGGTGTAGTACCTATGGGAGTCTTGTAAGCGGTCCTATAAGCCCATAGAGCTTCATTAAGTTTAGATGACCAATCTTTCCGAGATATGGCGACAGTCTTTTCTAAGATTTGTTTAATCTCTCGGTTTGAGACTTCGACCTGTCCACTTGTTTGTGGGTGATACGGTGTGGCCACACGGTGTCTCACTCCATATTTAGATAGTAATTTGTCAAAGATTTTCGAAATGAAGTGTGAGCCACCGTCACTTATGACGAGTCGAGGTACACCAAATCTGGGAAAGATTATGTTTTTGAAAAGCTTTATTACTACTCGTGCATTATTTGTAGGAGAAGCTATGGCTTCGATCCATTTTGAGACATAGTCAACGGCTACGAGTATGTAATTATTACCGAAAGATGATGGGAACGGTCCCATGAAATCTATTCCCCAGACGTCGAAGATTTCCACTTCCAAGATTCCCTTTTGGGGCATTTCATCTCTTCTTGAAATATTGCCGGTGCGTTGACACCGATCGCAACTTATAACAGCTATGTGGACATCCTTCCATAGACTAGGCCAGTATAAGTCGGCTTGCAAGATTTTTGCACAGGTCTTGGAAGTGCTCGCATGTCCACCATAAGGAGATGAATGACATTGGGCAATGACATCTTCTATTTCTTCTTCGGGAATACACCGGCGAAAGATTCCATCCGGTCCTCGTTTGAACAATAATGGTTCATCCCAATAGTACTGTTTCAGGTTATGAAAGAACTTCTTTTTCTGCTGATAGGTTAGATCTGGTGGAAGAGCTCCTGCGGCTAGGTAGTTGACAATGTCAGCGTACCATGGCAGTCCTACAGTTGTCTGTATTATTTCCACGGGTTCTGGTTCATTTATATCTAACTGCGCTAGGTCACTTCCTATTTGTGCTATCAGCTGTTCATACGGAAAATCGTCGTTAATCGGCACTTGTTCGGGTTTAATACCTTCTATTCTAGATAAATGGTCCGCTACGACGTTTTCAGTACCTTTTTTATCTTTTATTTCTAGATCGAACTCTTGTAGAAGTAAAATCCATCTTAAGAGTCTTGGCTTAGCATCCTTCTTAGTTAATAGATATCGGATAGCAGCGTGGTCTGTGTAAATGATTATTTTCGCTCCAACTAGGTAAGAGCGGAATTTGTCAAGCGCAAAGACAACTGCCAGCAATTCTTTTTCTGTAGTGGCGTAGTTCATCTGGGCAGAATCCAAGGTTCTACTTGCATAGTAAATCGCATGGAGCTTCTTTTCTTTTCTCTGACCCAGGACTGCGCCCACAGCATAGTCACTCGCATCGCACATGATTTCAAAAGGTAATCTCCAGTCAGGGGGTTGCATGATTGGTGCGGTGATTAGGGCTGTTTTTAGAGTTTCGAATGCTTTAAGACAATCTTCATTGAATATGAAGTCAGCGTCTTTCATTAATAAACCAGTAAGAGGTTTAGTGATTTTCGAGAAATCTTTAATGAATCGTCGGTAGAAACCGGCGTGTCCTAAAAAGCTTCGTATTTCTCGAACGGTTTTAGGAGGTTGAAGATCTTTTATTACTTCAATCTTAGCTTTATCGACTTCAATTCCCTTATCTGATATCACATGACCTAATACTATTCCTTCGTTGACCATAAAATGACATTTCTCCCAGTTAAGCACGAGATTCACTTTTACACATCTTTCTAACACCATTTCTAAGTTTGATAGACATCCTTCAAAGCTTTGCCCGCATACAGAGAAGTCGTCCATGAAAACTTCCATGATGTTGTCTATAAAATCTGCGAAGATTGACATCATGCATCTTTGAAAGGTTGCAGGGGCGTTGCACAATCCAAAGGGCATTCGCCTATAAGCGAACGTTCCATAAGGACATGTGAACGTGGTCTTCTCTTGATCATCAGGATGGATAGGGATTTGAAAAAATCCTGAGTAACCATCAAGGTAACAGAAGTAAGAATGCTTGGCTAATCGTTCTAACATTTGATCTATGAAAGGTAGTGGGAAATGATCTTTTCGAGTGGCTTTGTTTAGTTTACGATAATCTATGCACACTCTATATCCCGTCACTACTCTTTGCGATATCGATTCGCCTTGAGCGTTTTTCACAACAGTGATACCTCCTTTCTTTGGCACTACATGTATTGGACTAACCCATTCACTATCAGAGATTGGGTATATTATCCCGGCGTCTAATAATTTCTTGACTTCTTCCTTTACTACAGTGCTAAGGGTTGGGTTTATTCTTCTTTGAGCTTCTCTGGAGGTTCTGCAATCTTCTTCTAACAGAATGCGATGCATGCAAACTGAAGGACATATTCCTTTGAGATCAGATATGTTATATCCTAATGCAGTTGGATATTTCTTCAAGACATCTAAAAGTTTCTTTGTCTCTATAGTTCCTAAACTGGAATTCACTATAACTGGTCTTTTACATTCAACGTCTAAGAATTCGTACCTTAGGTTTTTAGGTAGAGTTTTTAATCCTAATGTAGGTTTATCTTTACTTGGCATGGGATCCGGTGTAAGTGCTAAGCTTTCGCTCAGACTATTATCCTGATACAGTTTTTGCCAATTATCATCTTCGAGAATTGGAGGGATTTGAATTTTCATTATTTCAGAATAAGTGGTCTCCTCCAGTTCCATTTCTCTTACACATTCGTCAATTACGTCCATTAGATAGCATGTATCCTCTATAGCTGGTGATTGTAAGAATTGTGTTAAAACAAATTCAACTTTCTCTTCACCTACTTCAAAGGTTAGCTTTCCTCTTTTCACGTCTATTATGGCTCCGGCGGTAGCTAAGAATGGTCTTCCTAGTATGATAGGTGTAGTGGAGTCTTCAGAGATGTCCATGATTATAAAATCAGTAGGAATGTAGAATTGTCCTATACGTACTGGGACGTTTTCTAGTATGCCTACAGGATATTTAACAGAGCGATCGGCTAGTTGAACAGACATTTTTGTTGGTCTTAGTTCTCCCATGTCTAGCCTTTTGCAAATCGTTAAGGGCATAACACTGATACTGGCTCCTAAATCGCAAAGAGCTTTGTCAATGACGAATTTTCCTATTACACAGGGTATAGAGAAACTTCCTGGATCTTTTAGCTTAGGAGGCATGTTATTCTGGATTATGGCGCTACACTCGGCAGTGAGTGTAACTGTTCCGTTATCCTCTATCTTTTTCTTATTGGATAAGATTTCTTTTAGAAACTTGGCATACGAGGGTATTTGGGTAATTGCTTCTGTAAACGGAATAGTAATATTCAACTGTTTCAGAAGTTCTACAAATTTCTTAAATTGACCCGTCGTCTTAGAACTTATTAATCTTTGAGGGTACGGAATTGGTGGTTTATAGGGTGGTGGAGGCACATAAGGTTGTTCTTTCTCCACTACCTCTTGACTTTCATCTTCCTTTTCTTCTGGATCATTCACCACTTCAGTCGGTTTATCCGGTTTTTGGTACATGGCTGGATTGTCAAGTCTCGGATCGGTAGGTCCGTCAAGTTCCTTGCCACTTCTTAATATTACAGCGTTAGCATGTCCTTTCGGATTAGGTTGAGGTTGTCCAGGGAATACTCCAGCTGGGGCAGCAGTAGGCGCTTGTTGTTGAGCTACTTGTGAAATCTGAGTTTCAAGCATTTTGTTATGCGTAGCTAGTGCGTCTACTTTGCTCACTAATTGTTTAATCTGCTCGCTAGTGTGGATGTTTTGGTTTAGGAAGTCCTTGTTCGTCTGAGATTGGCTAGCTATAAAGCTCTCCATCATCAATTCAAGGTTCGATTTTCTAGGGATATTAGGAGCAGTCTTTTGATATCCTGGTGATGTAGCTGGTGCTTGACCTGGTGCGTAATAAGCATTGTTACTCTTATAGGAGAAATTCGGATGATTCTTCCAACCTGGGTTGTATGTGTTTGAGTAAGGGTTTCCTTGAGCATAATTCACTTGATCAGTGGGAGTTCCTATCAATAGTTGACAATCAGAGACTTCGTGTCCTGGGACTCCACATAACTCACAGTTGGGTGTTACTGCAGCCACGGTGGCTGCGGGTGTTATGGCCAAGCTATCGATCTTTTGGCTTAGTTGGTCAAACTTCGCATTGACTTGGTCCATACTACTTACTTCGTACATACCTCCCTTTGTTGGTTTCTCAGTTGCGACTCTTTCGCTTCCCCAAAGGTAATGATTCTGAGCCATACTTTCGATAAGTGCATAGGCATCACTATATTCTTTGTCCATCAATGCACCACCCGCGGCAGCGTCAATTGTCATTCTTGTATTGTACAAGAGTCCATTATAGAAGGTATGGATGACCATCCATTCTACTAATCCGTGATGTGGACAAAGCCTAAGTAGATCCTTATAGCGTTCCCAAGCTTCGAATAATGATTCACTTTCTCTTTGCTTAAACCCGTTGATCTGAGCTCTCAGCATAGCTGTCTTGCTAGGTGGAAAATACCTATTCAAGAAAACTTTCTTAAGTTGTTCCCATGTAGTTACTGAGTTCGAAGGCAGAGATTGAAGCCATGCTCTTGCTCTGTCTCGAAGCGAAAAAGGAAACAAACGTAGTCTAATAGCTTCTTGGGTAACTCCATTGGCTTTTACGGTATCTGCATATTGCACAAAGATCGAAAGATGAAGATTCGGATCCTCGGTAGGATTTCCGGCGAATTGGTTTTGTTGCACGGCTGATATCAATGATGGTTTTAGTTCGAAATCGTTTCGGTTGATAGCCGGTGCTGCAATGCTTGAATGCGGTTCACCTTGCGAAGGATTAGCGTAATACTTGAGTGGATGAGTTTGTTCTTCAGCCATTCCTGAGTTTTCTGATTTTACGACTGGTTCAGGCGGATCTAATTGAAGATCTGGAATGTTAGAATTATTTTCGAAATCGAGTATACGTCTTCTTACGTGTAAGAAGCGTTCCGATTCAGGGATTAGAGGTTGCAAATCTTCGCTTTTGGAGCGAGTACGTGGCATACACTCAGAGATTAGATTAAATTAAATAGTTGATACCTTAGTCTAGACAATGCTACCTAAGTGCACTAGTAACTAAATTAAGGAATCCCCGGCAACGGCGCCAAAAACTTGATGGGCTAAAGACGTGTCTACTTATGCGTCTAGCGGTATCTTACTGCAAGTGCACAGCCTATCGAAGTAATATTTAAGATTATCGATCCACAGGGATTCTATCGTTACTTAGTGCTAGATGAACTTCTAGTTTAGCTAAGGCGAATAGTTGTCACGATTGTTGTTGGTTTTCTAAGACTATTGAAGGCGGAATAAAAATTAAGTTTTTAATAAAATAATACTAAAACGGTCGGTATGTAATTATACTAACTTAGGTGGGTCAATCTAACCTAGGCTTATAAAGATGTTCACTTAATCTATTCGGTAGAGATTACTAGTTTGAATACCCTCAACTCACACTCTCGTGGTCTTGAATCAGATCTTATCCCTAAAGCCCTATGCCTGCTCTCGCTAGCCCATAAGTGTTTAGAGATAATTTTTGGAAACTAAATAAGTCTAATTTATCTTAAAGCGCTCTCGCTGTATTTAATTTAAATGCCTAACTTTAGCTATCTGGTTAAAATCTCACACTCTCGTGGTCTTGACCCAACCTAATACCCTTTTCTTACTCTCGTAACGAAAAGGTCGAATTTAATTAAAAAGTATCAGCCAGAATGTTAAGCGATTAATTATTTTAGCCCATGGTTATATTTTACCGGTTAAGTTAGTTATAACTACATACCGCCCTAAGGTATTTAGCTACTCATCGAGGTTAAATCAGACTCAGAGTTATTTATTAACTTACTAATGGCAGAGAAATAATTGGACATTATAAATAAATTAAATAAATTAAATTGCAATAACTGAAAAAAACCTGATTAACAAATATCTGAGTAGACTCCTTCTTCCACAGACCGGAAGGCTTGGAGTAGGCGGAAATAAAAATTAAAACGAAATGCTGAAGGCTGGAAACAAATAAGGGTATAACAATTCCCTAATGTTGGAAATTGTTACACGATTGGTTTGGATACAAATAAAATAAGGCAGAAAATAAAATGCTGGAATAATAAATCTGATGGTAAGGTAATTCGGCAGAGCTTCCGCAGGAAATTTGGATACTGAAGTCTGTCTCTAAATTCTCCTGAGCTGGTCCTATTTATAGAGCTTCCAATGGGCTGGTCCTGGGTCTTTTGCTTCTTGGGCTTTGCTGAAGTAGTTGAGAAAATGTTGGAAAGTGGCAGCAGAAAGTGGGAGAAACCTCCCTCACGTGAGAATTACTAGGAGGAGTGGCTTCACTGGTGACTTTGACGTAGTCTGAGTCAAAAGAATCACGTTATATCCTTGTCACGGGCGTGACAAGGTCTTCACGCTCGTTGTCTTATGTTTTCAAGTGTCACGGTCGTCACTCATTCCTCACGGTCGTGAGGTCTCAAAGTAAGGTGTCACGGTCGTGACACCCTTGTAACGACCGTGGTCGTAACAAATTATGCAGAGTTTCATGCAGGCTTCTGTCTTGCTTCATTTCTTGCGGTTTCTTTGTTCTTTTCTTCTTAATTCTTGATTTGGCCTCACATATCGATGTACCTGCAAAATAGTAAGAAAAACTCGAGGAATCGAGCGTTAAAACGGTGAATGCGCGGTAAAAGTCAATGAAATCTAGCGATATAACCGATGCGTTTTCTCGTCATCACATAGGAATAAAGTGAGCAGATTTTGTCAATCTATCCTTAATAACCCATATAGCCTCAAAATTACACGGCGTTCTTGGTAAACCAGACACAAAATCCACAGAAATGCTATCCCATTTCCACTCAGGAATAAACAACGATTGCATCAAACCTGACGGTTTCTGATGTTCAATCTTTGACTTATGACAACTCAAACAAGAATACACAAACTCGGCAATATACTTCTTCATACGAGGCCACCAAAATACTTTCCTCAAATCTTGATACATCTTAGTATCACCTGGATGAATACTCAATCTACTACGATGCCCTTCCTCAAGAATACTCTTCTTCAGTTCAACAATATCAGGAACACAAATTCTATCACGACACTTCATGATACCATTCTCATCAATCTGAAAATCACCACTTTGACCTTGATTGATCAAAGTCAACCGATCAACTAAACTCAAATCAGATTTTTGTCCTTCTCGAATCTCGTCAAGAATACCACTAGTAAGCTTTAACATACCAAGCTTAACTCCAGAAGAAGTCTCCTTACACACCAAGCTCAAATCACGAAATTGCTCAATCAATTCCAACTCTTTTATCATCATCATCGACATATGCAATGATTTCCTACTCAATGCATCAGCTACCACATTTGCTTTACCCGGATGGTAATTCAAACCAAAAACATAATCCTTCAGAAGTTCTAACCATCTCCTTTGCCTTGCATTCAATTCTTTCTGATCAAAGAGATACTTCAAACTCTTATGATCACTAAACACCTCAAATCTTGAACCAAACAAATAATGCCTCCAAAGCTTCAGCACAAATACAATAGCGGTCAACTCTAAGTCATGTGTCGGATAATTCTTCTCATGCACTTTGAGTTGCCTCGAAGCATAAGCTACAACTTTATTTTGCATCAACACACCTCCTAATCCCATCAAAGAAGCATCACAATACACAACAAACAGTTCTTCCGGATTCAGCAAAATCAAAACAGGAGCTGTCGTCAATCTTCTCTTAAGCTCTTAGAAACTTTCCTCACACTTTGCATCCCACACAAAAGCTTTACCTTTCCTAGTTAAATGCGTCAATGGCAAAGATAACTTGGCAAACCCTTCAATGAATTTCCGATAATATCCTGCCAAACCAAGAAAACTTCTAATCTCAAAAACTGATTTTGGAGTCTCCTATTTCGATACCACTTCAACCTTAGACGGATCAACCGCAATACCTCTACTCGAAATCACATCACCAAGGAAACTCACTTCCTTCAACCAAAATTCACACTTAGAAAGCTTCGCATACAATTGCTTCTCTTTCAACATAGATAACACAATCTTCAGATGCTCGACATGCTCTTCTTCACCCTTCGAATAAACCAAAATATCATCAATGAACACCACCACAAACTTGTCCAAATAAGGATGGAAAATCTTGTTCATGTACTCCATAAATACACCTGGTGCATTAGTCACACCAAATGGCATTACAGAATACTCATAATGTCCATACCTCGTTCTAAAAGTAGTCTTCTGAATATCCTCAGCCTTCACACGAATCGGATGATACCCAGATCTCAGATCTATCTTACTGAACACACTTACACCCACCAACTGATCCATCAGATCATCAATTCTCGGAAGTGGATACTTATTCTTGATAGTCACCTTGTTCAATTGTCTATAATCCACACAAAGTCTCATAGAACCTTCTTTCTTTTTAACCAACAACACTGGTGCACCCCACGGCGTCACACTCGGACGAATAAACCTCTTCTCAAGCAGATCTTTAATTTGACTCTTCAACTCTTTCAATTCCGACGCGGACATACGATATGGATCCATCGATATCGGACTAGTTCCAGGAATCAAGTTGATCGTAAACTCCACTTCTCGTTACAGCGGTAAATCTCTTATCTCATCAAGAAAAACTTTCGGAAAATCATGGACAATTGGCAAAGTGTCAATCGCTCCACTTTCACCAATACTCAAAATTGCCACCAACATAAATACCTTCGCACCGTCTTGCACTGATTCCTTCACTTGCTTAGCAGTCATAAACCAATCTCTTTCCTCATCAGATCCAGGAAAAATATTCGTCTTGTCAAAACAGTTAATATAAACACGATTGAATTCTAACCAATTCATCCCAAGAATAACATCAAGTTGATCTAAGTGAATACACACTAAATCAATTCCAAAGTCCTTACCAAAAATACTCAACAGACAATTCAAACACACATACGGAGTAGTTAACGAAGGCAAACAGAAGCTATTGTCTTGCTTCGCTACCTAACTCGCTATAGCGAAGGCCTAACAAAGCTTCGTTGTCTCATTCGCTACCAGCGAAGAACATCACTTTCATTCTGCCCAAGTCTGCGACCTCTCGCTACATGCTCGCTACAACTCGCTGCAACGAATGCTCGCGACAAGCTCGCCTAGCAAACACGCTAGCGAGTGTCTGCGAACTCAAAACCCACATTGTCCAAGATTCACCACTCTTCACAAAATCAACCGATTCACACCAAACCAGTTTCTATAGTCTTAGTCTAACATCCTCCGATTAAACTCCACAACTTATTCTCGATTTTAACCGTTAAAACTCAGTTTCTACCGATTAAATTCATTATGCCCTAAAGTGGAAAATGAGCAAAACACCCAACAATCCAAACCCCACATACATAATCATATACATTGACAAGATAATGATATTTCACACCCTTACCTTGATTAAATTGGAGCTAGAAGTTGTTCTTGAGCCTTTCCAAGTTTTTCCTTCTTCTCCTTCTCTTTTCTCTTCTTTCTCATTCTTTCTCTATTCTTTCTCTTATGTTTCTATCTATCTCTTTTCTTTCCACTTTTCCCTTATATGTCTTTCTCTTCTATTTCTCTCCAATATCTTCTCTCAAAATATCTATCAATAATTCCAATAATGTAAATAATCCAAATAAATTAATTAATTAACATGAATAATTAATTATTGAAAAATTGGGTTGTTACACTGATCCCAGGTATGAATCTTTTATTTACAAGGTAAACATCAACGAAGGTTATGACCACTATGGGGCTTCTGCATTTACTCCATGTTCGATGTTCAAATTCCCGCTAGTGTGCTTATGTGTCGTCCCAGACATTATCTACTTGTAGCCCATGTTGAGTGGTAAATGCTTCCCACTTCTTCACGGACCCTCAAGACGTATATCACATGGTTTATTCGAATGGTCCTCTTAAAGGAATAAAGGCATTTGTCGAGTTCCCTTTTCGAGATTTTGGACATATTCCCCAGCGACCCGGTTCTTGGGATTTATCCGAGAGTCCTCCAAATCAAGTCTCGTTGTGTCGACAGCTCGGCCAATCCTTCGTCTTTGGCCTATCGATGACTTATCATTAAGAATCTTTAAAGATATTTCATTAATGTTTTCTCACAGTAAACGTCTTTTCACTGACATTCTTTGTTGACTTTCTAGTAGTTGAAAATACAAGTGTAACAGATGCCTCCCCAAAAAATGTCATTGTCGACCCATATCTAGGGGGAGAAAGGTGGCATTGTTTGTAACTACTCTGTCATTTTTCACATTTTATGCCATGTCACCTTATCCATGCTTGTTGTCAGTTATTATGACTAATTTTTCTACCAATGCACACATCACGGATGTGCGTGCAGATTCGCTATGATTACCTCATATTCCTTAGGAAGAATAAGTGAAATGGAAATGCTCTAACTTCCATCTTGTTTTCCTCATGGATTTTATATGCCATTTGTCGATTCAACCACCACGTGGCCGATCTTTTCTCAAACAAAAACTTAATTAGTTCTTTACCCTCTATTTAAATGTGTTTATTCAAACACTTTCTTATTTATTGTTCTTGCCTTACATAAAATTTAGTTTTTCCTTATTCCTTACATTATTACTCATTAAAAAACCCATATTCTTCAATGTCTCTTCCAGTACAACATAATGTGGACTTTGCCTCTGAAATATACCTTACTGTCATCGTGAATGGCTGTGCCTATGTACCGGAGCCTCCCTTGGAAGCACAATACACAAAAATTTGGTATCGCTATGCTTTTATCCCCTATATGCTTGCTGGTAAGGTGCATGCATTTATGGGCCCTTACCCAAATATATTAAGAAACCTCAACTACTTCAGGATTATTTCCATATATATTATGGGTATGAACCATTAGTGTTCATTGATAAGCCTTTCAAGTTTAACTTCTTTAAGAATCGGATCTTTCGTTCCTCTCTGCCACCAGAGGATGTTGAGTATATTAAAAGGATAGATACAGTGGAAATGAGGAATGCACACTACTGGAAATATTTAGGGATTTATGATTTAATCCAACTATCCAGGGTGAGTCTCTCTTACTATCCTCATATGCTAATCGTTTCCTTGTGTTTCTGGGATACTTCCACAAACACTTTTTAACTACCCTATGGGATGATAACTTCTAATTTATTCGATATAGCTGGTGTTTGTCCAACTGGGATGGACTTCAATTCTGCAAAAGTTACCATAACTGATCCTCCCTTCTCCTTCTCCAGACCAGCTTACAGATCTTTCATAGAGGATCACCAAAAGGTAACCTATGACATTTCTGTGCACGAACATATCATGTTTCTTACTTATTGGTTGTCTAGGTACATATTCTGCACTCGATCTGTTCAGATGGCTAAAAGATAAGTGTCCCTTGCAACCCAGGTCTATGAAGGCAACAAACTATGTATGAGCCAACTAATTCTCATGGGACTTTATGAGTCCATGGTATTGGCTATCACTGATATGGTAAGATCGGAAAATACCAATAGCTTACAAATAGATTGACCTATTTAGCTTTGGCAACTGTGGTTGAACGCCACTTTTGAATCTTCCCTAAAGGACAGAGTTCCTCCATACTCGACGGTGGGAATTAAAGGTCTTCGACTAGCTAAGCTCACCTCGGACGATGGGAAGGTGGTCTCTCTAGAGATCTTCAAAGATTACTCCATATGTTTTATAGGTGTAAAAATTTCACTAAGTCGATGACCCTATTTTCCAGTCAATAGTGTGGTTCTGAATAGTTCATGAAACCTTATCCCAACCTGTCACAACCTAATTTTTGAACCTAAGATCCCACCTTTTTCTGCGTCTTCTTACATAACATCTTCTGGACATAATTTTTGTGTACGTGTTTATCTTGACTAACGAATGCGTGCAAATACATTAATTTCAACTATATACGACACCAATCCTCACAATCTAGCATTTCAGGGTATAACCATTCTGATTTAAGGATCCCAATGAATATGATTCCAATTTCACCTTGAAAATCCAAATCAAAGTTTTATCAAATTTCATAACCAGGCCCCAAGGTTGAGGACATCCAGCTTGAGGAAAACAAGTTATCAGGCCGCTTGAAATTCAGATTCTTACAAGTTGGATAGAAACTCAAAATAGTTTAATCTGTACAAATGGATTCAAAGATCAATACTCAAGACATCGCGAACGAGGATTCATTTAGTCACAATTCCCATAACACGAGATTCGTAAGAAGTCCATATTTTTGGGAGCGCAAGACATTTTTCCTTACTAGATTAAACTGCAAAGAAGTTAAATTAGACGAAGCACTTTTAGAATAAATTTGCATCAAGTACACGACTTCCAACGTTTTCACACTTTAAGATCTTGCAATTCTGGAATGATGGGACCTCACGTAACAACTCCATCTACCAAAGTTCAAACCTAAGAAGTATTAACTCCCTTGAGTTAAAATCTCACCCGTCCAAAGTTTATTAAATTGGTAAATGAGATGCGTTTGCATATTTCATCAACGAGCTCATGTGAAATACATATTGCTAGCACAAATCCAAGACCACTCCGGCAATCCCAACGTCCAAGTTACTTTTCAAGAATCTTTTTCCTAACAAGATTACAAAATGCATGGTAAGCTCAAGTTAAGCTCAAGAAACTCAAGGTGTACAAGTTAATATAACATTCTTTGTTTCTTTACAAGTCAAGACTAATTTAACTGCATAACAAGTTTCAAAATGAAAGATATTACATAAGGTGCATGTCATTACATGAATCCCATAATTTCCTAAAATTAAAAGTTTAAGTCCTAAACTTCTTGCTACATGTCGTATCCAAGCTTCTGTCTTCATAATCTTGTTCCTACAAAAACAAAACCATTTGCCAAAACATTAAGGTCCACCCTGTTCCTGATTAAGATGAAAACAAGAAGATAGAGTCCTTTTGAACATTCAAAGAGCATTCCATATACCTCTTCCTTTTCCCTAACACCAGCAAAAGAAAATAGAACATCTAAAGTTGGCATGAAAGGCCAAGAAAAAGATAACGTTAACATGACGGTTAAGGAAAATCACAATAAAGACTGAACCTAACCTTGTAAAGATATATATCTGTCAAACCGCATTACAGTCTTCAATAAGAGGCGATGTTATACAGTAGGATCTTTGCTCTTTTTTTAAACCACATGTGCGATTTATATTGCGGTGAAAATCGTGATACCAAGCTATTGATTAAATTGAATCTTAATTCATTAAATTCACAACCGGACTTTAATTTATCTGAGGGAAGGGGAAAAGAAAGAATAACCCATAAATAAAAATGCAAAGAAAAAAGCAAGGCCTAAAGCTAAGCAAAGAGAGATCAAAGGTACGGGGGTTGGTTATGCCTAAGGTAGGTATTTCACATCCTAAACATAGGTAGTACTCTACAGGAATCTCTTGTTAGTATTTGTGTTATGTTAAAGTTGCTTACTAAGGGAAAAGTGCTATAGTAAAGATCTAAAGTATATACAAAGTATGCTCGCTAAGACATTGCATCTCGTGCCTACGTATCCTGACGGGAATCGAATCAGAGCAACCATAGTTCCCCTAACTAGGGGTGAGGAACTCTTGACTGTGATCAAGGTTCACGAGGGGGCAAGTAAATTTCTGCACTGAGACACCTACATAGAGTGTGGCGACTCTAAACTAAGTTAAGTTAGCAAGGAAGAAAATGTCCACGGCGGGACGACTAAATAGAGCACGGCGACTCCAAGCCCTATGACAAAGGTAAACACGGGAAATGTCCACGGCAGGACGACTACCTAGAGCACAACGACTCCAATCATAAGTTGCAAATATTAACAAGAATTTAGTTGTTAGTGAGCTCGTCAAGACATTGCATCTTGTGCCTACGTATCCTTAAGAGGGACTTGAGAAATCAGAGCATCCGTAGTTCGTAGAACTACGAGTTGTCAAGTTCTAAGAACCAAGAACAACTAAGACAAAAAAATAAGGGACGTGCACAATGACAATAAGTCAACACACATTCTCTTCCCTTGGATTAGGTCAACAAGGAATAGAAGTAAAACAACATGTACATGGAAGAAAATCAGTCACAAATATAATCAGGCAACAAACAGAATTATTAATCAATTTAAATATAAATATTTAAAAAGATTAATTAATAATTTAATTAATCAAATTATATACAAATATTTAAATTAATTAATAATTACAACATATATTTTTGTATTTTCAAATATTTAACAATTGACTAAAATATAAGTAATTAAAAATCCATTTTTTTGTCTTTCCAAATAATATACAAATTAAAATAAACTAAATAAATAAATAAAGTAAAAGAAAAAAAAACTGATAAAGATTAGATGAGGGAGTATTGTGTCTAGATGGAGGATGATAGAATATGGTGGATAGTGAGTTTTTTAGTTTATGTGGAAGGTGGTGAGGAAAAGAGCATGAAGTGTGAGAGTGTTTTTGTGAATGTGAAAAAAGTAGTATGGTTTATGTGATTTTTATAGTGAGAAAAGTAGTAGAAAGTGGGTAACAACTTCCATAAAATAGGATCTTGAAAATGTAATGTTAGTAATATAGTGTAGGTTTTGTGTGATGGAAGTGATGGCACATAACATGAGGAAGGAGGAAAATATGGAAAAGTGATTATGTACATGGGAACTCAAAAAAATCATTCTTCATGGAAACTCAAAAAAATCACTCTTCATGGAAACTCAAAAAAGTCACTCTTCATGGAAACTTAAAAAAGTCACTCTTAAGAAACTTATTTAACAAGTTTTCTAAAAACTAATAAAACAAAAATTAAAGGAATAAAATAAAATAAATAAATAGCAATAACAATAAAATAAACGATAATGAAAATCTAAAATAAAAAAATAGATTAATTAAAATAATTATTAATTAAAAATAGAAATAAAAGCGGTAAAAATGAATAATTGGACCGGTATCGAAATGCATAAAAAAATGAATATACCAAAATGATCAATGTAAAATATACTATTCAGAAAAATAAGGCGTTTGGTCAAATTTTAAAATAAATTTTACCCGCTAAAATGGCTTAAACTGTCCAAAAATGCGACTGAAAAGTGGTTGAAATATTTAAATGAGCACGTCAGGTTAAACTACGTGAAACGCAGATTAATATCATTAACATTTGCAGGCTCGATTTAAAAAATTTTGTCCACTGATTTTACGCGCAGTTGACTTTTATTTGGCCGATTCGGCTGTAAATTCGACAAGTTTATTTTAGCTGATAAATTGGGTATTATGCAAGATGACAGACATGATATGCTATGCAAAAGATCATAAGATCTGAGAATAAAATTTGGGGTATGACAATATTCACTGGATCATGACAGAGGAACCAATTTGTCAGGTTGACACCATGAAGACGGTAAGATCTTTTGATGCCCTTTGTCATTCAAACGAACATAATGAAGGAGTAATTGACAGAGACAACAGCAAATTCAGTTGCCCTGAGCATTGCAATTAAAAGCTAGCGAGATATATACGAGAACTCAAAGGACAAACTGAATGATGATGAGTATTCTAAAAACAGTTGGATTGATGAACATCTAGCACACGAACTGCATATTTGTTATAAAATAATATCATAAGATCATAAATTTATTTGTGAAAGTCGTGTGTGGCAAAGCAATTATGGAAAGTAATCCAACACAACAAATATGCACCAATTGTTAAGAAATAATGTACCAGAGTTACAGCGATAACCATTTGGAACCAATGCTGACAACCAAGGCATCCAACGAGCCTTCATTTCTGCACACACACTACGGCAAACATGGCTTTCATTTCCGACCGCAAGCTTCACCGATGTCGCAGATCCATAATTAACTTACATGGTTGCAACAAAAAAAGTTGTTATAGCCATAGACAACAGTTTCCGCCTTCTGGTGAATTTATGTCACAAGCTTGTTAGGGGCACACTTCGAGGCTCACATGCGAACAAAAAGAAAAACAACCTTTAGTTTTTGAGAAAAACCTGACACGGTATTGCAGTTCAAATTAAAGCGAAGCTTCTTTTCAGTCATCATTTTTTTTAATGCAAATAAAACATGTTTCAAATGGAGAAGGAGGATTCTCAGTCACATAAGGCAAGTTTGCAAGTTGTTATACCCCAAAATTTGACCAACCTTTTTCTTTACTAGGCTTATGTTTCATTTCATGTTTAGCATTTGCATTTTCATAGCATTGTCCTTTGCAGGGGATCAAGAGTGGTGTGCTAGTCCAAGAGAAAAGTCTCAAGGATTTCAATCTCAAGCAAGAGTGTTTATTTGATTCATCAAGTGCTTATAATCATCAAGAGGTTTTCAAGGAAGGATTGATGTGTGTTGCTTGTCTCATGTCTTTGAGGTCAACAGAGGATCATCAGGGGTTCACAAGATCATGGTTATGGATAAGAGATGTTTGAGAAGCTCATTGAGTGCTTTGGAAGTCATTGTGGAGCTTGTCTAGGCTTCCATTTCATCTTCAAGAGGTTACAGTCAAAGGATGTGCACCTAGGGTTTCATCTGGTCAACTGAAGGTCAACTGTGAACTTGAGAGAGTTTGAGACTTAATTATAAGTCATTAAAGCCATGGGAAGTTATCTTGAGACATCTAGGATGTCATGTAAATATCAAATTAAGAAGAATCAATAGTTCAAGAGGTTACTAAATTAGGGTTTCAAAGGATCTCAGGGTAAAATCCCCTTCTTTAGTGCCCAACTTCAAGGACCATTTACCTCATGATACAAGTTCAATCTCATTTTCATGCAAACATGAAACTTGTAGGGCATGTCCCAAGATTTTATTTGAGTACTAAAACTCACCCATTGTGTTTTTGGAACTCAAGTTATGATGCCATCAAGTTAGAGGTCTCAGATGAACATATTTTTGGTCAACTAAAAGTCAACTCACTTCCAAGGAACTTTTGACCTAGAATCAAGTTTCTCCTCAACTTAGAGTGAACATGAAAGTTGTTTCTCATGGTCTTATCTTTCCAAAAATTCCTATAAGTCCTTGATATCATTTGTAGAACTCAAGTTATGGACCTTACAAGGCAAGGGTATTTTGGGAAAGTTTGATTATAGGTCATTTGTTACATAGGTCATTTTCATGCACTTGTGTACCTCAAATGAACTTCCAACCAACATGGAATTTTCTCCTAGAGACCTCATTTGCATTGTAGAACTCAAGGATCATGTGAATTATGTATGATTAGGAACATGTGGAGGAATTTTCAAGTGAAAAATGAACTTTGAAGTGTGGTTTGAATTCAATACATTATAGGTCATGTTTATGGCTCATTTTGATTCAATTCACTCCATAATACACTCATAGCAAGATTGCACAAATTGGTTTGGCACATAAGAGCTCAAAACACGTGCATTCTCACTATTCTTCACAAAGAAATTTCACTTTAAAACTTACAAATTGGATTAAATTAAAGCCCAAGTCCATTCCATTGCCAAATTAGGTTCACAAGCTGCAGATTGGAGTGGTTTTCATGTGTGTATGAGAGCATTTCACGTGTGCATGAGAAGCTTTCCACTTTTGGGCATTTTTCAAATTAATCAAATTAAGGCTTCATGGGCCTTCCAATTCATCTGAGATCCATCATATGTAAGTTCAAAGCTCGCCCTAAGAGTTCAGAAGTTGCATTTAGAGTTGGAGAGAGCATTTTAAGATTTGAAACTCTCAAGCAAATTTGAAAATCGTATTTCACTTTTCTGCATAAATCAAGTCCAATCGAGGTTAAATTCATCTTCTTTGAGGTGTTTGGAGTGGATCTGAAGCATCTGAAGCAAGCTTGCACGCGTGTGAAGCACCAACGGTGTGTCTTCATTTAGTAAGTTTCCATTCCAAATTTCTCTCATTCTAGGCCATGAATTAGGTTCATATTGGTTGCATCTGAAGCCCTACATTGAGTAGGCCATGTTTGATTGCTTGTTGTTCATTGTTGTTCATCTCAAACTTTGGATCTTCGATTCTCTTAATTTACAAGTGTTTTGGATGATTGGATCTTGGATTCATGACCTGTGTAACTTCAGCTTTAATTTGGTACCATTTTTGTGAAGTTTGGTTGAGGTTTGGTCACCTGAGCACTGGCCATCTCACCGGAGAAGACGACTGGAGCTAGGGCTTCGGCGTCTGGTTATTTTTCAGATTAGATCTGATGTGGCTCCCTTGACCTTTTGACCTGCTTGCGTGCTTGCATTTGATTTGCTTGACCATACACAGTTGGCATTTTGACTCCACATGGATTAAATGAAATGATGCGTTTCTCAGCTTTGGCTGGTGGATTGGGCCATAAGTGCTATCCACACACCCCTTATTATGAGCCCAAGCGCGCATATAATTGTTTCCTTTGTTCTTTTATTTTGCTAATGCACCTCCTTCCATTTCCATTGTTTTTTTCTTTTATTTTATTTTCTGTTTTGTTTTTATTTTATTAAAAATACTTCCAAATATCAGAAAATTCAATAAAAAAATATTTTCAAACACTTTGAAGTCTTAGTTAATTTTCTATAATTTTTAATTTTGATTTTATTTTATTTTGCAATTTTATTTTAATTTTGCAATTGGAAGTGTTTTTAATATTGTTTTCACTTGATCATGCTTGCTTGATGGACCATTTGCAATCACCAATGAATGAGGTTGCCTCTCCACTTTGATGATGGATTGAGGTACCTTTGAGGCTGATTTTGGTCAAGGTTTGGTCAATTTTTTTTTGGACTTTGTGTTGCTTTTGTTTGACCCTCGATTATAATTCCTCAAGGTAGAGTACCCTAGTTGATCAAATCATTTGGTGATGCCTTGAATGGAATTTGGTTTGGATGTTCTGGCCACTGGTTTCCAACATGTTTAGGAGCTTTATGGATTTTATTTGAGATTTATTGAACACTTCTCCTATTTTTTGTGAACCTTGCAAGTCAAGTCACCCTAATTGAAGTTCAAATAAACTAGTTGACCTAGTTCCTTTGGGAGATGACCTTTGTGGATCCCATATGCATCCTATGCTTCTTGATTCACATTCTTGACATGTTTAGGATGCTGGTTTCATTTTTATAGGTCACACATTTGTTTGGTTTGTGTTGCAAGTCACATTAAAGTTCATATTTCCATTTGTGTTTGAATGTTGAAAGTGGTTTGAACTTTGGTTCTTTCCCTTGCCCTATCTTGTGACTTGCCTTGGCTTTGTTCTTTCCTTGGTTTATGATCTCCCTCTTCTTGTTCTCACTTATGTCCCTTGGACTTTGGAACTCATTCTAGAAGATTTGGTACTCCTTGTTTGTACTTTGAGTTTGCCTTGAATGAGAGGCCACTTTGAGAACATGTTTGTGCTTTCTTTTTGCATGATCAATTTGATGCAATTGGTTGAGACTTTCCTCATGTTGCTTTCTGTCCAAGCCTATTATCACATCCTCATATTGATCATGGTTTCATCTCATTCTTATTTGTTTACTTCTTGAGATTAGTGATTGATGCACAAATGGTTGTAGGAGTTGTAACTTCTTCCATTTCATCTCACTTTCTTCTTGACTTGTTTAAGTCATTTTGTTCTCATATTTTATTTTTTTGCATATCTTGCATCTTGCATATCATGTTTGCATTTCTTCTTGACTTGTTTAAGTCATCTTCATCTTCTTCTTGCACTTCCTTTTTGTGATTGATTTATCTTGTGTTTACTTGGTTTCTTTTGCCATGATCCCTTAAGATTCCTAGTCCCTCTGTTCAAGATGGGAGTAGGAGAGACATTAAGTGTTCAATCCAAGCATGATACATTAGGGTAATCTTTTCCCTTCTTAATCTCAACATTAGGAGCACATTGCATGATAACATTAGGATTGAGTTAGTTTCCCCTTAGAGTTTGTGTCTTCTCTTCTCATCTCCTAACTTCTTCAAAGGATGTAATAAAGGATAATAAGTGTTGTACGATACAAGCCTTAAGTACTTGGGAAATGGTAATTGGGGGCCTCCTCTCATAGTCTTTAGTGCAACATGAATTACAAACACAATTCAATTCACTTCTTTGTAAAAGACTCAAAAACAAACATCAAACCTTTTTATCCTTTGGGATTGTTTGGAAAATCATTTTCAAAGAGAGTGTTGTTAACTCTTGGTTCTATCGCAAACAGGTAACGCCTAAGTCTCCAATGGTCGAGCTGCAATACACCTAACTGCTAAGGTTTAACCCTATTCAGTTAAAACACTTGAACCAATCTGTGATCGTGTCAGCCCGAACTACGTTTGCTCTGATTTCTCATACCAGATGAGGATACGTAGACACAAGACGGTGATGTCTTGGCGAGCAACCTTCCCCACCTTTCACCCGTAGTTTTTCGAACTACGTTGACATGGCGCGTGGGAATACGTAGGCATAGAGCGGCGATGCTCTATCGAGTCTCTTTTCTTTTCTTTTTCCCCTATGGCCAGTCTTATAGATTAACACCCCTTTAGATAGATAACAAGCGTGGATCCCGTTGAGTACAACAGACGTGAGGGGTGCTCATACCTTCCCCTTGCGTAACCGACTCCCGAACCCGAGATTTGGTTGCGATGACCTGTCTTTTCCCGTTTTTCATAGGTTTTCTCTAATCATTTCATTTCCCTCTCTTTGGGATAAATAATAAACGGTGACGACTCTTCTGTCCTTGTCAGCACCTTTTTCGCAGTAGCGACACAAACAGCCAGCCGACATAATCAAATCAAATTGGAAACTCATTCAATACCGTGTTTCAACAGCCGAATACATAATCAAATATGTTCAAATTAAATGACATCATCCTCATCAATCATGTATTTATCACCAACCATTAATTTGCATGGAGAAAAAGATGAAAACGGAAATAGCCGAATACACAATTAAGCATGTTAAAATTAAAAATGACAAGTCTTGAATCACAATCATTAACAACATTCATACATGGAGGAGACAAGAAAGTAAATCCATATTCTTTCCAAAATAAGAGCCAACAAAATTATTGTTTGCATTCATTTCGTAATCCAAAGTTTCAAGGCACATAGCTTATAAAAGGACACGATTCGTAGAACAGCAGGGGACTCAAGTGGGAAATACCATAATCTCATAAAAGTCTTACGTATACAACTTCACAGAGACCTTATCATACACAAAATCAATGAATAAACAACATCAACAACAACATACACAATCACGAAGTTCCCACATGAATTCATCAAAAAACAAGAGAGAAGAGATCACACACAAGAGAAGAATACATATCTGCAAAATTGACGATTTCACCGACGAACCTCTACGCCGAAAGTCTTCGAAGTGCAACAACCACAAGTTAAACCATCAAGGAAAACCTCATACCACACGAGCTACCACGAGCCTTACTCGAAGAAGACGCATACCACAATTGCATATGTCGTTCACCATTCTGACCCTATCCGCCGAGCTGCACCCTTCGTGTAACAAACCTCCCTCATTCTTTTTCATTTTACTATGAGTCGTACTTGAAATGGATGACTTGGCCACAATTTGTGAGTGATTCGTCGTTGCTTGCGTTGGTTCGGTTTTTTTTCGATTTGGGGTTTTAGGGTTTATTTTGGGATTGGGTTTTCTTTTAGGGGTGATTGATTCACATTAAGAAAGGGAACAATGTGGAGGACGCGAGTGATGAAGAAGCTTATGAAGGAAAAAGAGGAGTTGTGAGAACGAGAGATGAAGACGGCGCGAGAAGTGCATCGCGAGTGAGAATGAAGAAGCTCAAGGAGTTGCTGACTTAGGTCTCTACACGATGCAAGTTGTTGATGGTTTGGGGCTGGATGGGCCAAGTTGAGTTCGGCCCATTTGTTTTTTTAACTTTTTTTTTAGTTTCTATGGGCTTTAAATCACATACCTGTTTTTTTTTATAAAAAAATTAAATATATGTTTTATATTATCATTCACATCTTTAATTATGAATTTATACCTATTCATTTGTGGTGTGGATTTTGGTATCAAAATTAATATATTTAATTTAATTTTCATTTATTTTTTATGTGAGATTTATGCCTAATTCAAATTTGTGATTGAACTTTGGTTTAATTTATTTTTTATCTAAGATCGTGAATTATTTTGAGGCTTGGGAGTAACGTTTAATTTAGTCAATCTGTCATGAGTTTTTTCGTTTTGAGTTTGATGCATCACCTAACGATAGCTTGTGATGCTTGTTGCTTACTATTGATTGCCTACTTGTTTTATTTGGTTTGAGTTGGAAACATATGTTGATTTACACTTGTTAATTTTTGAACTCATATGTTTGCACGGCCACGTCCAAGGGAAGAACTTGAATATAACTTTTTCTAAGTTGTATACAATGTATTTTTCATTCGTATCATTCCCCCGCTTAATCCCTGACTTTTTTTCAAGTTGATTAGCTTAAGTCATACTCCTATATCTTAAGATAGGTACCCTTAAGTGTTCAACATTATACAACTTATAATTCAATTCAATCCTCTATTCTCCCATAAAGAGAACCAGACGTGATTCATCTACGTAGTCGAGATGTAATTCTCCTACCCCATAATAATCGTGAGATGTAAAATCTTTTCCGCTTGAGAGAGGTATGCGGCATACTCGTCGATTATATATCCAAGTTAGAGCCCTTCTCTCAAATGCGACACAAAGACTGTTTTTGATACGTTTGTGGAGGTTAAGTCGAGTATTCTCCTTAAGATGAAGACTTGTTTCTTCTCCTTGAATCAATCAACAAATCTTCTCCCTCCTGGAACTTTGGCCATAGTTAATGGTTCCTAAATCCCTTAGGGGAACTACGAATACTTTGATTCTACTCCCGTCAGGATACGTAGGCACAAGGTGAGATTTCTTCGCGAGTATACTTAGTAATAAACCCCTAGGTCTCTTACCCTTATCTTGGAAGAAGTGCATCAACAACTTCTCATTGTCGGAGTACACAAACATCTTCCTAAAGTAGGAACGAAGATGCACCTTAGGACATATCTTCCCCTTATACTTATCAAAATCTGGAACCTTGAACTTAGGAGGGATCCTTAGACCTGGAACCAGTCCCAAGTTAGCCATATCCAGACCCAAAGGATTCTGATTCTCAAGGCTTTTCATCTTTTCCTATATCGCCTTGAACCTTCTGTCTGCATCAGATTGTAAACTTGCACCAAGGTCTCCCATGGAAAAGACATCATCTTGGTCATCCTCCTCCCATTGAGGACCAGCATTACCATGTACAGCGCCTACAACACCGGCTACATGAACTCCTTCTTGATAACCTCCGCCCGGAAGGTTGACTACAGTTAGAACAACATTGGCCTATGAAGTGCTACCATTAACTGAAGGAGGAATAACAATAGTCCCTCCATGCAGGACACCACTGCCATCTACTCGAGTTATCAATGGTTGAACCAGAGTTCTTAGTTGTTCTTGCCCGTTGGCTACCCCTTGCATCATTTTCATGAATTGCGCCATCTTGTCCCTAAATTCATGCAGCTCTTGTTGTACTTGTTCCGTGACTTTCCGTTGATTCCCTCTTATGTTGTATGGATGTCAGGAATTCAGCTTGCTCTACTTCTGAAATGGCAAGCGGTGTGAGGTCGGGTTTCAGGGAATGCGAAAATGATGCCCGAGTATATGCAATGCTCGAATAATGTTGAAGAGACTTTCAAGACTTATGATTATCAATGGTATTATGGAACTGCAAATGAATAGTAAAGCATGCACAATTGAGATCAAAAAGCAACTTTCATTAATTTTAAGAGAAGATCCAATACAAATGATTGTTCAATAGGTTGAGTACAAAAATTCATGTAACAAGAGAAAGAACTGAATAACTAAAAAGCCTTCTTTCGGAGACGTTCTTCAAGTTTCTTCGACTCAAACATGAACTTGCTAACCATCTGATCACAAAGCTGGATAAAGTGATGGACTGAAGGGGGGACATCGCTCCCTTCCAAGTCTTGAATCTCACTCTCTAACCTCCATGGAATATCACAAATCATAAGGTTATAATGCTCCACTAGATCATTGTATTTAGCACGGTACGTGTCTAGCGTAGGCTGATAATAACAGAGAGAATATTTATATGTATCCAAAATTTTATTGAGTTAACCCTCCTTCTCGAGCCATTGTGAACTAACCCTTTTCAGGGCATCAAAACGATCCTTCCATAGGGTAGCTGTTTCCTGAGCGGTTGCCACCTCTAAACATTTGTTGTTCCACATGTCAAGGGTGACATATGAATCTCCCAATGCTTCTTCCTTGAGTTGTCACTCACTTTCGGCTAGAGTTAAAGCACCTCTCAACTGCTTTTCGAGGTCATTAATGTCGGCCTCAAGTTCCTCCCTTGTCTTCTTCTTTTCAGCAGAAGCTAACTCGAAGAAATACCACGCTCTATCACAAGAGTCCTTGGTTTCTTTTAAGCATTGTCGGAGAGCTTTTACTGATGCATCGACCCCTTCAAAACCATTTTGATACACAACCCTCAGATCTATCTCTAGCTTCAACTTCTTGCTACTCTCATCCACTTGCCTCTATCTTCCTCTTGTATTGGCCATTCTCCACCCCTTCTTGGTGAACTTCAGCATGAAGGCCTTGGCTCTCTTTGGTCAGCCTTTCTACCACTAGTCTCAACTTCTCATACTCTTCCATAGATACATGAGTGGGAGCAGGAGGTTCTTCTTGCATGGATGGTTCTGGGGGAAATGACAGCAATCTTTCAGCCACTCTATCTAGCAATCATCGGTTGTATGGCTCTTTAGCCACACAATTCTTTGCCTTTAACTCTTTCCTCCCATTCGTATGGATCTTGGCCCATGCTTTATCAATTTTCCTGGAAAACGCAGGATCTTCTGTTGTGGTGAGAAAAAAGAAGCTTTGAACTTTCTCCGCTTCGGGCTCATCCTCCATAGTATAGCCCAACTGACGTAATGCCATGACTGGGTTGTAGTTGATGCAACCAGCCTTACTAATCAGAGGCACATTCCCAAATTCCCCACAGTTAAAAATGATCTCCACATCGTAATATTCATGAGAATACCAAGCAATATCATCTGCTACTAGAGACATAATGCATTGAGACCATTTCAGCTTCTTCTTATTTTCCACAAACGGCCTTACCTTCAGTAGATGGGAAGCATACCATTTAAACAGTAGATGAGAACAGCATTGGACCATTCCTATCTTATTTTCACTCCTCTAATGAATAGAGTGGTAAACATCGGCTAGGAGAGTAGGAATAAGATTCTTCTGAATGAAGAGAATAATGGCAGTGATGTCTATGAAATTATCTATGTTTGGAAAGAGAACAACCCCATAGATCATCAGAGCAACAACAACACCGAACCTTTCCCAATCCCTAACGGTCTTGTGCTGGGCGACTTTGTCTAGTAGAAACTTCAGAGGAAATCCTTGAGTACCTCCCTTATTGGCTAGACCATCTTCGACTTCTCCCTTAGTCATAAAGAGAGCAAGAGAAATGGCAGAAGACTTTGGTTCTTCTTCTAGGCCGGTGTAGATAGGTTGATCCTTAATCTTGATATTAAAAAGGTGAGAATATTCTTCAAGAGTAGGAGCCAACTGGTAGTTTTGGAAAGTAAAGCATCTGAGAGGAGCATCATAAAACTAAGCCATGGCGAACAAAGCCCAAGTGTCCACCCTAGAATGGAGAATATCGAGCAATTTCCCATACTCCCCTTGGAAGTTGATATTGATAGTCTTTGGCACATCAATCAAAAGGTCTTGGATTGGTCCCAGCTTTGGTTCTATGAATTTTAAGGAATTTGTACTTCTTTTCCTTTGATAATTCATTTTGTTCTTCAATACCTGAGATAATCACAGTCTCTTAAGTCCCTTGATATGCAACAATGCTATGAAATGCAATGCTTTATGGATGCATACGAGAATAGCAACACATGGATCAAAGTCACAGGTCCTGCAGGGTATCGTAACAAGATATCTCTCACCACGGGTGGGCAATCTATTTGTTTATAAGAGGGCATCCCAAAGGCTTTTAAACAAAGTCCCATGCACTAACCCTCAAAATTTTTCCATCATAACGATGATTCGTAAGACGGTAATCCCTTCAAAGGATGAGCAAAGAGTTATGTTCTAGTAACCTTTGGAATTGGGTTCTATAAATGGTCCTCAAAATCATGGACTCTCAGGTCGGAAATAAAGACGCCATTACGACTACTCGTAAGACATAATCATTCTAACGGGGCCTAATCTAAGTGGTGGAATTCAAACTAACTCAACGAGTCCTAAGTCTCGCAAATCAGAAAGAAACCACCTCTTAATCTTAGCGTATACTAAAAAGCTTGGGTAGAAAGCCCTTATCCTTACAAACCATCCCAATAAACCCAACAGTTAGAGAATACAACATAATAAATAATAAAAGCAAATAAAACAAAAATGCGACAAACAAACTAGGTTTGGCTTGCTAGGAGTCCCCAGCAGAGTCGCCAGCTGTTGCTACTCGAAAAAAACAATGATGGGGAGGCGAAAATATAGACAGAAGAGTCGCCATCGAACTTTATTTATCCCATGAGGGGAAGGGAAAACATCGAGAAAACCCTAGGGAAGACACGGATAAGATGGTCTCACAACCAAGAACGGGTTCGGAAGTCACTTATGCGAAGGGTTAGCACCCCTCGCATCCATCGTACTCGATGGGAACCATTTGTTTTTCGTATGTGAAAGTATTTGCTAAAAGGTTATGTTAAATGAGTCTTCCAAGGGATAAAAATAAAGGTTAGAAACCGGGAAAGGGGAGGTAAAGGGGAAAGAAAGGACTCGATAGGACTTCGCGGTCACATGCCTACGTATTCTCAACAGATATGAGAAAGTTATAGTCGACGTAGTTCGGGAAACTACGGATGATGGGGGGAATGTGCTCACCAAGACATCATTGTCTTGTGCCTACGTATTCTCATCTGGCATGAGAAGTCAGAGCAAACATAGTTCGGGAAACGGTTAAATGATGTTTTCATGGATGATGTTATCGCGCGCATTTTAGCAGTTTATGTGTATTGTTGCTCGACCATTGGAGACTTAGGCGTTACCTATTTGCGGTAGAACAAATGTAACATATCCTTTTTGAAAAGATTAGTTTTCGCCTTGCGAGGAAAGATGTCACATTTGATTTGTGGGAATTTTTTTTAAGGGTTAAATAGGTCCTCAGATAGTAACACCTTGCGAGTAGTACCCAATTCTTTATCTCAAAGTTTTAATATGAAAATGTGTGGTGAATACAAGCGTGTCTTCATATTGAAAGACGAGTATTGAGACCACACACTCTACAGTTAGTATCCTGACACTCGGAGAGGAAGAAATCTACACACAATCCTCTCTCTTTAGTTCAATACCAAGAGAACTTCATTCTTTTATTAAAGATGTTTTTGGTCTTGAATGGTAAGTGTTTTGCGACATGAACCCTACGGTAATGTCAGCACTCGGGATAGGAGAAGGCCTACGCCTAACCACTCCACGACCATTCAAGTTTTGTTGTGAAAATAATTTGAAAATGCACTCGGTGCGAGACCGAGATTTTTAGGAGAGAAAGTGAAATGAATACAAGTGTCTTTGTATTGAAAGACGAGTATCGAGATCACACACTCTACAGTGAGTATCCTGACACTCGGAGAGGAAGAAGTCTACACTCAATCCTCTCTCTTTAGTTCAATACAAAGAGAACTTTATCCTTTTATTTAAAGATGGTGAAATGTGAAGGTGAGATAATACTTGGAAGGGGGGGGTTGAATAAGTATGAAAGATTAAAACTTAGAAATAAAAACACAATTATTTTTATCCTGGTTCATTAAACTCAACTACTCCAGTCCACCCTTCCTAGAGTGATTTGCCTTTCTCAACAAGGACTTAATCCACTATTTAATCAAACAGATTACAATAGTAACACCTAAGAACAACTGTTCTTAGTCTTCTCAAGAGCTACTGATTCCAACTGAATCCTCTTAAGGAAAAAGCTTTACAATCAATGTAAATCAAATACAAGAGTATGAATGCTTCTAAAAAGCTTTTATCACAACAGTGATTTTTCTCTTAAGTTTAAGTACTAATAATTCTAAGAAGAATATGAAAGAATGAGAGCTTTGAATAATATGATTTCTTTTCAGCAAATTGTGTAACTGAAGAATTTGGTGGAGTCTTCCTTTTATAGGCAGCTGATCCAAGGAAGCTGAGCGTTGAGAAGAGTGTCCCAAAAAGGTCCGAGCCTTTTTGTCTTCACATCAAGTGACCTTTCCTAGAAGTAGAAAGCACAGAAAAATCCTTTTTGTCTGTGTTCTTGTGTCTAGCACTAATGAGGAAAGAGACGTTTGATTTACTCCAACGGATATATTCTTGAATATTTCTTCTTCAGTTTTCAGCAAGTTCATCAGAATCTGATTGAGTCAGAGTCTTCTAATGATGTACAGAACTTTGTTGTATCAGATTCTTCTGCAGCATGTGTGCTTTCAGCGTGTAGATCATCAGAGCATATTTGTCACAGAACTTCAGTACTTGGCAGCTTTAGTACTTTCAGAAACTTCTGTAGAAACTATGCTTTGAGAAACTCTTCATACAATATTCTTCTAAGCTTCAGATGCTTCTGACTAGCTTCAAATGCTTCTGCTTTAGAATCTTCTGGAGCTTCTTGCTTCAGATCCTTCTGGAGACTACGCTCAGGATCTTCTGTAAACAACAATCAGAATCTTCTAATGAATGCATCTGGCGCTTCAGAGTCAAGATAACTTCTTGTATACAATTCAGATTTGCTTCTGGAGTGTTAATATCATTACAATCTGTAGTAAAACTCTCAAGCAAATTTTAGAGTATATAATTCTTAAATACAAAATTTCCTAACAGTTATCATCAAAACAAAGAGATATTATTAAGAACCAATCTGTGTTCTAACAATCTCCCTCTTTTTGATGATGACAAAAAGTATCAGAAATTTTGTTTAACTGAACATATTAGAATTATAACTCCCCCTGAGATGATGAATCTCCCCCTGAGTTAAATATGAATAAGGAATAGAAACTTCCCTTTTGTCTTGAGTAATCTTCATAGTTAGATCTTGTTTGTTCTTATAACATTTGAAGGTCAGAATATCTTGCAGATTTAAGATTCAGAGTTTGATAAAAGACAAATGATCTGAGAGACTCAGAGTTTCTTTTATAGAATGTACTTATCAAATGTTCTGAAATAGTCAGATTAAATGTTAGATAGAATAGATATGTCTGAAGTTTCATTCTGGTGAAGTTATATTAAACAGTTCAGATCTATATTTTCTCCCCCTTTTTTGTCATAAGCAAAAAGTAAAAACTTTTAAAGGGACAAATAAAAGGAAGCAGTAAATAAGATAATTCAATGGAGAAAAACTTTGATTCATTCAAAAGATCAGATCAAGAGTACATAGGCAAACATCAGAAGATATAGCAATAAAGTACAGATGCAAGCAACAGATGCAAAAACATTAGAATGAAAAAAAAATCTAAGAGTGTTTGGACAAAAGCATCTTCAATAGATCTGTAATCTCAGAGGATGATTGCTCTTGCTTGGACATCCACTTAGTCATAGTTTCATTCTTTTCATCTTGCTTTGACATCCATTCTGTCATATCCTCAGACTTCTTATCCTGCTTAGCCATCCAGGATTTGATCTCTGACTGTCCAGCTTCCAGAGCAGCAATCTTATCTTCAAAATCTGGATGTTCTTTCTTTATCTCAGATGAAGAATTATGATGAGGTTCTGTAGCATTAACAGAGTCAATTTCCATTGGTTCTGTAGATTCTGAAGAGGGATCTACCAGAGTCATAGCCAATGCATTATCAGTAGATTCTGTTGATGATGGAGGAGCATCTAAACGAAGCAGAGGTTCAGTTTTGTTGATAGTCCAGAAAATAGCTCTTGCAGCCTCAGCAAGTCTGAGCTTTGCATCATCAGAACAGACGTTCTTCAGATTTGAAGCTATAGTGTTGAATCTGTTGATGAATCCGTTCCAGATGATGTCAGATTCTTTGGCGTCCATTGTTGCTGAGCATTTCTTCTGAACAGTACCTAAATACATCTGTATTTCTTGCAAAAAAGTTTGAAATAAATGATCAACATTAAGTCTGTGCTTTGGACGTAACAAGGTTGCCAGAGTTGCAGGTTTAAGTTGGGAAGTTGGTGGAAAAAGTGATTTTTGGATGGAGATCAGTGGAGGGGGATAGTATGGAATGAAGGGTATCTCAGAAGCTTTTTCTTTAGATCTGATTAAAGTATTAAGAAAATGAGGTTTTGCTCTTATGTGAGGGGTGTTGCACCCCAAAATTTGACCAACAATTATTTATTCATTGAGTGTTTGAAAGTTGATACCTTCACCAGAAAGTTCAGGAGATCCTTAGAGGAAGTGGTTGAAACCAGGGTTGTGTGCTTCATAGCTTGAGAGTTGTGGGAGCTCCTCAGATGATTCTGAGACTTTGAGAATGAACTTGATGTTTTGAGAAAGCCTATAAGATGTCTTGGTAGCCATCATGAAGCCCAGAGAGGTCATTATGCAAGAGTTCAGAGGATTCAACCATGAATGGTAGAATTAAGATTTTGACTGGGTCAACCCTAGATCAGCTGAAGGTTTGGAGAAGGTTGAGACTTAATCCAAGGGCCATGAGATCATGGAATGATGCATAGAGGTGTTATAAAGATGATTCCTAGATCAATTCATCATGATTGAGGAGTTTGAGAAGTTTCAAGTCAGGGTTTCTGAGGATTGTCAGTGAAAAAACCCTAGTTTGGTCCCTACTTTCCAGGCAGTTTTAGCTCAAGATGTGATTGATATCTCATCTTCCCCACAACATGAATGTTGTAGAGCTTGTTCTTAGATTTAATTTGAGTGGTGGAAGTCCTTGATAGGAGTTACAGAGCTCAAGTTATGGTTTTGACAAATTACAGGTCAGCAGAGGTGTGTGAATCTGGGTCCTTGAAAGTCACCCAACTTGCAGACAACTTTTGCCCTAGTAGGATGATTCCTATGATCTCTTGGTCAACATGAATGTTGGAGGGCATCTTCTTAGCTTTAATTGGAGTGGTAGAAGTCCTTGATAGGATTTGTGGAACTCAACTTATGGTTTGAACAAGACAGGGGTATTTTGGTCATTTGTCAGTTATAGGTCATTTTTAGCCAATGCCTAAAACTCCTATTTCCAAGCCTCAAATGGAAAAACTCAAAACATGAAAGTTGTTCAAAATGGGATTTTAAGTCTAGAAAGAAGGTCATGAATTGTTGGAAAAGCTCATAGCATGGATTGGCATGATTGGTCAAAAATGAACTAAAAATGGCTTATAAGTTTGAAAAGTTGAATTTGAAAATTGGTTTGGAAGATCCACAAATCCAAAATAGGTCATCCAATATATCATTTTGATTGAAAACATCATTTTGAGAACATTGGTTTAAATAGAATTTTGATTTAAGGCTTTAAAATGGGTGATGCTTTGAAAACTTGTTACTTGAAAAAGAAGGCAACTTTGAAATAGCTTGCACAAGTGAAAGAAAGGGCTGATTTTCATTCATTCCTTCTCAATATCTCACATAAGGAGAATTTGACACAAGAATAAGGACTTGGTACATGAGATATGGATCATTCAAAATACCATCACATGATATTTTCCACACTTTTCTAGCACCTTCTAGATGAATCTAGAAGTTTCCATCCATCATTATAAGAAGAGTGATCTTCATTGAGATCAAGGTTGGTGATAGAATGCATTTTCAGAGGAGTAGCCATTGAAGTTCTTCCTTCAAGTTCAAGCAATCCAAGAAATCTTCCACTACAAGTCATCTCCTTCACAACCATTGCAAACAGAAACGTGTTCACCATCAAGGGATCATATTGAAGCCATTTCAAGCCTTGAATCAACCTCCACGAGCACCTACAATCATCACTTGACAGGTTTCTTTCTTTCCTTCTATCTCCTAATTTATGTAGTTTTAATTAGTTTTATAGGCATAGAACTGATGCATTAGGTTAGAGGATGAAACCCTAGGAGTTATAGCACGATCCATGGTAGTTGATAACAGAGCCAAGAAACTTTAATCTCCAAGAAACGACTGGTTTGTTAGTTTTAGGTATCAAGCTTTGGTTTAGAATAGTTAGGGAGAGGTGTAGAGTAACTGTATGCCATTAGATTCAAGGTTAATGAAAGTTGATATCAGGTGAATTTCATTTGGACCACGATCTTGCAAGCTTCTGTTAGGATTACTTAGAGAGAATTAGGAGAATTGGTACGTATCATCTCGTTCTTCTTAATGAGTAGTGCACCTTTCATTTTGGAATCGTGGAAAATCATGGCCTGTAGAGAGAGAACGAGATGCTAGAACATTAGTGCGTGGAGGCATTTTTCTGAACTTAGGGTTTGTGTTTGGGGACGAAAGCCCTGGACCCTTGGATCAGTTCTAATCCCTTGACATTGTAATCCCATCTCACGGCCCAGATCGCTTGGAGAAGCGGAGGGAAAATTTGAAAACCAAAACGCGGTCGTTTGGTCAGCTGAAACGCGGTCGTTTCAATTAGTGAGGCGCGTCTGGGCTCACTGAGTCCTCTTCTATCCGCACCCCCCCTATTTCTGGCCCATTAGAAAACCAACTAGGCGCATGTGCTTTCAGCACCCCCTCCCCTCATTTTTAATTCTTTTGAAGTTTAATTCATTTAATATTTTCTTGTTCTTTAAAAATTCATATAAAATGGATAAATAACTCTTTTTTGTTCATTCTTTTTTCTATGTTTAGATAATCTTGTGTAGAAAAATATAAAAATAAAAATGGAATTTTATTTTTAATGTAGAATTTTTGGTGATATTTTCTTTAATATAGTGTATTTTCTTTCTTTTAGTTGATACCTTATTTTGCAAGAATTGTTTTAGGACTTTCCCTTAGGTTTTTTTGCTCATTCTTTTTTGTGTAATTAGATGATGAATCATAGTATTCCCTGGATTTATTACTAGATTTTTAGATTAAGATTTGATTAGTTTAGTTGAATTGAACTTAGGATAGTCTAATTAGGGTTTATGTTGTGCATAGGTGAGGAAATTCATTTTCTTTAGATAGTTTTGTCTTGATTTTTGGGTAGAGGCATATGTGGATGTTATGGGTAGATATTGTAGACCCTTGTGAATAATTGATAGATTTTTCCCCCTTGGTTTAGTATTTTTAGGTATTTTCTGAAGTTGCCTGATAATTTTGTCTGTGCTGTGGTTATCTGTTCATCTCTGGGGGTTGTTTTTGGGGAATTTGTTGTGGGGCTTGTGTTGTCTTGAAGACCTTGTTGGAGAGCATGATGGAAGAGAAGATTGTTGATCAAGACCCAGAGACCCAGAGCTTGGCTTATTCCCTGTCTGTGAGGTTTGAGATCCTGAAGTTTGAAGGGAGTTCATGGTACTTTCCTGAAGAAGGCACTATGAATGACCTTCATTCTTTCTTCTCACCTCTTTCTTAAGTATCCAATGATGTTGGAGCCAACTCGTGAGTTTAATTTCTCCTGAGGAGGAATGTAAACTGATCACCTGTTGTTGAGCCACATGGGATACAACTCCTAAGTGGAAGCCTCCTAGTACTTTCCTGAGGAAGGTCCTATGGGTCTATTCACTTAGTTCCCTTAGTTTATCTAGGATTTCTCAAGTATCCAATGATGTTGGAGCCAACTTGTGAGTTTAATTTCTCCTGAGGAGGAATGTAAACTGATCACAGTTGTTGAGCCACATAGGATACAACTCCTAAGTGGAAGCCTCCTAGCACTTTCCTGAGGAAGGTCCTATGGGTCTATTCACTTAGTTCCACTAGTTCAGATAGGATTTCCTAAATATCCAGTGATGTTGGAGCCTGCTTGTGAGTTTAGTTTCTCCTGAGGAGGAATGTAAACTGATCACAGTGGTTAAGCCACATAGGATATGACTCCTGAGTATACACCTCCTAGTGCTTTCCTGAGGAAGACACTGTGAGTCTGCCTACTTAGCTCTCTTTCTTTGGTAAGCTTGTTCTGAAGCTTGAAGACTGGGATTGATTTCTTTTGGTTAGGTTTTGCTTTAGGGCTTTGCTTAGATTTGATCAGGATTCTGTGTTAGGGTTAAGATTAGAGAGTAGATGGTTCTTTCTCAAGTGTGTTTTGTTTGCCTGATGGCACTTTATTTCTTTTATCTGTATATTGCTTGATAGCCTGATGTTTATCTTCAGTATGATTACTGTTATTTCATGACTGGCTTGAGGTCGAGACGAGCTTGTGGAGGCTGAAGCCCCACACACATTTCCTCCCTCACTTGCATTGCATGCATTTTACTGTTAAAGCTGATGCTTTTGTCTGTTTTGGTGTATCATTGACATGATCCCTTAGGACTCTCATTTCCTCTGATGAGGACTTGATGATAGACTTTTAGGTTGAAACCTATGCATGACAACATCTAGGAGTTCCCTGTTCAAACCTCAACCATAGGATGAATCCATGGCATGATAACAGTAGGACTTGATAGTCTCCCTCCTAGTTGGGCCTGTTCTCTTCTCATCTCAAAGCAGTTTAAAATACAGTAATCATGAATGATTTCTTTCGTACGTTACGAGCCTTAAGCTATCTGAGGATGGATGTTTAGTATGGTACCCTTTGGGTGACATGCGACGCATTCACTCTCAGGTCATAGTCTCTAGTGCGGTTGAGATCGCAAACAATAAAAAACACTTCTTTTAGGAGATAACCCGTAGTTAGCCGAACTACGTTTGCTCTGATCTTTCATACCAGATGAAAGTACGTAGGCATAGGATGCGATATCCTAGCGAGCAACCTTTCCCCCTTCACCCGTAGTTAGCCGAACTACGTTGACTCTGATTTCTCGTTCCAGATGAGAATACGTAGGCATAAAGCGCGACGCTTTGCCGAGTCATTTTTCTTTTCTTTTTCAGCCAGCCTTGATAGGTAGATAGATTATAACCAACCCGTCCAAGTGAACAAAAAAGCGAGGATCCCGTCGAGTACGACGGACGTGAGGGGTGCTAATACCTTCCCCTTGCGTAACCGACTCCCGAACCCAGACAACGGTTGCGACGACCTTGTCTTACCCTTTTTCGTCAGGTTTTTCCGATTGTTTCCTTTCCCGCTCTGAGGGATAAATAACGAAAGGTGGCGACTCTTCTGTCATGCTGGCACCTTATTTTCGCGCAAGCGACAGCTGGCGACTCTGCTGGGGACCGAACCCAGAATCTCTGGTTCTGGTTCCCTATGAGAGTCAATCCTATCGTTTGTGTGTTTGCTTGTTGGGTTGCGTTTATTTATCGCATTTTTACTTCCCGCACTTTACTTCCCGCACTTTACTTCCCGCATTTTATTTCCCGCATTTTATTTCCAGTTTGATATGATTATCTGTGCTGCTGTGGGAGAGGGATGTTACTGTGAGTGAGAAGCCGGACCTGGGCTTGAGTACACACCTAGATATAGTTGCGGAGAAGTAGTAGACGAACCTGTCTGCTGAGCAGGCACAGTTCCCTACGAAAATCTGCGCTCAGACGAGATTCTTGCAGAGGTGCTCCTTTCCGGTCCTGAGGATCTGAGGGGAGTCCAGACGTGAGGATTGTCGACTCTGGGGACCGATCATTTGGGAGTCAGCTAAGAGAGGCCTCTTCATGACTTGATGATGCCACTCCTTCTGGGAATCGCATCGTCACTCATGAAAGTCTGTGACGCTGATAACCGCATAGGATGCCGTACCTTTGTCCGTGGATTAGGTCCATACCTGTGAGTGGGGTTGGGATATTGCAGGAAACTTTGACCTCCAGACTACCTGGTTTTCTTGACAGTGAATCAGTTATGTTGGGTTCTCAGTTGCAGATATGTTCTTGATAGAGCAAGGGTTTGATCAGAGGATCTTATCATCGGGTGTTTGTCTGTTCCTGATAGAGCAGGTTTTGATCTGAGTATTATCACCAGAGGTTTGTTCCGGACAGAGCAAATTTTGAGTGGGGTCTGAAGATCTCATCGGCAGTTGTTATTTGTTCTTGATAGGGCAGATTTTGAGTGGGGTCTGAAGGTCTCATCAGCAGCTGTGTGTTTGTTCTTGATAAGGCAGATTTCTGATTTGGGGTCTGAAGACTTCATCACCGTATATTTCTGATCATGCATCCGGGGTCCTTATTATCAGGCACCTATTCTTGTCAGGGCAGAATTTTGATCCCGACCCCATCAGATGGTTATTCTCAGCTGATCAGATCAGTGGTTTTACACCGGGGTTTCCTTCTCATCAGTGACTGTTGATACCGAATCCCCACCGCAGCCACCTGGATATATTGTTGCATGCCTGCATTTTGCATTAGTTTGCATAATCATTCGCATTCCATTAGCGTGTGTCTGTGACAGGTACCGTTTCTCCGATCCAGGATCTCTCGCCTCTTATTGTGTTACTGCAGCCTCTCTCAGGAAGACTGTTGCGTACGAGTTCTCGGTCCTTGATGTGTCGAATCTGACTATTGCTCTGTATTGTGAGGTTACTGTTTCCATGATTGGGCCCAGATTCCTCCCCTTGTTATTGTCAGCACTGGTACTAAGGCGCCAGGATCGGGGGAGAATCTCTCAAACACACAGACATACGCATGCATCTGCATGAAGCATTCTTGCATGACATACATTCTGTTGCTTTTCCTAACCTTTGATGTTGACAGGTTTTTCAGGTACTCAGGTTCCGAGCTGCTTTCGATCTCCAAGATTGATCAAAGACTCATCCACCGCTACTCAACTCGCGCCAATCAGACAAGGATAATGGACCAGGTACAGTCAGATGTTCAAGAGCTTCGTGAACGGATGGATCGTTTTATGGAGCTGATGCAAGTAGTTGCGAATGGGCAAGACCAGCTTCGTACTTTGGTTCAACCTCTCATCTCCAGGGTTGACAGTAATGGAATACTTCACGGCGGGGCCGTGCCCACTCCTCCTCCAGGGGATACTCCACAGAACGTTATTCCTGTTGCCGGGGGCAACGGCAGTGCTAACGGCAATCTTATGACTAATCTCGGACTCAACGCGGCTGGCGTCGGCAATGGTGGCTTGGGAGCCAATGTTAACATAGGGCCGGTCAACGGCAATGCTGGTGCAGGAAATCTGGTGGTGCCTCAACCGTGGCTGGAGGACCATCAGGAAACGGTTAAATGATGTTTTCATGGATGATGTTATCGCGCGCATTTTAGCAGTTTATGTGTATTGTTGCTCGACCATTGGAGACTTAGGCGTTACCTATTTGCGGTAGAACGAATGTAACATATCCTTTTTGAAAAGATTAGTTTTCGCCTTGCGAGGAAAGATGTCACATTTGATTTGTGGGAATTTTTTTTAAGGGTTAAATAGGTCCTCAGATAGTAACACCTTGCGAGTAGTACCCAATTCTTTATATCAAAGTTTTAATATGAAAAGGTGTGGTGAATACAAGCGTGTCTTCATATTAAAAGACGAGTATTGAGACCACACACTCTACAGTTAGTATCCTGACACTCGGAGAGGAAGAAATCTACACACAATCCTCTCTCTTTAGTTCAATACCAAGAGAACTTCATTCTTTTATTAAAGATGTTTTTGGTCTTGAATGGTAAGTGTTTTGCGACATGAACCCTACGGTAATGTCAGCACTCGGGATAGGAGAAGGCCTACGCCTAACCACTCCACGACCATTCAAGTTTTGTTGTGAAAATAATTTGAAAATGCACTCGGTGCGAGACCGAGATTTTTAGGAGAGAAAGTGAAATGAATACAAGTGTCTTTGTATTGAAAGACGAGTATCGAGATCACACACTCTACAGTGAGTATCCTGACACTCGGAGAGGAAGAAGTCTACACTCAATCCTCTCTCTTTAGTTCAATACAAAGAGAACTTTATCCTTTTATTTAAAGATGGTGAAATGTGAAGGTGAGATAATACTTGGAGGGGGGGGGGGTTGAATAAGTATGAAAGATTAAAACTTAGAAATAAAAACACAATTATTTTTATCCTGGTTCATTAAACTCAACTACTCCAGTCCACCCTTCCTAGAGTGATTTGCCTTTCTCAACAAGGACTTAATCCACTATTTAATCAAACAGATTACAATAGTAACACCTAAGAACAACTGTTCTTAGTCTTCTCAAGAGCTACTGATTCCAACTGAATCCTCTTAAGGAAAAAGCTTTACAATCAATGTAAATCAAATACAAGAGTATGAATGCTTCTAAAAAGCTTTTATCACAACAGTGATTTTTCTCTTAAGTTTAAGTACTAATAATTCTAAGAAGAATATGAAAGAATGAGAGCTTTGAATAATATGATTTCTTTTCAGCAAATTGTGTAACTGAAGAATTTGGTGGAGTCTTCCTTTTATAGGCAGCTGATCCAAGGAAGCTGAGCGTTGAGAAGAGTGTCCCAAAAAGGTCCGAGCCTTTTTGTCTTCACATCAAGTGACCTTTCCTAGAAGTAGAAAGCACAGAAAAATCCTTTTTGTCTGTGTTCTTGTGTCTAGCACTAATGAGGAAAGAGACGTTTGATTTACTCCAACGGATATATTCTTGAATATTTCTTCTTCAGTTTTCAGCAAGTTCATCAGAATCTGATTGAGTCAGAGTCTTCTAATGATGTACAGAACTTTGTTGTATCAGAGTCTTCTGCAGCATGTGTGCTTTCAGCGTGTAGATCATCAGAGCATATTTGTCACAGAACTTCAGTACTTGGCAGCTTTAGTACTTTCAGAAACTTCTGTAGAAACTATGCTTTGAGAAACTCTTCATACAATATTCTTCTAAGCTTCAGATGCTTCTGACTAGCTTCAAATGCTTCTGCTTTAGAATCTTCTGGAGCTTCTTGCTTCAGATCCTTCTGGAGACTACGCTCAGGATCTTCTGTAAACAACAATCAGAATCTTCTAATGAATGCATCTGGCGCTTCAGAGTCAAGATAACTTCTTGTATACAATTCAGATTTGCTTCTGGAGTGTTAATATCATTACAATCTGTAGTAAAACTCTCAAGCAAATTTTAGAGTATATAATTCTTAAATACAAAATTTCCTAACAGTTATCATCAAAACAAAGAGATATTATTAAGAACCAATCTGTGTTCTAACAATCTCCCTCTTTTTGATGATGACAAAAAGTATCAGAAATTTTGTTTAACTGAACATATTAGAATTATAACTCCCCCTGAGATGATGAATCTCCCCCTGAGTTAAATATGAATAAGGAATAGAAACTTCCCTTTTGTCTTGAGTAATCTTCATAGTTAGATCTTGTTTGTTCTTATAACATTTGAAGGTCAGAATATCTTGCAGATTTAAGATTCAGAGTTTGATAAAAGACAAATGATCTGAGAGACTCAGAGTTTCTTTTATAGAATGTACTTATCAAATATTCTGAAATAGTCAGATTAAATGTTAGATAGAATAGATATGTCTGAAGTTTCATTCTGGTGAAGTTATATTAAACAGTTCAGATCTATATTTTCTCCCCCTTTTTTGTCATAAGCAAAAAGTAAAAACTTTTAAAGGGACAAATAAAAGGAAGTAGTAAATAAGATAATTCAATGGAGAAAAACTTTGATTCATTCAAAAGATCAGATCAAGAGTACATAGGCAAACATCATAAGATATAGCAATAAAGTACAGATGCAAGCAACAGATGCAAAAACATTAGAATGAAAAAAAAATCTAAGAGTGTTTGGACAAAAGCATCTTCAATAGATCTGTAATCTCAGAGGATGATTGCTCTTGCTTGGACATTCACTTAGTCATAGTTTCATTCTTTTCATCTTGCTTTGACATCCATTCTGTCATATCCTCAGACTTCTTATCCTGCTTAGCCATCCAGGATTTGATCTCTGACTGTCCAGCTTCCAGAGCAGCAATCTTATCTTCAAAATCTGGATGTTCTTTCTTTATCTCAGATGAAGAATTATGATGAGGTTCTGTAGCATTAACAGAGTCAATTTCCATTGGTTCTGTAGATTCTGAAGAGGGATCTACCAGAGTCATAGCCAATGCATTATCAGTAGATTCTGTTGATGATGGAGGAGCATCTAAACGAAGCAGAGGTTCAGTTTTGTTGATAGTCCAGAAAATAGCTCTTGCAGCCTCAGCAAGTCTGAGCTTTGCATCATCAGAACAGACGTTCTTCAGATTTGAAGCTACAGTGTTGAATCTGTTGATGAATCCGTTCCAGATGATGTCAGATTCTTTGGCGTCCATTGTTGCTGAGCATTTCTTCTGAACAGTACCTAAATACATCTGTATTTCTTGCAAAAAAGTTTGAAATAAATGATCAACATTAAGTTTGTGCTTTGGACGTAACAAGGTTGCCAGAGTTGCAGGTTTAAGTTGGGAAGTTGGTGGAAAAAGTGATTTTTGGATGGAGATCAGTGGAGGGGGATAGTATGGAATGAAGGGTATCTCAGAAGCTTTTTCTTTAAATCTGATTAAAGTATTAAGAAAATGAGGTTTTGCTCTTCTGTGAGGGGTGTTGCACCCCAAAATTTGACCAACAATTATTTATTCATTGAGTGTTTGAAAGTTGATACCTTCACCAGAAAGTTCAGGAGATCCTCAGAGGAAGTGGTTGAAACCAGGGTTGTGTGCTTCATAGCTTGAGAGTTGTGGGAGCTCCTCAGATGATTCTGAGACTTTGAGAATGAACTTGATGTTTTGAGAAAGCCTATGAGATGTCTTGGTAGCCATCATGAAGCCCAGAGAGGTCATTATGCAAGAGTTCAGAGGATTCAACCATGAATGGTAGAATTAAGATTTTGACTGGGTCAACCCTAGATCAGCTGAAGGTTTGGAGAAGGTTGAGACTTAATCCAAGGGCCATGAGATCATGGAATGATGCATAGAGGTGTTATAAAGATGATTCCTAGATCAATTCATCATGATTGAGGAGTTTGAGAAGTTTCAAGTCAGGGTTTCTGAGGATTGTCAGTGAAAAAACCCTAGTTTGGTCCCTACTTTCCAGGCAGTTTTAGCTCAAGATGTGATTGATATCTCATCTTCCCCACAACATGAATGTTGTAGAGCTTGTTCTTAGCTTTAATTTGAGTGGTGGAAGTCCTTGATAGGAGTTACAGAGCTCAAGTTATGGTTTTGACAAATTACAGGTCAGCAGAGGTGTGTGAATCTGGGTCCTTGAAAGTCACCCAACTTGCAGACAACTTTTGCCCTAGTAGGACGATTCCTATGATCACTTGGTCAACATGAATGTTGGAGGGCATCTTCTTAGCTTTAATTTGAGTGGTAGAAGTCCTTGATAGGATTTGTGGAACTCAACTTATGGTTTGAACAAGACAGGGGTATTTTGGTCATTTGTCAGTTATAGGTCATTTTTAGCCAATGCCTAAAACTCCTATTTCCAAGCCTCAAATGGAAAAACTCAAAACATGAAAGTTGTTCAAAATGAGATTTTAAGTCTAGAAAGAAGGTCATGAATTGTTGGAAAAGCTCATAGCATGGATTGGCATGATTGGTCAAAAATGAACTAAAAATGGCTTATAAGTTTGAAAAGTTGAATTTGAAAATTGGTTTGGAAGATCCACAAATCCAAAATAGGTCATCCAATATATCATTTTGATTGGAAACATCATTTTGAGAACATTGGTTTAAATAGAATTTTGATTTAAGGCTTTAAAATGGGTGATGCTTTGAAAACTTGTTACTTGAAAAAGAAGGCAACTTTGAAATAGCTTGCACAAGTGAAAGAAAGGGTTGATTTTCATTCATTCCTTCTCAATATCTCACATAAGGAGAATTTGACACAAGAATAAGGACTTGGTACATGAGATATGGATCATTCAAAATACCATCACATGATATTTTCCACACTTTTCTAGCACCTTCTAGATGAATCTAGAAGTTTCCATCCATCATTATAAGAAGAGTGATCTTCATTGAGATCAAGGTTGGTGATAGAAGGCATTTTCAGAGGAGTAGCCATTGAAGTTCTTCCTTCAAGTTCAAGCAATCCAAGAAATCTTCCACTACAAGTCATCTCCTTCACAACCATTGCAAACAGAAACGTGTTCACCATCAAGGGATCATATTGAAGCCATTTCAAGCCTTGAATCAACCTCCACGAGCACCTACAATCATCACTTGACAGGTTTCTTTCTTTCCTTCTATCTCCTAATTTATGTAGTTTTAATTAGTTTTATAGGCATAGAACTGATGCATTAGGTTAGAGGATGAAACCCTAGGAGTTATAGCACGATCCATGGTAGTTGATAACAGAGCCAAGAAACTTTAATCTCCAAGAAACGACTGGTTTGTTAGTTTTAGGTATCAAGCTTTGGTTTAGAATAGTTAGGGAGAGGTGTAGAGTAACTGTATGCCATTAGATTCAAGGTTAATGAAAGTTGATATCAGGTGAATTTCATTTGGACCACGATCTTGCAAGCTTCTGTTAGGATTACTTAGAGAGAATTAGGAGAATTGGTACGTATCATCTCGTTCTTCTTAATGAGTAGTGCACCTTTCATTTTGGAATCGTGGAAAATCATGGCCTGTAGAGAGAGAACGAGATGCTAGAACATTAGTGCATGGAGGCATTTTTCTGAACTTAGGGTTTGTGTTTGGGGACGAAAGCCCTGGACCCTTGGATCAGTTCTAATCCCTTGACATTGTAATCCCATCTCACGGCCCAGATCGCTTGGAGAAGCGGAGGGAAAATTTGAAAACCAAAACGCGGTCGTTTGGTTAGCTGAAACGCGGTCGTTTCAATTAGTGAGGCGCGTCTGGGCTCACTGAGTCCTCTTCTATCCGCACCCCCCCTATTTCTGGCCCATTAGAAAACCAACTAGGCGCATGTGCTTTCAGCACCCCCTCCCCTCATTTTTAATTCTTTTGAAGTTTAATTCATTTAATATTTTCTTGTTCTTTAAAAATTCATATAAAATGGATAAATAACTCTTTTTTGTTCATTCTTTTTTCTATGTTTAGATAATCTTGTGTAGAAAAATATAAAAATAAAAATGGAATTTTATTTTTAATGTAGAATTTTTGGTGATATTTTCTTTAATATAGTGTATTTTCTTTCTTTTAGTTGATACCTTATTTTGCAAGAATTGTTTTAGGACTTTCCCTTAGGTTTTTTTGCTCATTCTTTTTTGTGTAATTAGATGATGAATCATAGTATTCCCTGGATTTATTACTAGATTTTTAGATTAAGATTTGATTAGTTTAGTTGAATTGAACTTAGGATAGTCTAATTAGGGTTTATGTTGTGCATAGGTGAGGAAATTCATTTTCTTTAGATAGTTTTGTCTTGATTTTTGGGTAGAGGCATATGTGGATGTTATGGGTAGATATTGTAGACCCTTGTGAATAATTGATAGATTTTTCCCCCTTGGTTTAGTATTTTTAGGTATTTTCTGAAGTTGCCTGATAATTTTGTCTGTGCTGTGGTTATCTGTTCATCTCTGGGGGTTGTTTTTGGGGAATTTGTTGTGGGGCTTGTGTTGTCTTGAAGACCTTGTTGGAGAGCATGATGGAAGAGAAGATTGTTGATCAAGACCCAGAGACCCAGAGCTTGGCTTATTCCCTGTCTGTGAGGTTTGAGATCCTGAAGTTTGAAGGGAGTTCATGGTACTTTCCTGAAGAAGGCACTATGAATGACCTTCATTCTTTCTTCTCACCTCTTTCTTAAGTATCCAATGATGTTGGAGCCAACTCGTGAGTTTAATTTCTCCTGAGGAGGAATGTAAACTGATCACCTGTTGTTGAGCCACATGGGATACAACTCCTAAGTGGAAGCCTCCTAGTACTTTCCTGAGGAAGGTCCTATGGGTCTATTCACTTAGTTCCCTTAGTTTATCTAGGATTTCTCAAGTATCCAATGATGTTGGAGCCAACTTGTGAGTTTAATTTCTCCTGAGGAGGAATGTAAACTGATCACAGTTGTTGAGCCACATAGGATACAACTCCTAAGTGGAAGCCTCCTAGCACTTTCCTGAGGAAGGTCCTATGGGTCTATTCACTTAGTTCCACTAGTTCAGATAGGATTTCCTAAATATCCAGTGATGTTGGAGCCTGCTTGTGAGTTTAGTTTCTCCTGAGGAGGAATGTAAACTGATCACAGTGGTTGAGCCACATAGGATATGACTCCTGAGTATACACCTCCTAGTGCTTTCCTGAGGAAGACACTGTGAGTCTGCCTACTTAGCTCCCTTTCTTTGGTAAGCTTGTTCTGAAGCTTGAAGACTGGGATTGATTTCTTTTGGTTAGGTTTTGCTTTAGGGCTTTGCTTAGATTTGATCAGGATTCTGTGTTAGGGTTAAGATTAGAGAGTAGATGGTTCTTTCTCAAGTGTGTTTTGTTTGCCTGATGGCACTTCATTTCTTTTATCTGTATATTGCTTGATAGCCTGATGTTTATCTTCAGTATGATTACTGTTATTTCATGACTGGCTTGAGGTCGAGACGAGCTTGTGGAGGCTGAAGCCCCACACACATTTCCTCCCTCACTTGCATTGCATGCATTTTACTGTTAAAGCTGATGCTTTTGTCTGTTTTGGTGTATCATTGACATGATCCCTTAGGACTCTCATTTCCTCTGATGAGGACTTGATGATAGACTTTTAGGTTGAAACCTATGCATGACAACATCTAGGAGTTCCCTGTTTAAACCTCAACCATAGGATGAATCCATGGCATGATAACAGTAGGACTTGATAGTCTCCCTCCTAGTTGGGCCTGTTCTCTTCTCATCTCAAAGCAGTTTAAAATACAGTAATCATGAATGATTTCTTTCGTACGTTACGAGCCTTAAGCTATCTGAGGATGGATATTTAGTATGGTAACCTTTGGGTGACATGCGACGCATTCGCTCTCAGGTCATAGTCTCTAGTGCGGTTGAGATCGCAAACAATAAAAAACACTTCTTTTAGGAGATAACCCGTAGTTAGCCGAACTACGTTTGCTCTGATCTTTCATACTAGATGAAAGTACGTAGGCATAGGATGCGATATCCTAGCGAGCAACCTTTCCCCCTTCACCCGTAGTTAGCCGAACTACGTTGACTCTGATTTCTCGTTCCAGATGAGAATACGTAGGCATAAAGCGCGACGCTTTGCCGAGTCATTTTTCTTTTCTTTTTCAGCCAGCCTTGATAGGTAGATAGATTATAACCAACCCGTCCAAGTGAACAAACAAGCGAGGATCCCGTCGAGTACGACGGACGTGAGGGGTGCTAATACCTTCCCCTTGCGTAACCGACTCCCGAACCCAGACAACGGTTGCGACGACCTTGTCTTACCCTTTTTCGTACGGTTTTTCCGATCGTTTCCTTTCCCGCTCTGAGGGATAAATAACGAAAGATGGCGACTCTTCTGTCATGCCGGCACCTTATTTTCGCGCAAGCGACAAGGGGTAACTACATCAAAAGGTGCATTTGAGTAGGGTTTGAAAGCAGATTTTGGTGGTTCAACAGATGCAACAGTGTTATCAGATGCAATTTGCAGAGCTGAAACAACAGCTTTATCATATTTTGCAGAACAAGATATGGTTGCTAAAGGTTCTACGTCTGACATAGATTTTAAGTAATCAAGAATCACGGATGGAAGGATCATTGTGGGTTTTGGTTTCAGAGGGTTGATGGGGTCAGAAGGTTCAACTCTGTCATAAAAATCTTTCAGTTTGAAATCATAAGACAGATTATGAAATAGACATGATACTTGGGCACAAGATATAGAAGTTGTTGGATTGAAATTGGGGATTAATAACTCAGATGATGGTGCAGGTTGAGGAATAGGATCTGGAATGGAAGCTTTTGAAGGTATGGTAGGTTCAGGTTGGTGTATCTCAGAGTATTTTTCAGAAGGAGAGATAAGAAAATCTGGATGGATTTCTGATTCTGAGGAGTTAGAAGATGTGGTTGGTGTACAGGAGGTAGAAGATACTTGAAACACCGTTTTTAAGGGTGTGACATCAAGAACTTCTGTCTCAGGGATGTGAGGTTCAGAAGTATTGGTAGGTTCTGAAGGAATGCCAGATTGTTTGGATGGTTGTTCTGAGATGGGTGAATCAGAAGGAATAGTTATTGGTTCTGATGAAACTGCAGCAGAAGTTACTTTTGTAGGTTCAGAAGTAACAGGTGCAAGGGGTTCAGAAGGTGGATTATTTGATGGTGGATTGTCAGAGGCTTTTTCTGGTTGAGATTCTTTTTGCTTTTCTGGTTGTTCAGATGATTGTTGTTGAACAGATTGTTGTGGTAGTTGTTCTGATGGTTGTTGTTCTGATGGTTGTGTTCGTAGAAGAAACTGTTTGATATGAATTTTGGGTTGAGATGGTTTTGGTACAGAACTTGTTGGTGTTGGAATTGTTTGTGTTGTTGTTTGAGTAGGAATAGGTGATTGTTTTTGTGGTGAAATGGAGCTGGGAGCAGTGACAGAAGTGGTTTGTGTTGAAGGTGGTTTTGGAACAGACTTAACATTAGAATCATTAATAACAAGTTTTGCAGAAGATACAGAAGATTTAGTACCTTTTATTTTGATCCTCTTGGTAGGTACAGAAGCAGCTTCTTCAGATTCTTTTCTCTTCAAGAGCTTCTTTGGCTTCTCAGCAATCTTGATCTTCTTCTGAGCAGGTTCAGATTCTTCTACAGGCTGAGTCCTTTTCCTCTGGAGTTGTGCTTCTTCTTCTCCTGCATCTGCTGGTGGTTGTCTAGCTAGCTGAATCACATTAGCAGGAACAGGTTTTCCTTCCTTCTTGCAATCATCAATATACATAACCACTATATGTTTGGGCTCTTCAGCAAAGAATAAAGGAAAGTCATCTACAGGAACCCTCTTATTCAAGTCAGACACATTCAGCTTCTTGGGAGCTGTTGTGAGTTCATCAACGATTTTGAGTCTCTGAAGACTTTTAGCATTCAGAGGCTTTCCCATTATAAATTCTAATTCCTCTGTAACTCCAGCAGCGTACAGAGCAGTTACCAAACCATTCTCAGTAAGAAGATCTGAGATCAACCTTCCAAAGGGGATCCAAGTTCTGATCTTCTGTCCTTTCTCTTTCACATATTCTCTAGATGCATTGATATGGTTCCACAGATGCATAAAAAGAATGTATGGAAGATCTACCTTGGTGCTCTGACTAAGGCAATACATGAAATAGAGCTGTTCATTATTGACATAGTCTGGAGAATTGGTTGACTTCCTGTGGTGGATGCATCCCATGAAGATCTTGGCCCAAATCTTGTAGTCAGGCTTCAGATCCTTGAATTTGTTAGAAGCTTGACCAGCAATCATTACTTCTTCATATACCTCATCCATGTCCACACGCCCATCTGGCAAGTGAGAAACACCATCTGTTTCTTCATAACATATTAATTTTCTTATCAGATCTTCTGTGATAATAATTTCTTTTCCCAGCACAGAAGATAAGATGAACTTGGGGTAAACTGATGCATGGATCCAGAATTCTTTCACAAGGAGAGGGTAAACTGGTCCAAAGAGCCTATCAAAATACTTAACCCATCCTTGAGCTCCAATGATGGAATGAAACTCAAACCCATTTTCTGCCAGAGAATCAAACTCAACCATAGATTCACATAGAACTTCCAATTTATCAACAGGCGTAAGAAGAGTTCTTTTGGGAGAAGAATAGGGAGCTACACCCATGTTTTCTGAAGTTACAGCAGCCATAGAAGATTGGAATTGAGCAGCTGTTGAAGATGAAGTTGCCATTGAAGAATGCTTTGTCAAACGCTTAGGTATAGGGTTTTTATGCAGAGAAAAGAGGAGATGAAAACGCATGTAATTTCTGAGAGTGTGAAAAGTGTGAAAGTGAATACAAGTCAAGTATTTATACTAAAACACTTAGGCAAATCAACAGTCAGAAATATGCACGTTTTAACAAGCATTAAATGAAGAGAATAATAATCATTTCAAAACATTAATTGCTTCTGACAATTTGGGGGGAAAATCAAGATTCTCACTATTCAAACTTCACCTCAAACGTCTCTTCAGTTATGTACACGCCACCTCTTCAGATTTGGTGTGACACGTGTTTGCTTGCATGTGTTCTGAATTCTCTTAAGAAATGAAACATTAGCCATAGTTCAGATCTTCAAAAGATTGTTAGTTCAGAGTTTCACAAAAGAAATATTGATCAGAATAAAATAAGCAATCAGAAGAAATACTTCAGAGCATTAAGCATTTTTGCATCTGTAAAAATTTGCTTCTGATAAATATCATTCTGGACAAAAATCCATACCAATATTTTTCAGAATAAATTTGAATCTATCTTCAACAAGGGGTTTTGTAAAAATATCTGCTCATTGATGATCTATATCAACAAATGCTAAATTTATGATTCCCTTCTGAACATAGTCTCTGATGAAATGATGCTTAATTTCTATATGTTTTGCCTTAGAATGTAAAATGGGATTCTTGGACAAACATATAGCAGAAGTATTATCACAAAAGATAGAAATGTTACTTTCAAAAATTTGATAATCTTCTAGTTGACTCTTCATCCAGAGCATCTGCGTGCTACATCCAGCAGCAGCAATGTATTCAGCCTTTGTGGTTGAAAGTGCAATTGTGGGTTGCTTCTTGCTGTACCAGGAGATTAGATTTCTTCCTAGAAATTGACAACTTCCAGAAGTACTTTTTCTTTCCACTCTGTCTCCAGCGTAGTCAGCATCACAGAATCCAACTAATTTGAAATCATCAGATTTTTTGTAACACAAACACACATTAGAAGTACCTTTCAGATACCTTAGAATCCTCTTGACAGCTGTCAAGTGTGATTCTCTAGGATCTGATTGGAATCTACCACACAGGCAAACACTGAACAATATGTCAGGTCTAGAAGCAGTAAGGTAAAGAAGAGATCCAATCATACCTCTGTAGAGCTTCTGGTCTACTTTCTTACTTACCTCTTCCTTGCCAAGTGAGCTAGTAGGATGCATTGGAGTCTTTGCCAGCTTGCTGTCAGACATGTTAAATTTCTTCAGAAGTTCTTTAACATATTTTGTCTGATGTATGTAGGTGCACTCTGGAGTTTGATTAATTTGGATTCCTAGAAAGAATCTGAGTTCTCCCATCATGCTCATTTCAAATTCTGCCTGCATACATGTAGCAAACTCCTTTCCAAGCATAATATTTGTTGATCCAAAAATAATATCATCTACATAAATTTGGCAAATTAGAAGATCTTTCTTAATTGATTTACAAAAGAGTGTTGTATCCACTTTGCCTCTGATGAAATTCTTCTCCAGAAGAAAATTTCTCAATCTCTCATACCAAGCTCTGGGAGCTTGTTTTAAACCATATAGAGATTTCTTCAATTTGAAAACATGATTTGGAAATTTTTCATTTTCAAACCCAGGAGGTTGGTGGACATAAACTTCTTCTTCTATAATTTCATTAAGAAAGGCACTTTTAACATCCATCTGATACAGAGTGATGTTATTTTGTGCAGCAAAGGAAATAAGAAGGCGTATAGATTCTAACCTTGCCATTGGAGCATATGTCTCAGTGTAATCAATACCTTCTTGCTGACTATACCCTTGAGCAACCAGCCTTGCCTTATTCCTCTCAACTTCTCCTTTCTCATTTAGCTTATTTCTGAAGACCCATTTTGTACCAACTATATTGAATCCTTGAGGTCTCTGAACTAGATCCCATACATCATTTCTGCTGAATTGATTTAGCTCTTCTTGCATGGCAATAATCCAATCATTGTCTTGCAGAGCTTCATCTACAGAAGATAGTTCAATTTCTGACACTAGTCCAAATAGTGATGCTTCAGATGATCTTAGAAAGGATCTTGTTCTGATGGGATCATCCTTCTTTCCAATAATGACATCCTCTGGATGAGAAGCTTTAATTCTAGATGATGATCCTCTAATGGTTGACTCTTCAAAAATGTTTAGATTATTCATCTGAGAAGTTAAAGGAGTAGCATCTAGAGTTGCTTCTGGTTCCTTTACTTGAATTTTGTCTGCTTCTGGAACTTCAGAGTCAATAAAGACTACTTCCCTATCTGCAGAGTTATCAAACTGCTTTGGCTTTTCAGAGCTAAGCTTATCATCAAATCTGACATGAATGGATTCTTCCACAATCTGTGTCTCAGTGTTGTATACTCTATAACCTTTAGAGCGTTCAGAATATCCAAGCATGAAACACTTCTGTGCTTTGGAATCAAACTTGCTCAGATTTTCCTTAGTGTTTAACATATAGCAAATACATCCAAAAGGATGAAAATATGAAATGTTGGGCTTTTTGTTCTTCCACAGTTCATAAGGAGTCTTCTTTAGAAGAGGTCTAACAGACACTCTGTTCTGAATGTAACAAGCTGTGTTGATTGCTTCTGCCCAAAAATGTTTTGCCAGATTTGTCTCATTGATCATGGTTCTGGCCATTTCTTGCAAAGTTCTATTTTTCCTCTCTACAACCCCATTCTGTTGTGGAGTTCTAGGACAGGAAAAATCATGAGCAATGCCATTTTCAGAAAAATATTTTTCAAAATATTTATTTTCAAATTCACCACCATGATCACTTCTGACTTTTATAATTTTGAAATTCTTTTCATTCTGGACTTGCTTGCAGAAGTCAAAGAACACAGAATGTGACTCATCCTTGTGTTTTAAGAACTTTACCCATGTCCATCTACTAAAGTCATCAACAATGACTAATCCATACTTCTTGCTTCTGATGGATGCAGTTTTCACTGGTCCAAACAGATCAATATGAAGTAATTCTAGTGGTTTAGAAGTAGAGACAACATTTTTTGATTTGAAAGATGTTTTTGAAAACTTCCCTTTCTGGCATGCTTCACAAAGAGCATCTGAAGTGAACTTCAGATTAGGGAGTCCTCTGACAAGATTAAGTTTATTAATCTGAGATATACGTCTCATATTAATATGGCCCAATCTTCTGTGCCAGACCCATTGCTCTTCATTAACAGACAAGAGGCATTTAACATTTTGAACTTTAAGTTCTGAAAGATTTATTTTATAAATGTTGTTTTTCCTCTTACCACTAAATAGGATAGAGCCATCCTTTTGACTAATAGCTTTACAACATTTTTGATTAAAGGTAATATCATAACCATTGTCACTTAATTGACTTATGGACAATAAGTTATGCTTTAACCCTTCAACAAGTAAAACATTAGTAATAGAGGGAAGTTTACCATTTCCAATAGTGCCAGATCCAATGATTTTGCCCTTCTGGTTCCCCCCAAACTTCACGTCACCTCCAGATCTAAGTTCCAGGCTTTGGAACATAGACTTTTCTCCTGTCATGTGTCGTGAGCATCCAGAGTCCAGGTACCATGATTGGCGTCCTGACCTTGCTGCTAAAAACATCTGCAACAAGAATTATTTTGTTTTTAGGTACCCAGATCTTCTTGGGTCCTTTGGGGTTAGTTGGTTTGTAGGTTTGTCTAAACTTCTGTTTTTCAACATAATGTTTATTCTGACTTGCCTTGGGTTTAAACACATAAGTATTCTTCTCAGAGCTTGTGTGTTTAATGTCATTTAAGTGACCAAATTTAAATTGAGAATACAGAGGTGTCTTCTTGATGAAAAGTTTGTCAACAGATTTTGGATTGCTTCCAGATGAAGATTCATATCCAATACCTCTTCTGTTGTTTCCACTAACACCATAGATCATAGAAGCCATCTTGCTTCTGTGTATGCTCTTAGTAAGAAATCTCTGAAAGCTAGAATCATATTTTTCTAAAATGTTTTCACATGACTTAGTCTCAGATTCAGATTCTTGTTGAGTTATTTCAAAGTCATTTTTTATTTTCAGATTGATTTCTTTTTGCTCAACAAGTTCTGTTTTCAGAAGATCAATCTCAGATTCAAGATTGCTTTTCAGCTTCTTGTATTTGAGTTTGATATTGTTATAACTTTTAAGAACTTCTGTTAAAACTTTTATAAGTTCTTCTTTGGTAAGTTTAGCCATTACCTCTTCTGCGTCATCATCAGATTCAGAATCTGATTCATATCCTGAGGTACCTTCCTCTTGATCCTCTGTGCTGGCCATCAGTGCAACATTAGCATATTCTTCTTCTGATTCAGAAGATGATTCAGATTCATCTGAGTCATCCCATGTTGCCATCAGAACCTTCTTCTTTTTGTTAAACTTCTTCTTGGGTTTTTCTTTTTGAAGTTTGGGGCAATCATTCTTGTAATGCCCAGGTTCTTTGCACTCATAGCACACAACTTCTTTCTTGCTAGATCTTCTGTGCCCAGAAGATTCCTTTCTATTATCAGATCTTCTGAAGTTGTTGAACTTCTTTCCCTTGTGCTTCCAGAGTCTGTTGATCCTTCTGGACAGCATAGATAATTCATCTTCTTCTTCAGAAGAAGATTCTTCAGAGCTTTCTTGAATAACCTGCAAAGCTTTAGCAGTTTTGTTAGATTTTAAGGCAACAGATTTACCTTTTTCTTTCTTCTAAGGTTCATCTTCCTCAAGCTCAATTTCATGGCTCCTCAGTGAGCTGATGAGTTCTTCTAGAGAGATCTTGTGCAGATCTTTAGCCATCTTCAAGGCAGTCACCATTGGTCTCCATCTGGTAGGCAGACTTCTGATGATTTTCTTTACGTGATCAGATGTAGAGTATCCCTTGTCCAGAACTTTCAGCCCAGCTGTGAGGATCTGAAATCTGGAGAACATGGCTTCAACAGATTCAGAGTCTTCCATCTTGAAAGCCTCATACTTCTGGATCAGAGCCAGAGCTTTTGTCTCCTTAACTTGAGAATTTCCCTCATGAGTCATTTTTAGATATCAAAAGCAGTTTCCCTGTTTGTAATTTTTTCATACTCAGTATGTGAAATTGCATTCAATAATATAGTCCTGGCTTTGTGATGATTTCTAAAATCTTTCTTCTAAGCATCTGTCATAGATTTTCAGTCTATCTTCTTGCCATTCCCATCTGTGGGATGGACATATCCATCTATGACTAGATCCCATAGATCAGCATCATATCCTAGGACAAAACTCTCAATTCTGTCTTTCCAGTAATCAAATTTCTCCCCATCAAACATAGGGGGTTTGGTGTTGATCCTGTCCCTTTCTTCATATTTATTGTTAATATTGGATATTGTATTATCAGCCACTGTAACAAATAAATATATATATCAAAGTATTTCTCTCTGGATCTTTACTGACACTGTTAAGTGATAGCACACACAGAACCGGAGCTCTGATGCCAACTGAAGGTGAGATAATACTTAGAAGGGGGGTTGAATAAGTATGAAAGATTAAAACTTAGAAATAAAAACACAATTATTTTTATCCTGGTTCGTTGAACTCAACTACTCCAGTTCACCCTTCCTAGAGTGATTTTCCTTTCTCAACAAGGACTTAATCCACTATTTAATCAAACAGATTACAATAGTAACACCTAAGAACAACTGTTCTTAGTCTTCTCAAGAGCTACTGATTCCAACTGAATCCTCTTAAGGAAAAAGCTTTACAATCAATGTAAATCAAATACAAGAGTATGAATGCTTCTAAAAAGCTTTTATCACAACAGTTATTTTTCTCTTAAGTTTAAGTACTAATAATTCTAAGAAGAATATGAAAGAATGAGAGCTTTGAATAATATGATTTCTTTTCAGCAAATTGTGTAACTGAAGAATTTGGTGGAGTCTTCCTTTTATAGGCAGCTGATCCAAGGAAGCTGAGCATTGAGAAGAGTGTCCCAAAAAGGTCTGAGCCTTTTTGTCTTCACATCAAGTGACCTTTCCTAGAAGTAAAAAGCACAGAAAAATCCTTTTTGTCTGTATTCTTGTGTCTAGCACTAATGAGGAAAGAGACGTTTGATTTACTCCAACGGATATATTCTTGAATATTTCTTCTTCAGTTTTCAGCAAGTTCATCAGAATCTGATTGAGTCAGAGTCTTCTAATGATGTACAGAACTTTGTTGTATCAGAGTCTTCTGCAGCATGTGTGATTTCAGCGTGTAGATCATCAGAGCATATTTGTCACAGAACTTCAGTACTTGGCAGCTTTAGTACTTTCAGAAACTTCTGTAGAAACTATGCTTTGAGAAACTCTTCATACAATATTCTTCTAAGCTTCAGATGCTTCTGACTAGCTTCAAATGCTTCTGCTTTAGAATCTTCTGGAGCTTCTTGCTTCAGATCCTTCTGGAGACTACGCTCAGGATCTTCTGTAAACAGCAATCAGAATCTTCTAATGAATGCATCTGGCGCGAGTCAAGATAACTTCTTGTATACAATTCAGATTTGCTTCTGGAGTGTTAATATCATTACAATCTGTAGTAAAACTCTCAAGCAAATTTTAGAGTATATAATTCTTAAATACAAAATTTCCTGACAGTTATCATCAAAACAAAGAGATATTATTAAGAACCAATCTGTGTTCTAACAAAATGGTTTAATAGTTGTTTGAGAAAATCCGATTGACGTTGGATCAAGGGTTTGATTGCTTAAAAAGTTTGAAGTGATGCGAACAAGGTTGATGGCGATGCACAAGGCGATCGACTTACAAGGTCAAAAATGGCTCGATGAGAATCGAGAGTTTGTTTTCTTGAAAATAATTTTTGGAACCAAAGGTAAAAAAATGATCAACAATAAATACGTACAAAGACATGCAAACACAACGGATTTTAAGGTAAAATCGCAAAAAAAAAACATGAAAAAAATAGGGGCCTGACACAGCTCGTGTCAAAAAGTACCCACAACAATGATTTTTTGAGGTAAACAGGGGGCTGACACGGTCGCACGTGTCAGCTGACACGGCCCATGTCAAGAAATGCCCAGAAAATTTATTTTTGGGGGAAAACAGGAAGCTGACACGGCCCGTGTCAGCACCCCTGAGAGATACGCGCGAAGAAAACTTAAACAGCGAGCTGACACAGCACGTGTCAGCCCTGCTGGGTGAAAAAACTGAACTTTTTTCTTTGTTCTCCTTCTTTCTTGTGGTTCTTAAAAAAGGTTTCTTGGTCCCTCTTTTGGGACCTTACACAAGGTGCACAACACAACAACACTCAACAGAGATAATAAATGACAAATGCAAAAAATAAAGAGAGAAAAGTTTAAAGAAATGGATACGCAAGAGTTGTTGTCCTTTTTGCAAAGCCTCCACTGATTTTGGCTCGGTGTTCCTTTCACTCTTCACTCTATGCTTTGAAGGTGCTTCTTCTCAAAGATTCTCTTGTGTTTCTATGTGACTCTCTCTATTTTTTCTGGTTTTCTTTCTCCCTATTTTTCTGGTTTTCTTTCTCTTTATTTTTCTGGTTTTCTAGGGTTTCTTGCTTTCTCTCTCTCCCTCTCTCTCTCTCTCTCTCTCTCTCTCTCTCTCTCTCTCTCTCTCTCTCTCTCTCAAATGTGTAGTGAAATGAATGTGTTTGCAGACCCCTTTCCTCTCTTATCTCAGCACACTAGGGTTTGCACTCCCTTCAACACTTCAGATTTTAACTTGGAAATGTCCAAGGTAACTTTCTTGATGTCACCCTCTCTCTTTCTATTTTCATGTATGTTGCTATGCTGCATTTTGTTGCACTACTTGCCTATGCTGTTTTTTCTGCAGCATTTTACATTTCCCTCAAACCTTGTACCCATTTGTTTGCTTATGCTTGGACAAACCCTTATGGTCAATGCTACTACCTTTTGGACAGAATTTTCAAATTCTGATATTTGATGTGTATATGCATCACCATAAGCTTATTCCTTTAGTTTTGTGACATGAAATGGTTTTGTGATATGATACAAATTGTCACTTCTTGCATGGGGCTGTTTTGGATCATATTCAAATTGCCCATGAATACATGCATAGCCTTGATCTTGAAATATTCCAATATTGAATTAACTCTTAAATATTTTCCTTGCATGTTTGTAAGCACAAAAAGGAGCATGTGGACTTGATGGGGCATGAAGGGTACCATAGCATGAAGTTAATTAGAAACTTGAATTAAGACTAAAAATAGCTTAATTTTCTAAGCATTATTAAGAGTTAGAAACTTTGTAACAAATGTGACATTCTTACAAATGTCATGAAATTTCTCTTTGTAATATTCTTGAATCTAGTCTTGAATTCATGAACCTTGAATTTTGAATGACGAATTTCCCTTATGCCATTGAATTTGAAAGGGATGAAGTAATGAGGGCAAATTTTGGGGTGCAACAGGTGGTGAATAACGATTTTTAATTCAAGTTAATTCAATAGCTTGATATCCAACTCTCACGATGACACAACCGATCTCGACGAGAGCAAGATGAGATTAAGAGGGTTTTATTTGTTTGCTTCGATCCCACCCTATTATGAAAAAGGCTTACCATTTCAATAGTCGGTTTCAGGGTGGCTCCTTACCAACCTAACTTGGTGGCTAGGAAATTTGGGTTGCTCCCTAAGTGCCTTATCCCTAGCGCCAAAACCTTCTTTTGTATGCTTGACACTGCTATTGATAGGTGGATCAAAGGTAGCCATTCATTCTACAGAAAGAAAGAAGTTTTCTTACACACATTCGATTACACTATTTCTTATCACTATACTCGGAAGTTTGAAGAATGATGGGCACAACATTGGTCCCTTGTGCCTTACTAAATAATGATGGCACAACATTTAGTCAATACATTTTCTTTCCTAAGAGAAAGAGGTATGTTTGCCGATACCATTTGAATTATTTTTTTTGTCTTTATATTGTTTTTGATCCCTTCAAGCTAACAATAATATTTTCTTCGCATGTATTCCCGAAAATCCACAGACTTCTACTAGTGGCTCTCTAGGAATCGACATTTCGCAAGCTGCACGGGTAAGTTCTTAACCCTTCGAATAAATTATTTTAACTAAAACTTTTCTAATTTGAAATTACCTATTTACGGATGGAGGGTGGTTGAACCCTCTACCTCTGGGGGGATGCCGTGAGCAGTAGATTCAGACAATACCAGACCCGTGTCTTTTGATAATGATGGTTTGGTTTGAACCTTGAATTTTAATCTATTTCTTATCATGATATGATCCTTTTCTCATCCATCTCAATCTTATTAGTCTCCTCAGAAAGAGAGTGAATTTTTCATTAGTGATGGCGAATAAACGGCTTCGGTTCCTCCACCACCTACTTCCAATGTTGAAACTTGTGTTGTTGAGGATACCATCGTGCCTCCTGATGCTATTGTAAACCCAGGCGAGGCCTCTATTGAAAATAAGAGATCAAGTCCTGAAGGTGTCACTATCCTCGGAGAAGCGAATACTGAATAAAGTAAAGCGTCACTCTGATATAGAAGAAAAATGAGTGGCTATCTCTTTGGGCAACCTCAGAAAACGAATGAGATCGTAACTCTACCACCTTGACTTGAAGAAGAACTGGTACCTTCTACTTCTTTTCTTTAATTCTATTTTTTATTTTGGCCAACGCTGACATATTTCGTTTGCCAGCATATCGATACAACTTCAGAGAGCTATCATCCTTAACTAGTTGATCCAGACAAAACTGTCAAAGACTCCGACCTCCCAATCATCACTCGCTCATACCATCCTCAGCCCATCAACAATTCTAATGATATTCAAAGTGATGCTGGAAATGGAGGCGCTATTTGTAACACTCACTTTAATTATTTAGTCATTTTATTATTATTTTAAATATTTTATGTTGGTGTGCCCTTAGGTGGAGTGTGTTGGTATATGATTGGTGAGTACCCTTGATATGTAAGGATCATTGGTGGTGTGGAGATAATAATATAATAGATAATAGTAATATTGGTGGTATTATTATTATTATTATTATTATTATTATTATTATTATTATTATTATTATTATTATTATTATTATTAGTATGAATATTATTATTGGTGGGTGTTCCTGATATGAGAGAATTATTGGTGGTGAATTAGTGTAGATATAATAATATAATAACTAATGGTAATATTGGTGGTGCTTTGGTGTGAATATGATAATATAATGAATAATAGTAATATTGGTGGGGGTATTACTATTATTATTATATTTATTATATTTATTATTATTATTATATTATTCTTATTAATATTATTATTATTATAGGTGTGATAATATTATTATTATTATTATTATTATTATTATTATTGTTGGGTGTATTACTATTATTATTATTATATTGAATATTACTATAATATTATAATAGTATTATATTATATTATTATTATTATTATTATTATGATTATTATAATTATTATATTAGAATTATTATTGGGAATATTAGTGGTTGGAATAAGTAAAATAAGAGGTGGAAGGGTTATTGGGAAGTTAGAATGGAAATATGAAAAGTCATGATAGAAACCGTGAGGAAGGAAATATGATGGGGTAGCAAGGAGATATTAGAAAAGTTGGAATAGAGAGAAAAGGGATTACCATAGATCGTGGGAAATTGGTGTGATAATAATAATAATAATAATAATAATAATAATAATAATAATAATAATAATAATAATAATATTATTATTATTATTATTATTATTATTATTATTATTATTATTATTATTATTATTATTATTATTATTATTATTGGGATAGGAAATAAAAAGGAAAATAGAATATGAAGGGGTGGGGGAAGTATTAGAGAAAATAACACGATAGAAAGAGGGAAGAGAGAAAGAGCGATAGAAAGAGAGAAGAGGAAAGAACGAGAGAAGTGAGAAGAACGAACGAAAATGGGAACGAAGAACGGAAAGAAAAGAGGAGGCCAAGAGACCAAATCCAGGAAGAATTTCATCGATCAACCGATTAACAAGGTAAGGGGGGAGAAACTTGATTGGGAATGTTATATACATGTATAGGGTAGTGGGGATTCCTTAACCCCGTAGGAATGTATCGTTGATGAAGTTTTATATTGACATGCTATTGATTATTGAGTTATGTTGATGTTGATGGATTGAAATATGTTGATTGTTGGTGAATTGTTGTTTTTGGTTAATTTGGCGTATAGGTTGGGTTTACGGTTTTAGGGAAGTTCTGTGTGACCTTTTTGATGTGTCGATAGATTGTTTAAGTGATGACTTTGGAATAATATGTATATGATGATGTACGGATGTTTGATGTTGCCATTGTTGATTGACTGTTGGTGTTGGTTTGGTTTGAGTAAGGTTCAGAGTAACTCTAAAGTGCCGGTAGTGTGCCGTAATGTTGATCTGGAGTAGAATTATAGGAAGATTGATAAGCCTAATATGCATTAGTCGTAATACGGATAGTATAGGAAGTGGATGTTATAGAATAGGTTTGAATCGGAGAAGAGTGAGAATTCTGAACTGTGAGAACTTGAGAAGTCGCAGGCAACTCGCTAGCACTTCGCTTAGCGAGAAGGCAGCGAGCGTTCGCTAGGTGCTCGCCTAGCGAGTGAGTCCAGTAGGTTCTGTTTGCCTAGCGAGGGTGTAGCGAGCGTAGCAGAATGTGGTTTTTCTATGCTGTTATGCTGTGTGCGCTAAGAGTGTAGTGCCCTTGGACTTTGTTGATTATAGGGGAGATGATTGAGTGGTATAGAGTGAGTACTCGGTGATAGTATGTGATTTCTGTTACTAATTATTTAAATGGATAATTAGTTGGTGTATGAATCATGCAGAGCATGGTGTAGTGATCAGTAGGATCGTGTATTCCCGAGTGGTGGGACGTGTTTATATCTTGGTGATAAAGTATGAACTTGTTTACTTGGTGATGGTACTCGTTTTCCTTGATATTGTTGGTGAACAATTAGTTAATGTATATATATATAGTGATCAGTAGGATCGTGCGTTCCCGAGTGTTGGGATGTGGTTATATCTGGTGTTATAGTATGAAGTTGTTTACTATCTGATTGATCTATACGGTGTTGGTGTATGTTATATCTGTACATATATGCATTGATGTATGATGATATGATCAGGAGGATCGTGTGCACTTTGAGTGCCTAATTATGATAGTTATGCATTGGTGTGTGCATATCATGGTGTTTTGGTGGGATGAATCATGTCTCAGGAGGAGCGTAAGTGATTCATCCGTACTCCTTTGTGGAGAATGGTGAGGGATAGATCATGTCTTAGGAGGAGCGTAAGTGATCTATCCAGGTTCGATTGAATGAACCAATGAGTCGGTACCGCATGCATGGTGTTGTGTTGCATAATTGCATTATAATATGTTATATTGTAATTTGAACAGTAGGTTCGTTATATGGTGTTGTTGGGGTGAATAGTTGATGTGTTGGTGTGTTTTACTGCCTTATTTACATGTATTACATTACCATTATATTTTGATCATGATTTATCACCCCTTTGTTGTTGTTGTGTCTGTGCTTCTCCGGAAGTACAGATAATCCAGGTACTTAGATAGCTTGGATGGTGGTGTGTCATTCGAGTCTAGGTGCTCTGATACGTAGCACGGGACTTGGGTGTTTTGTTGTGTCTATGTTGAACTTATTTCTTTTTCCTGTGTCGTATCATGAATTTGATGTATTTTACTTTATGAAACAAATTCCGCTGTATTATTTTGAAAAGAATGAATAAAGTATTTTTATAAAATTTGGAGATGTGATATCCCACTTTTTGGTGAAAACTCTGATTATTATTTTAATATTCATATTTTATTTAATTTGGGAAAGTGGGGTGTTACAATTGGTATCAGAGCAGGTCGGTCCGTCCGGCCAATGTTGTCTAGTGTTATTGTTTCCTGGTATGCGACATGTGTGTAAAAACACTGTCGATACATGTTGTTGGTTAACTTCATTGGTAGAAGTGGAATGATTCCAGTGGGGGAGAAGTTGTATTTCTCCGAAAAGCTACAGTGTGGTGGCTTAGTGTGTTGAGGAGTGATATCATAGTTTGGTAAAGATGGTTTGTACCCCATCATGATTTCGGCTATCTATTAACAAATTGAGGAACTGATCACCCTTAATCTCTTGTTAATAGTGGACGGGATTGTGTTGGATGGGATAGACGTATCTTGCAAGCTTGGGTGGCGTGAGCAGTGAATAGTCTTGAGTTAAGCTAAGTGCTTAAGGGATTATTTTGAGGAATCGGCGCAAGACGGTGTCGAGGTGTTTATTTGGACGGAAACTTTGAATGAGAAGGAAAGTGAAAAATTGGGAGTTGTCAGCTATTTGTGATTGTCCGGAGTTTTCCTACAGAGATAATTGATTTACTACCGGGAATGTGAAGTGGAGCTTACAATCGAGTTGGTTTTGGAACTAGTCCGATATTGGTGACTTCGTATTGTGTGTTGCGTTGGGATTGGAAGAGTTGAAGAGTCAACTTGAAGATCTGCCGGAAGAGAGGTTCTTTTGTTTGAGTGTGTTACCGTAAGGTGCACCAATTTTGTTGGTTAGACAGACAGAAGGTTTTGGGAAGTTTTGGGTGAACTATAAATAAGTGAACAAGGTGACTATCAAGGATCGATATTCTCTTCTAAGAGTTAAGGATTTGATGGAACAATTGATCGAGGAATGTGAGTTCCTTGGTCGTGTGACCTCGAGTAGAGTTGTTGTGGTTGTGGTATCAAAGATCGATGGTTGTATCGCAACGGGAGGCCCCAAGACCTGCTGTTGAGATTAGAAGTAATCGGGCTTTAAAATATTCAAAAGATTGAAAGTGTGTTGGATGGCCTCCTAAGTATAAAATTGTTGTACGTCGAATTCCAAGATCGCAGCTTTTTACGGAATCGAAATCGGACACTCGGAAGTCAGGTGACGATCGAAAATAAGATTTTGGACTGTCATGTTCGCCAGGTCCTCGCCTAGCGAGTACGCTAGCGAATGGCTCCTCGTTCGCCACGGTGTTCGCCCAACGAAGACGTCATGGGCAGGCAAAAGGGGTTTTCGTATTTTTGCCGTAACGGGAGAACCATAAATCGGAATGACGCGTGGTTCGAAGCGTTGGAAAGCTATTGAAATTATCTATGAGATGGTGAAGTATTGACATGGAATTAATCTATTTATTGATGAAGCGTGTTTGAATGTTGTGGTAAGGACAGGCGGTACGGTACGTGTTCCCGCCATAACTCACAACTTATTTGTCCATTTGGCATGGGATCTTCTCTAATTATTTATATAAGGCGATGGTTGTGTTAATAAATGATATTTTGAGGTATTCGAAGAGTATAGAGGATTATGTTGAGCATAAGGAACTGGAGTTATCAGTGTTGGAAAAAGAGCGGTGATATACTTCCGTAAGGAAAGTTCTGCCAAATCCGATAGAACTAATTGTGGTGTTTGTGATGCTTGTTGATATAATTAGGGGATTTACTAAAGACAACTTCAGCGAGTTTCAATTATGCAAAAGGCAACTTGGAGTATATAAGAGAAATCATCCGACTAGTGATTTAGAGTTGGTTACTATTGTTGTTGTACCAGAATCGGAGGCTTCGAAAGTTCAGACTGAGATCGGAGATGTTTGGTGATCTTAAGAGTTTAAGGTGTTTGTTTAATTTGAATCAGACGAATATGAGGCATAGGAAATAATTGAGACTTCGGAAGGAGTACGGCTTCGAGTTGAATTACCATTCGGGTGAAGTGCATGTGGTAGATGATGCGGTGAGTTGGAAATGTCTGCGTATACCGAAGATGACGGTGAGAAGAGTTAGAACTGATTGAGAAATTTCATAATATGCATTTTGTGAGTAAGGATACTTCTTATGGAGTTAAGCTTTTATTATTAAGATCTGACTAGTGATATCCTTGAGAAGAATCGAGAAAGTCAGAAATCTGGGTTGAATAGTGAATTAGTTGAAATTGATAAATTAGAGTCGAAGAGTGGATTGTCGGGTTTGTGGAAATAATACCACGAGGTGTTATGATAGAGTATGTATATCAGATGTTGTTGAAGGGAGTAGGAGTACTCGTGAAGAAATACATTGAGGTAGATGGAGTATCCATCTCGGTGCTATGAAGAAGTAACCGAACTTGAGTAGATTGTTTTTGAGACCATGGATAAGGAGAGGTGGAATATGCTAGTTAGAATTGTCGGAATTCGAAGAGTGAACATCAGAGACTGTTGAGTCTGATGCAGTCGTTAAATATTCCAGAGTGGAAATCAGGTAGTATTTTCACGAAATTGGTGTTGAGATTGCTAAAGAATTTGTAAAGACATGATTTTAATTTGGATTGTTAGGAGCAGATTAACTATTCCGTGTTGAGGATATACGAGATGCATATTGAGAAAGTGGTGAAGTTGGATGAGATACTGACGAATATTGTGTCAGATGGAAATTTGAGGTTTATAGTGAAATTTTGGAGGGGCTTACAGGAAGCTTCGAGTACTAAGTTGAAGTTGAGTTCGACTTACCATCCGCAAACTGATGGTCAGTCAGAGAGGACTATTGAGTCTGTAGAGAATTGGTGAGAGCTTGGGTGTTGGATCAAGGTGGATCTTGGGATGATTAATTACCGTTGATTGAGTTACCTATAATAACGGTTACCATCCTAGTGTCGGAATGACACTATATGTGGCTTGGTGAGGTAGGGAGTATAGGAATCTACTGCGTTGGAATGGGTCGAGTGAGAGTGTTGTGCTCAGACCTGAAAATTATGTTTGAGATGGCTGAGAAGATCAAGAGGATCCAAAAAAAATGTGTTTTGAGAGTCACGCCAGTGACTGATGTTGGTCGAACTTCGAAGTCTTAGAAGTTCGCACCGTGTTCTGTGGTTTGTATCAGAGTGGCGCAGCGGAGGCATGGGAGGAGTAACATGTTAGACTGTTTTTCCGTTGCCGTTGTGAATTGGCATGATGTGTTCCATGTGTCTGGTTGAGAAAGTACATTGAATCAGGTGGATGATGTACTAGTAGAAAATAATTTGAGTGTTGAAGCATTGCTGGTTCGTTTTGACGAACGGAAGTCAACTCCGAGGGGAGGAGACATCTTTGGTGAAAGTGGCTTGGAGAGGTGCTGCAGAAGGCAGTGTGACCTGGAAATTGGAATGAAGGATGCGGGAAGCGTATCCGGATTGGTTTCCATCAGGTAATTTTCGAGGACGAAAATAATTAAAGTGGGGGAGAGTTGTAACACCCATTTTAATTATTTAGTCATTTTATTATTATTTTAAATATTTTATGTTGGTGTGCCCTTAGGTGGGGTGTGTTGGTATATGATTGGTGAGTACCCTTGATATGTAAGAATCATTGGTGGTGTGGAGATAATAATATAATAGATAATAGTAATATTGGTGGTATTATTATTATTATTATTATTATTATTATTATTATTATTATTATTATAATTATTATTATTATTATTATTATTATTATTATTATTATTATCATTAGTATGAATATTATTATAGGTGGGTGTCCCTGATATGAGAGAATTATTGGTGGTGAATTAGTGTAGATATAATAATATAATAACTAATGGTAATATTGGTGGTGCTTTGGTGTGAATATGATAATATAATGAATAATAGTAATATTGGTGGGGGTATTACTATTATTATTATATTTATTATATTTATTATTATTATTATTATATTATTCTTATTAATATTATTATTATTATAGGTGTGATAATATTATTATTATTATTATTATAATTATTGTTGGGTGTATTACTATTATTATTATTATATTGAATATTACTATAATATTATAATAGTATTATATTATATTATTATTATTATTATTATAATGATTATTATAATTATTATATTAGAATTATTATTGGGAATATTAGTGGTTGGAATAAGTAAAATAAGAGGTGGAAGGGTTATTGGGAAGTTAGAATGGAAATATGAAAAGTCATGATAGAAACCGTGAGGAAGGAAATATGATGGGGTAGCAAGGAGATATTAGAAAAGTTGGAATAGAGAGAAAAGGGATTACCATAGATCGTGGGAAATTGGTGTGATAATAATAATAATAATAATAATAATAATAATAATAATAATAATAATAATAATAATAATAATAATAATAATAATAATAATAATAATATTGTTATTATTATTATTATTATTATGTTATTTTTATTAGTTATTATTATTATTGGGATAGGAAATAAAAAGGAAAATAGAATATGAAGGGGTGGGGGAAGTATTAGAGAAAATAACACGATAGAAAGAGGGAAGAGAGAAAGAGCGATAGAAAGAGAGAAGAGGAAATAACGAGAGAAGTGAGAAGAACGAAGGAAAAAGGGAACGAAGAACGGAAAGAAAAGAGGAGGCCAAGAGACCAAATCCAGGAAGAATTTCATCGATCAACCGATTAACAAGGTAAGGGGGGAGAAACTTGATTGGGAATGGTATATACATGTATAGGGTAGTGGGGATTCCTTAACCCCGTAGGAATGTATCGTTGATGAAGTTTTATATTGACATGCTATTGATTGTTGAGTTATGTTGATGTTGATGGATTGAAATATGTTGGTTGTTGGTGAATTGTTGTTTTTGGTTAATTTGGCGTATAGGTTGGGTTTACGGTTTTAGGGAAGTTCTGTGTGACCTTTTTGATGTGTCGATAGATTGTTTAAGTGATGACTTTGGAATAATATGTATATGATGATGTACGGATGTTTGATGTTGCCATGGTTGATTGACTGTCGGTGTTGGTTTGGTTTGAGTAAGGTTCAGAGTAACTCTAAAGTGCCGGTAGTGTGCCGTAATGTTGATCTGGAGTAGAATTATAGGAAGATTGATAAGCCTAATATGCATTGGTCGTAATACGGATAGTATAGGAAGTGGATGTTATAGAATAGGCTTGAATCGGAGAAGAGTGAGAATTCTGAACTGTGAGAACTTGAGAAGTCGCAGGCAACTCGCTAGCACTTCGCTTAGCGAGAAGGCAGCGAGCGTTCGCTAGGTGCTCGCCTAGCGAGTGAGGTAGCGAGTGAGTCCAGTAGGTTTTGTTTGCCTAGCGAGGGTGTAGCGAGCATAGCAGAATGTGGTTTTTCTATGCTGTTATGCTGTGTGCGCTAAGAGTGTAGTGCCCTTGGACTTTGTTGATTATAGGGGAGATGATTGAGTGGTATAGAGTGAGTACTCGGTGATAGTATGTGATTCCGTTACTAAGTATTTAAATGGATAATTAGTTGGTGTATGAATCATGCAGAGCATGGTGTAGTGAACAGTAGGGTCGTGTATTCCCGAGTGGTGGGACGTGTTTATATCTTGGTGATAAAGTATGAACTTGTTTACTTGGTGATGGTACTCGTTTTCCTTGATATTGTTGGTGAACAATTAGTTAATGTATATATATGTAGTGATCAGTAGGATCGTGCGTTCCCGAGTGTTGGGATGTGGTTATATCTGGTGTTATAGTATGAAGTTGTTTACTATCTGATTGATCTATACGGTGTTGGTGTATGTTATATCTGTACATATATGCATTGATGTATGATGATATGATCAGGAGGATCGTGTGCACTTTGAGTGCCTAATTATGATAGTTATGCATTGGTGTGTGCATATCATGGTGTTTTGGTGGGATGAATCATGTCTCAGGAGGAGCGTAAGTGATTCATCCGTACTCCTTTGTGGAGAATGGTGAGGGATAGATCATGTCTCAGGAGGAGCATAAGTGATCTATCCAGGTTCGATTGAATGAACCAATGAGTCGGTACCGCATGCATGGTGTTGTGTTGCATAATTGCATTATAATATGTTATATTGTAATTTGAACAGTAGGCTCGTTATATGGTGTTGTTGGGGTGAATAGTTGATGTGTTGGTGTGTTTTACTGCCTTATTTACATGTATTACATTACCATTATATTTTGATCATGATTTCTCACCCCTTTGTTGTTGTTGTGTCTGTGCTTCTCCGGAAGTACAGATAATCCAGGTACTTAGATAGCTTGGATGGTGGTGTGTCAGTCGAGTCTAGGATGCTCTGATACGTAGCACGGGACTTGGGTGTTTTGTTGTGTCTATGTTGAACTTATTTCTTTTTCCTGTGTCGTATCATGAATTTGATGTATTTTACTTTATGAAACAAATTCTGCTGTATTATTTTGAAAAGAATGAATAAAGTATTTTTATAAAATTTGGAGATGTGATATCCCACTTTTTGGTGAAAACTCTGATTATTATTTTAATATTCATATTTTATTTAATTTGGGAAAGTGGGGTGTTACACTATCATCTAAGAGTCACCATTTTGTGGGAAGACCTTGTAATATGTCATGGTGACCAACAACAAATTAATGATTATATATACCTCCACCAATCAACAAACCAAGGTTATGTTTCCTGAGGCCCTCATGGGAACTAGCCCTCCCCATGGAACTTCTGTGGGTGTTCGCGTCGAGGATGCTCCTGAAGCTGCGGGTCCTGACCTTAGGCAATCATTTGGAGAATCTCCCCCTCGTTACAGACTTCATGAACAAACTCACTCCTACCCAACTCCTGAATCATACTTTGCTAGAAATGCTAGCAAATTGTCTGATTTTACTAAGGGATACTTCTAAGGTTGCTGAAATGGAAGATCATGTTGAGGTCTTCAAGAGGATCATCGAGAACCCAAAGGTTTGTCTCGCAATCCATCTGCTGGTCCAACCAAAAACCACAATCAATTGTTTGGGCAATTGAGATCTAAATTGGTCATGATTGATTTCCTCTAGACTGTAAGGGACTATCATGTTGTATTGTTTCCCAGGACCCATTGTTGGAATTGTATTGGACTTCAAACCCTTACTCGAACAGGTTATTCAAGTTATGAGGCAAAAACAAGAGAGTTGCAGCTATATCTCCCTAAGAATGGGTGTTTTTCACGATCATCGGAGCTTGATTTCTGATTCTCGTACTCTCATTACTAGGTTGAAGGAGAAAGTCAAAGCTAAGAGGAAATTGACCACTTTGGATGTCGACATCCTCTCAAGGACCACTATGGAAGCCTAAGTTGAGGCCATTTTGGACCAAAACACGTTTGATGACGTTGGTGATATTATCCTGTACCCATACGTTGTTGTCGCTACTCGAAAAATGCAACGACGGGAAAGCGAAAAGAAAGACAGAAGAGTCGCCACCGAACTTTATTTATCCCATGAGGGGAAAGAAAAATATCGAGAAAAACTTAAGGAAGGAACGGATAAGATGGTCTCTCAACCAAGAACGGGTTCGGAAGCCGGTTATGCGAAGGGAAAGTATTAGCACCCCTCACATCCATCGTACTCGATGGGAACCATTTGTTTGTCGACATGTGAAGATATTTGCTAAAAGGTTATTGCTTATAGAGAGTGTTCCAAAGGAGAGAGAAAAGGTTAGAAACAGAGAAATGAGGGATAACGGGGAAGAAAAGAGACTCGGTAGGACTTCGTGGTCCTAGGCCTACGTATTCTCAACAGATATGAGAAAGTCATAGTCGATGTAGTTCGGGGAACTATAAATATAGGGCAGAATATGCTCGACAAGGATTGGGGCCCTTGTGCCTACGTATCTTTACTTAAAAGGAGTAAAGAATCAGAGCATACGTAGTTTGGCCTACGGTGTTCAGGGAAATACTGGTAGACGATGCTATTGTGAGCATTCTAGCCGTTTAGGTGTATTGTTGCTCGCTCGTTGGAGACTTAGGTGTTACCTGTTTGCGGTAGAACGGACGTAGCATGCCTTTCTAGAGAAAGGGAGAAAAAGAGAAAAGGATGTTCGCCAAGACATCGTCGTCTTGTGCCTACGTATTCTCAACATGCATGAGAAATCGAGCAACGTATAAATTAAAAATGCACTATTATTCTATACTAAATTAAATAACAATTCTAATAAAAACCATTCTAAATTAATCCTAACTAAACTAATCTAAATATAATTTAATTAATTCTAATAGTCATATTCTAAATAAATAACCTAATTAATTATAAACTAATCTAATTCTATTTAGTAAATAAAACTCTATTCTATTTAGAATCTATTTTATAATTAACTTTATTCTAATATTTAATTAAAATTCTAAAACTAATTCGAAGTCTATAATAATTAATTCTAAGTCTAATAAAAATTAATTCTATGTCTATTCTAATTAAATTCTAAAAATTTAATTAAATTCTAATAAAAGTCCTAAATTGAACTCTAAATTCTATTTTAATATAATTAAACTAAAAATTAATATTTAAATTCTAAATTATAATTCTAAGCTTATTTCTAAAATATGATTAAAAAACTAAATAATTTTATCTATTTCTAATTCTAAATCTAAAATTCTAAATTAATTCTATTCCATTAAAAATTCTAATTAATTGTAAACTAATTCCTAATAACAATTCTAAAATTACTAACTTAAATCTAAAATCCTAAAATATTTCTAAAATTACTAACTTAATTCTAAAATCCTAAAATATCTCTAAAATTACTAACTCAAATTTAAAATCCTAAAATATCTCTAAAATTACTAACTCGAATTTAAAATCCTAAAATATCTCTAAAATTACAAACTTAAATTTAAAATCCTAAAATAATTCTAAAATAATCCTAAATTAAATCAAATCTAATTAATTCAAAAATGAAATTCTATTTTCTAGACAAAAATTCTAATTCTAAAACTATTTCTAAACTATTTCCAAAAATCTAATTTTAACTCTAATTAAATCTATAACTAATGAAAATCCTAATTAGTTCTATTCCTAATTAAATCTATCATAACTAATTAAAATTCTAATAAAGTTCTAATAAAATTCTAAATTCTAATTAATAAAAATTCTATACTAGACTAATTAATTAATTCTAATGCTAAAAAAATTTTATTAAAATTCTATGTAATTTTTAAATAAAAATTATATTCTAAAAACTATTAAAAAACAATATATGTACAAAAATATTAATATTTTGAAAAGAAAAAAGAGAAATTAAAAAAAAGAATTAATATTTACAAAAATAACATCTTAGGTCACGTGTCACGCTCTCATTGGGCAAAATACCAGAGATTCAGAAAACCACCCAATTAGGGGTGAACACGTGTCTAAATGTTATGAAATTAAGCGGATAATGCAAAATTAAAAAATAGAACCGAAAATGCGAAAATATTTACAAAAAGGGAGGATAAATTTAGGGTATGACAGTTGTCCTGTCGGATTTGTCTTAGGACTTGATTATTTTCGACAAGGGAGGATAAATAGAACTGAACTTTGATTATTTTCGACAACCCTATTTTTTTTTGGGGGGGGGCGGTTAGCCCCCTGAGGAATGTTAAGAACTGGATTCGATGGCGCTGGTGTTGCCTCTGGAAAATCAACAATCCTACCCATTTGGTGGGTTAACTGTTGACAACTCCTATTGATGTTTTTTTATAAGTAGGCTAAATATGTTGCACATCTGTTGTGTAATCGTGTGAATCTTATTGTGGTCGCTTTCATCCATTAATTGACTCATGACCTGGAGAGAGTTATTGGTTAAGGAAAAAGTACTCTAGGGAGGAAAATACCTCCTGGTGGGTGTCCTAGTTGGCCAAAGTTGCCCATGGTAGACGCTGAGGCCAGTTGCAGACTAAAGGCCGATGACGTTACCATCACATTTTCAGAATACATTGACGTATTATGGTGCATGCCTGCCATCATTGAAGTTGGCATGCCATGTAGTTGTTCTTTCTAAGGCAACGAGAAACCTAAATAAGGAGGCCTTTGGTCTCCTGAATTCTGTAATTCCCTAGAAAAGATTGGTTCAGTTGACGCTTATGGTGATGAAACTCCCAAATATGGTGGTATAGAATACGCTACTTCTTGGTTTATGATAGTGGGCATCTCCTCGACTGAGGTTGGATCCACATAACTGCCGACAACAATAATCATTGGTTGTTCTCCTGGGTTTGGAGTATTACTCTGGGAAGAGGTTTGGTTTTTTGAGACATATCGGAAAGTCACTTACCATACTGAAAGTGCATACAACACAGAAGACCACAAAACTGAAGAGACTAAAAAGGAAATAACGCAAGACACTACTTTTCTGAAAAAAAATATTTGCATAAAAGGGTTCCACTGGGCGTGCCAATTTGTTTATGGTGTTTTTAGTAAACAATCACGAGTTTGAAAATATGGAGATTAACTTAAAAATCTCCAAAGAAATTTGTGCAAATAATTTATGTGAATACACGGGCGTGTAAATTAAATGCAACGTAGAAAAAGACTTTAAATGAAGTCAAGTTGTGATAAATGATAAGGTAAAATGCAATAAATGACATTAAACAAAGCAAAGATAAAATTACATGTTTCATTTAAGGAAGCAAAAAGACTAACAAAAAAAGGGTGGACGCAGACGCATACATGTTTCTCGCTCAACTGTTTCGCTCTTTGACTCAAGTACTCTGGTAGTATAGAGAGTATGTATGAAATTTTTCGATTTATGATCCCATGTATGAGTCTGCTATTTATTCTATTTATAAAGTAATCGTCAACGACGATTATGACCACTATGGGGCTCCTGCGTTTACTCCACGTTCGATCTTCAAATTCTCGCTAGTATGTTTACGTGTCGTCCCAAACATTATCTGCTTGCAACTCACGTTGAGTGGTAACTGCTTCCCGCTTATTCACGGACCCTCGACGGTAACCGCTCCAATGTGCTGTCGATGCTGCCTATCAAGGACTCAAGACATAAATTTACTAAGTCTTTTATATCACGTGGTTTAGTCGACTGGTCCTCTTGAAAAAATAAAGGCATTTGTCGACTGCCCTTTTCAAGATTTTGGACATCTTTCCTAGTGGTTTGGGTCTTGGGAATTTATCCAAGAGTCCTCCAAACCATGTTTCGCTGTGTCAATAGCTCGGTCGGTCCTTCTTTGTTGGTCTGTCCATGAATTGTCATTAAGGCTCTTTAAAGACACGTCCTTAATGCTTTCTTACACAAAATGTCTTTTCATTGACATTCTTTCTTGACTTTCTAGTAGATGAAAATCCAAGTGTTATACAAGGCACAATACTGACAAACGTTGTGTTTAATCTAGAGACAAGTGGTTGTTTCTTGGAGCTTCATGACACAAGATTTGGGTCAAAGAAGATACATGATCCAGATGTAGAGTGACGATCATCTGGATCATTCCCCTATTCCAAATTACTATATGCACGTAAGGAGAATTTGCAAGATGCATAAGTTGGAGACACCAGAAAACCATTGTTGATGGTTCCACTTTAATACCTTAGGATCCATTTTACAACTGGCCAATGAGATTCCAAAGTATAAGCTATAAATTAAAAGGATTTATTGATACTGAAAGCAATATATGGACTTGTGGGGGTCACATACTAAAATGCTCTCACCATGGATTGATACAAATAAGGATCTGAGACAGAGGATAGCCCATGTTTACTGTGTTTTCAGTTTCTTAGCATAGGAGTCATGACACCTTTTACAATACACATGTAGGCTCTAGTTAGAAAATCTCGAATATATTTTTTCTAAGTGAAAAGGAGACTCGTTGTATATAGATGTTTAATTTCAATTCCTATGAAATGTTTAAGTGTGCCCAGTTTCTTTAGATCAAAGGTAGTATGGAGAGAATCAATGAGCTTGTGAACTAGAATAGATGAAGAATATATGATTAGAATATCATCTACATAAACTAACGCATAAAGATTAATTCATTGGCGAGAGTATATAAAGAGGGAGTGGTCACATTTGCTATAAATGAAGCCAAAATGAACTAGTGTCTGAGTTATCTTCTCACATTAGGCCCTATGAGCTTGCTTAAGCCCGTATAAAGTTGTGGGCAACCTACAAACTAATGAAGGGTCTGGCTTCTCAAACTCGAGTGTTTGGGACATATAAACTTCCTCTTGTAAGGAGCCATTAAGAAATGCATTATTTATACCAACCATATGTAGTTCCAATTTGTTTGTTAGAGCTAGACTTTTGATGGTACCCTTTTACAACAAGCCTAGCTTTGTATTTATTCATTGGGCCATCAAAATTCTCTTTCACCTTGAACACACATTTGCATCCCACATATTTTCTATGAGATGGGAGAATGGTCAGGGACCAAGTATGATTAGCCAAGAGTTCATCATATTCAACTAGCGTAGCTTGAAGCCAAGTTGGTTGAGAGAGTGCTTGCTTAAGAGATGTTGATTCCACATGTGTATGAAGATCCTTATGTTTAGAATGGCCTGTTTTATGCCTAGTTAACATAGAATGATCATTGAACTAAAGAGCTGGAAGGAGTGTTGAACTATGTATGAAGGGTGACAATGACTCTGTAAAATAAGTTACATGAGGAGAAGTCTGAGAACTAATAGATATGTCAGACAAGTTATTGGAATTGACTTAAATAACTAAAGGTGTGGGAGCTGGTTGGGTGGGTTAGGATATTTGAGATGTATTATGAGAAGTATTATGGGGTGTATTAGGTTCCAGTAAGGGTGGAAAAGCGCGCGATTGGCCTTGTTTAAACCCGTCAAAAAGTGAGGTGAAGGACGGACCAACTTAAATGTTAGAGCTCAAAAGTCAAGATTGTGGCGTTTACTTATGAGCTGGTAAGTCAGTCTGCCGTTATTTTTTTTATTTTAACTATTGTGTTAGAAAAGTTGTCATTATAATTAAAATTCATTATTAATCAAATTCAGGGCACATAAGTCAAGTTTCACCTCACATGTAAGACTAGTAAACACAAATTTAATTCATAATAATTATTTTATGGACACAATCAATTTAATATTTTATTATTATAAGGACTAGGGCTGGAAATGAGTCGAGTCGAGTCGAACTCACCTCAGCTCGGCTCGACTCGTTAAAAATTGGTTCGAGTTCGAGTTTGAGTTCGACACGAACTTTTTTTTAAGCTCAAACTCGACTCGTTAAGAATTGGTTCGAGTTCGAGTTCGAGTTTGACACGAAATTTTTTTTAAGCTCAAACTCGACTTGTTATAAGTTCACGAACAGTTCGTTTCAACTCGTTAGGTTCATCTCATTAGGTTCAGCTCACATGATTCACTGACTTAAAAACTATTTTTTTAAATATATATTTTTTTAGTATATTTGAAATTTTAAATAAATATATTTTTTAAAATAAAATAAAAGTTATCATATTAAAATTTAACTTTATCTTCGAAATCTACTAATTCAAAACCTACACAACTTTCAAGAGATACATTTGAGAGTCTAATTCAAAAACTACTAAATTGAAGATTAAATTTGTCTAAGATTTGGAGTAAATATTTAAACCTAGTTTTAAAGACAGAATATATCTTCTCATATGTAATCGAGTTGACTCATGAACCTAACGAGTCGAACTATGTATAGTTCAAGTTCAACTCATTTAGTTAACGAACTTAATTTTTCGCTCATACTCAACTCATTTGGTTCATGAACCTAGTTCAACGATTTAATTGTCGAGTCGAATTCCAAACTATTTTCGAGTTGGTTCGGTTCATTGTCAGCCCTAATAAGGACAAAAATATACATAAAAGAGGTGATTCTGCTATAGCCTTGAGATTAAAGACAACTTAAATGTTGGATTGATTGATATTCTTCTTTAGCTATATTCTAATAAAAAAGACTTTAATTGTATTGCTAATAAAAAAGACTTTGGGGAGTTAAAATTACTATGTAGTAAAAGTCTCAGATGGATCAAAAACTTACTAAAATGCAATTAATTGTATAATGTTATCATCAAAGAGCAGTATATTCCAACAGTGTGCAAATCATGTTAATTTTTGTACATTTTATTATAATATTGACTAAATTTCAAAGCATGTATCCTAAATTGATATGCCTATTACCTATTAATATGCATTAATTTTAACATTGAAGAGTTAGTGATAATTAAGAAATCTAGTTTATTATTTCCAAACCACCCACTGGTATAAAATAATTCTTTTGTAACATCATATTACACTGTCTTCTGATAATCGTGTTAATAATTCTTTTTTGAATATTTTTTATTTTTATTTTCTAAAAGACATTTTACTACAGTCATAATAACAATCCTAGTGAAATACACCTGGAGAGAAAGGGTTTGAATCCCAACACCAATATTTTTTATTTATCATGACATGATGGGTTTGACCTTATATATCATCACGACTTTTATAATCAATTATGATGTAAGGTGCAATCATTTCATCACAATTCATATTATCAATCGTGGTGAAAGATGTTACATATTTATATATAAGCAAAATCATATCTCACTTCAGTATATAACAACCACTTCTCTCAAGACAAAACCCTAACACCACTTTCACTTGTCTCTCTCATATGAAAACTCCAAACTTATGTAACAAACTCCTCTTCTTAGAAGGATTACCTTTGTTGCATCAAATCTTAACAAATGGCTACCTCACAAGTTCGTCTTCACAATAATTTATATTTCAAAATCTGTTTATGTATCATTGTTTAAGTTTCAATAGCTTGTTTAATAATTTTGAACTTTTTGCTAGTTTTTGACTTGTAGGTAGGGATGGTGAATAAAAAAAGTTAACGAGGATGAAGCTAAAATGAATGCTACAAACTTGTGTGAAAGACCCATAATGACATCCATTCAAAATTAGCACAAATTTATCACTCTCACTTCAGCTCTATGCACCTTACGTTGTGGATGCATTATGGGATAGATATGTTTCTGAAATATTCTATGAGTTGATATATTATTGTTGTTATTAATAAAATTTATATGTTGTATGTAGTTTATGCTATGTGTTGATGATTTTGTTGTTTTTAATAAGAGTTGTTTGTTGTATCTTGTATGTTGTTTAAGGTTTGTTGTTGTTAATGTTTGTTTAAAAGATGAGTTTATTATATCTTATGTGGTTTGAGTGTTTTTCCAACCCCTTACCGAATATATAACTTTTTTGATTGCATTAGGAAGTTATAACATGATAGATAAAGTTATATTAGAAAACAAGTTACGTCTTCAATTCTAGACAAGAATTCTTCAACCTATTATATGCATTTCTCTCTTTAACCATTAGAAGTTGGTTTAATGTTTCTACATACAAACTCAATCTGATAATGACTTTGAACAAGTCACGCAAAACCAACCTCAACCATATTCCACAAATGACCAAACTATATCATAACCACACCTTGTCCAACAAACTCAACCATTTGATCATCACCTCTCACCCTTTAGGGAAGTAGATGTTGTGTCAGAATTTGGCACAGTAGTTCTACATAGCCCCTCTACACCTCACCCCTCTCTAAACCTAAACATCCAACCTCAAATAAAATACCAAACGGAAGAGTTTAAGACTGTTATTTTTTATAGAGTTCAGAACCTCTATGGATATAGTTATGCAGAATATAAAGTTTTTCTCATATGATGGATGGCAAGAAGAGATGGATGTTCAGTTGAAGACATTGATTATAAGACACGATGATATGGGTTCTGATCTCAAGATATCCAGGAGCTTCTGAACCAAAAACCTTAGGCTTTAAGATTTAGCAAACTCTTTTATTTTGTCTTTTCAATTATTTCAAACATGCTTTCTCAATCTGACTCTCTTCTTCTTTGGTTTAATGAAACTTTTTTTCTTCAGTATATTTTTTATCCTTTACGTTTGTTGATGACAAAAGGGGAGTAGATTTAGAAATATTTACGCACCTGAATCTGACAGTTAATACCTTTTCTTAAATTCTGAATATTTTAAGAGAAATGAATTGATTGGGTTTGAGATTCACATCGCACTAAAGTATATGATATATGAACGAATGCGTCACATGATCGCCCCCAGATGGGACGTACGCTAAACACTCTAGACAAGCAAGGAGAGACCCATCACTCGTCATTTCCCATATACTTAAGGCTCGTGGCGCACAATGTCCATCATATTTATTAAGTGTTTTAAATTTGTTTTGAGAGGAGAGAAGAAAGACGTACGGAAGGTCTTAGGGAAAACTCGGTCCTAACATTATCATGCAAAACGGCCCTAAGGTCGGGATGCGAGAGGAAATTTTATCCTAATGTTAGCATGCAAAAAATGGACCTAAGGTTGAGGTTAAAAGGGACTAACCTAATGTTATCATGCATGGATTAGACTCCTAATGTCTATCTTACTCCAAGCTTAATAAAAAATTAAGTTGGACTAGCAGACCCTAAGGGAGCATGTAATAACAAGCCAAAAACAAGAAAACAAGGCAAAAACAGCAATAAAACCCAGCACACAAGCAAAACAGCTTTTAACGGCGCACGTTTTCAGGCAGAAACAAGTGTAAAAGGCATTAAGGCAGAACATGTGCACATTTAACAGCATGTGAAACTCCAAAACAGCAGGTGTAAAAGACAATAGCAATGCATCAAGACAAATGCATATGGATAGGCATCAATCATGTACAATCATGTAACAACATAATATCAAGTATGCATCCAGGATTGATCAATCAATAATGAACATGTTCCATCACCAAGCATAATCATGCATCAAAAGAAAAGATCAAAAGCACGCCTTCACATTTAAGCAAACACACATGAATTGCAAACATAAACAAGCATCAAGCAAGAGCAATTGATTCACATGTGTAGACAATTAAGCACGAACAAATAGGCATGAACAAGTTTCAATGGCATCGCATATTTAAGCACTCATCAAAAGCATCATAGACAATTCAACAATTAATCGCATGAAACGAACACGCAAACATGGAATCGAAAACAAAACATGAATGTGAATCATATTTCTAGCAGCGTAAATATCAAGAACAAGCAATCACGGTGGCACAGAGGATTGTACAATATGATCATCGCATCAAGAATGCAACACAAATGAATTGTGCATATGCGTTACAGAAACCAAAAGTCGTGCATCGAAGAATTACATTCAAACCATCATATGAAGTAAAACAGCTCAAGAACAGTCCACATATATGCATAGTATCAATCTATGAAGATTAAAAGTGGAAAGGAATCAAAATAAGCTTGAAAATGCACAAAAATCACATTCTGCATTAGTGTTAATCGTTAACCATTTATAGTACAAAAGTGGTTAATCGATTAACCCCTTTAGAAAAGCCAAAAATGTGAAAAATACATTGGTTAATCAATTAACCAGTTTTGCAATGTAACTGGTTAATCTGTTAATACTGTAAAACCAGCAACATAAAGTTCAGCATAAAAGCACTTTTTAGCAACTTAATCGCTTAATCTCCACACGTTAGAACATGCAATTGATCATGAAAGTTACATCAATTAACAATAATTAAACACCAATTGAATCCATCAAACATCAAGATCTACAATCAAATCCAATAATGAACCAAGTCACATAAAAAAAACTCAAGGATTTACATTGCAAAAGTTGTAAATAAGCTTGGATCTGAAATTTACCAACCTACAAAGCGGTTGCTTTGGTGAGTGTTGCAAACTGAAATTGATGAATCAAAGCATGAAAACCAGAGATCTATGAAGTTTTAACAAGAAAACTTGAAGATCCAAGCAATAATCCACAAATAAGAAAAAAAGCTCTCTAATAAGTGATTCCAAAACCTTGAATCTAGATCCAAACAAGTTGTTACTACAGAATTTGTGAGGATGAGAGGAAGCAATGAAGGTTTAGCTCTAGAACTCACAAATTTCAATGAAGAATTTAAGAATTATAATGGAAGAGCTTTGGTGAAGGTTGAAGGTGAAAATGGAGAATAAAAAAGTGAGAGAGACTTGAGAGCAAATTCTGAAAAATGAAGGTGAAAATGAGAATGAATGAGTGTGAATGAGTGAAGTTTGGAGTAAATTTGATTAAATAACCCCTAGGTTATGGATTGAAATATGGTTTGGAATATGGATTAGTGTAAGGAATGGAAATTAGGAGTAGAATTAGGAATTGAGTGTTTGAATTTTGGAGGGAAACGATGAAAATGAATCAATTCTAGATCCTTCTAATGATGCACAGGTGAAATCAAGTGGTAGAAATTTGGTTCAAATTATGCAGTGCTAAAAATTGAGGTATTTGGGCAAATTTCACCTTGGTTAATCAATTAACCATTTTCCAGTGAAAATGTATTAATCGATTAACACATGGAAATTTTGAGTTTTGGTGCCTTTTGGAGGGAACCTTGGAAAATCACCCATTTCCACCTATTCTGAGCCACGTTAAGCCTCTGAAACTTGTCTTTCGATATTGCACCTGAAAAATGCCTGAAATAACCTATGAACTATTTTGTGCGCTCAAAATAACCTGCAGAAAAATATAATCTGGTATCTAATTGTTGAACAAAATGACTGTTGAAGCCTCTGATGCTTGTTGAACAAACTTGCAATAGAAGAAAACCTTGATCCATAGAAACACCTTGATCCCATGTCTCAAGAGTCAATTTCATGATATGCCAAAATGCAAAAATACAAATGAACGAAACATAAGCTAATTACGATTAAAACAACAAGGAAAATTTAGGGGTGCTACAGCTGCCCCTATTCAATCCACTTAAACCTGAAGGGATGATAGCATCAGCTTTCAGACTTTCAGGGTAGAAGGTGATTGAATACAAAAAGAATCTGAAAATTTGCAGATTATGGGGGAATAAAGGTAGACCACGGGTACAACCAACAGATCTACAACCCTGGGAATTGATTAAAATATATGTTGAGGAATGAAGCTTCTGGTGCAAAAAACCCTGCGATAATAAAAAGACTAGTCGCCAGCACTGCGGCTGGGACAGTACATTGTATGATATCAGGATAGTGACTAGAACGTCAGTTTGGTTGACTCGGATTACGACATCAACTCTGAGGCTGAGAAAAAAATTGAGTAAACGTCAACTCGGAGGTTGAAGAAAAAATGGACATGCGTCAACTCTGAGTTTGGGGAAAAGGATATACGTCAACTATGAGGTTGGGAACGAAACAAATAAACATAAATTCTGAGACTGAGGATAAAAATGTAGACTTTAACTCTAAGGTAGGGGATAGATATTGGTCGACATCAACCATTGGGTTGAGAAGAAACTTGGATAAACGCCGACTTAGAAAAAGATAGAAAAATAGACATCAATTCTAAGGTTGAGAAAAACATGACATCAACTCTGAGGCTGAGAAATTTTTTAGGCAAACGCTAACTTTGGGGCTAGGAATAAGGGTAGACGAACATCAACCCTAAGGTCGAGGAAAATTGATATACATTAACTCTGAGGTTGGAGACAAGAAAGGCAGAAATCAACTCTGAGGTTGGAGACAAGAAAGGCAAAAATCAACTCTGACGTTGGAGATAAAGCATCAACTCTAAGGTTGAGAAACTATAGGGTCAACTCTGAGGTTGGGGAAGACAGGCGTGAACTCTGAGATTGGGGAAAGACAGGAGTCAACTTGGAGGTTGAGGAAGAAAGGCGTCAACTCTGAGGTTGGGGAATCGCAAGGTAAACATCAACTCTGAGATTGGTAAAAAGGTAGACATTAACTCTGAGGTTGGAGAAAATAGGCGTCAACTCTGAGGTTGGGCAAAGTAAGGCTTCAGCTCTGAGGTTTGGAAAAGACATGTGTTAACTCTGAGGTTGGGGAAGAGAGGCGTCAACTCTGAGGTTGGGGAAGAAAGGTGTCAGCTATAAGGTTGGGGAAGAAAGGCGTCAACTCTGAGGTTGGGGTTTGCAGGATTCATTGAGGAATATCAACTGGGACTTTATACGAGTAATGTTTTCTTTGGATGACTGAAGTCACCATCTTGAATTGAGGGTTGATCTGGGCTTTCGTGTAAGGTACCAAATATGGCTTATGCTTCAATGCATGTTTGAATTTTTCTATGGCGTAATGCTCCATGTCAAATGGAAATGCTACGCGTTTTAGTAGATGCAATGTAATGATGATTACTATATGCAAGAATGAGAGGACACTCCGTCGGGGAATGCGTAGAATAGAAGAAGAAAACTTCATTGAGGAAGGGATCACCAATATTTGGTCTCCTATAGGGAGATAACCAATTGTACCACCAATAACCACTGGCACTGCAAACTCTGTCAGGGAACTGCAAGCTCTGTTGGGGAGATGCCAATGAAGATTGGACTTTGAAATGTTGTGAATGCCAATAACTATTAAACTTTGACTTGCAAGGAATTATCATATCTGACTTTTAAGGAAGAGAATACTCTGACTTCTCACTATCTTCCAACCAATTGGGGAATATTTCATCATCTTACGATGCTGGGAATGAAGAATCCTCCTACACTGATGGGGATAAGAAAATCCTCATAGAGATCCCTTCACTACTTGAGGATGATTCTCTGCTTGGAGAGAATAGAACTTCCAACACCTTGTCATGGAAAAGATACCTTTTGTCACCTTGTTGAAGAAGAGAAACCCCATAATAGGAACAACCTTGGCGCTTCACGCTTCTACTGATTAATTGCATACTAATTATCAGAAGCAAACAACGGTTTCTTTAACTCTCAAGTTGTCTCAGACCACAAGGTCTATTGGAAGAAATCGTCTCAAGAGGATTTTATAGAAAACCTGGAATTCAAAATGCCTCAGTGTCTTCAAACTCTTAGAGAGATTTATCGAATCTCGGCGTAACTGTATAATCTATGAATGAATTTTCCTCGAGAGGATTCATAAAGAACCCTTACCACCATGTCTTGAGATATTTTCCCCAGTACTCTGAACCTTGGGATGTACTTCTAGTTAACCTTCTTTTGGAAAGGATACCTTCTCGTTCTCTTGAGGTGGCATGCCTCAATACGAGCCTTGAAGTGACTTTACCCCTGACGAACTGATCTTTAAGGGACTTGTCGAATTTTAACACGATTGCCCCATATTACCTACTCTTAGAGAGATTTTCCGATTTCTTGACATGATTTCCCCAGATTGGCTACATCTTTACACAACTCACTGAGAAAGCCCATGCTCGACAGAGCCTCCTGGTTACATGGCTCTGAATATGACTAGCCTTTGGCAATTTCAGGCATCTAAACTCGGCTCGATTAAGCTTCTCGACTAATGTTCATTATGTAAGCTCATTGTCGTCGAATACATGTATGCAAGCAAAAAATGTTTATTCTGAGAATGATAATTCTAATTCAACACATATGTTAATCTTGAAGTTCTTATTGAAAAGATGTCACAAAATCCTATGAACGAGTCACTAGTTAGAATGCGACTTTGATTTTTGAATGGAAAATATTATGCACATGCAATACCAATAAAGATCTTATTAGCACAACTCATGGGAGTCAGGAACGCTATCTCGTTGAAGTACACCTTCAGAATAACCCTGCTTCAATTAGGACTTTTGAGGGTTGTAACATGGTTTGGTTCACGGTTTGAGAAAAAAGGATGTATGGCTCAAAATCTGTTTGTACCCGCTCGTTCTCCTTGATGTTCTCCAGTCCTATGTTCATTTAATTCGGCACAAGTTCTCACCTTTCAAAAGGTTATTGATTGAGAGAAGTGATGGTTAAGGAACCCATAAGGTTTTCGGAGTGACAGTTACCCCTTTTTTTTTGTAGTCACACAACTTTGTTCTTGCTCGTGGATTTTTCTTTTGATCATTTGTTTTTTATTTCCATGATTTTTCATGGACTGATTCTTTTGGATTTTTTCAATTCTAAAATCCAGTGGGATGCCCTAACTTTTTCCTAAGTCACTTGTTTTCAGGTTTCGACTTAGCGGGATTTTTTTTTCTTTTTCTTCCGATTCTTTTTTTTAACAAATCATGTGACACTGGCTTGCCTGAATTGTTTGAAAGGGTTGTGATTGCCTCACTCTTGGTCGGTGAGGGATAACCATTGTGGTTTCATATCTTCTGAACTCTTGATGGTTGAGGAATATACAAGTGATTGATCCTCGAATGGAACATTCCTTTTGAAATTTGAACACTTGGTCAAATTAACTGACAACTGCTCTGCCCCAGGTTAAGATTTAGGATTTTTTCTTATGAAAAAAAACTCCTACTTCTAGACTCAACGAGGTTAACGATGGTATATCTCCCTTATATCTCCGGTATTTGAGGATTAATGCTTGTACATCATCAACAGGGTTTTATTCAAAAGCATACAACCAAAGATTTTGTGTTTTCATTTTGTCATCCTCCCTCCAAGAGTTTAAGCAAGAAAATGTTGGTATCGCAATGCACAGAAGAATTATATGAGAGAACACAAATGAAATACCTCAAGAAAAACATACTCATTTCATTAAGATCATCATTCAAAAATAAGCAAGTTTTTTATATGCAAACAAAGCATTAACAAACAATGAAAAATGCAGTAAAGAAAGCTGATGATTGCCATTGTTGAGGATGCTTGACTCCGTCTGGACTTATTGCTTCTGATGGTGTACTTGAAGTTTGAGTGCCTGCTTGAGAAATGAGGATTTAATTGATGTGCAAATCGTCTACAGTGAATATAATGACCTCTGAGTCGACCAGATCTTGCACCTTATGTTTAAACACGTTACAATCATCAATTGAATGGCCCAGTGTTTTTGAGTGATACTCTCATATAGCATCCATGTCATAACTAGTAGTAATAGGGTCTGGAACAGGCTTGGCCTCCCTTAGTTGAACTAGAGAACCTTCAAGAAAATTAGAAAGAACATTATTGTGAGGAATAGGGAGTGGATCGAACCTTCTCTCAGACCTTCTTGACCTTTGTTGTCTCGGTTGCTGATAGTTTTGTTGTTGAGGAGCATAAGGTTGTTGGTACTGAACAGGTTGTTGATCAGTTGGAATAGATACAAAATTGGTTTCTTATTCCTTTCTCTTGAAGAACCCATCATAAGGTTTCTTTGCATCTTCAGAGGAACCAGCAGCAGCTTGAATCTTTCCCATTTTGATACCGCTTTTGACTCTTTCTCCAGCCTTTACTAGACCTGAGAAACTGATAGAAGCACGACCAACAAACCTGTCATAGTAGGGACCTTGCAAAGTGCTCATGAACATGTCCATAAGCTCTCTCTCCAACATAGGAGGTTGAACCCGGGAAGCTAATTCATGCCACCTTTGGGCATACTCTTTGAAGCGTTTGTTTTGTCCTTGTGTAAGACTCTGCATCTGAGTTCTGTTGGGAGACATGTCTATTTTGTACTAGTAGTGATTGACGAATGCCTCAGCAAGTTCCCGCCAACTACGGATATGGGTCCTTTCTAGTTGCATATACAATTTTAAGGATGCCCTAGCAGCTAGGTTGTCCTGAAATAAGTGCATCAGTAGCTTCTCATAACCCGAATATGCAAACATTTTCCTGAAATAGGCCCTAATGTGCATCTTAGGATAGTTGGTTCCCTTGTACTTGTCGAAAACAGGTGCCCTGAACTTTGGAGGTATTTTCACACCTGGCACCAAACCTAAGTCAGCCATATCCATACCCAAAGTACTTTGACTCTCAAAATCCTTCATTCTCTCCTCGAGCATACAAAACTTCTTTTCTACCTTGGTAGGAAAAATCATCTCAGCATCGTAAAACTGTTCATTCTGATTGTCCACCTCCAAGCGAGGAACAAGAATCTCAGCAGTCATTCTCCTTGATTGACTCGTATGAGGGGTGGAGGAAGATCAGTACATGGAGTATTCACAACTCCGCACAGAGAATTTCCACCAACAACATTCCCAATGCCAACCTTTGGGCTAACAACAGCAGACATGTGGATAAGCGCCCTCAATTCCTCTTGACACTGAGCCATTCCTTGCATCAATTCCATGAATTGAGCCATACGAGTCTAGACTTCCGACAACTCTGATTGTACCTGATCCATAATTCGCCTCTGGTGCAACGAGTTGCATAGTGATGAGAAGTCAGGTTTACAGTTCTGGAGAGAAGACCAAGTCAGAATAAGAATTCCCATCCTTGAACATCTGTTATGCATATGAGTATGACAATGCAAATGTCATGTTCAATTATTTCCAAGGAATCTTTCTGCTTTGATTCAAGTTTTTCATAGAATAACCACAAGAAATAAGACTGAATGATCAACTAAGAGACCCAAAGTTAAGATCCTTGGAAATAAACGAGCATGAATGTCATAATGCAAACATGTTATGGTGATATGGATGCAGAGACATGGGATCAAGGCTTCCAAATATTTTGAATAACTGTTGTGCTGATGACAGAATAACTCAAAACTCTGCTCTGAGCAGAATACCAGAATAACCATAATACCCAGGATCAAAAGTCCACACTAACAAGAAAACCAAAAAACCGGGTAGGTTGAAAGTCAAGGTTTCCTGCGAAACCCATCCCCTCTCACATGCAGGTCATTAGTATCACGGGTTCTCAAGTCGAGAAATGATGATACATTCATCATTTCTGGTTTGACATCATCACCAATTAAGGAGGCTTTAATCGATTTCCCATGAACGGCCTCCAGAGACGTAAGCTCTCTAAGTCAACACATTATCATTTGCACCAGACATACATGATAGAGTATTTCAAAATAAAACCTTGTCTAGACGTGAATTTCGTGTCAACTGCACATGGCCAGACGCCACGCAAGCCACACTACTCTCCTATCTAATATTAAGTGTATACTCAAGCCTGGGTAGTGGGCTTATCTCTCATGGAACAAACTCACCCAACAACACATCACCAGCAAAGCAATATGATAATAATAATAATAATCAAATGCTAAATGTGATAAAAATGCAATAATATACAATAGACAATGTACATGAAAGCATAAAAAGTAAACACCTAATGAAACAGAAACAGACAAGCGCTAGGATTGACTCACATAGGGAACCCTTTTTTTCTCAGCATATTCGCCAGCTGTCGCAACTGTGAAAAACACCTGGCAAAAATAACATAAGAGTCACCACTGAATATTATTTATCCTAACACAGGGAAAGGAAATGATCAAAGAAAACCTGAAAAGAAGGGATAAGACAAGTTCATCGTAACCAAATCTTGGGTTCGGGAGTCGGTTATGCGAGAGGAAGGTATTAGCACCCCCTCACATCCATTGTACTCAACGAGATCCATGCTTGTTATCTAATCAAAGGGTGTGTCATCTAAAGCCTACTACTAAACGGAAACGAGAACAAAGAAAAAGAAAGAGACTCGATAGGACATCGTTGCCCTACGCTTACGTATTCCCTCGTGCAATGAGAAAGTCAGAGTCAACGTAGTTCGAAAAACTACGAGTAAAAAGGGAAAAGTTTGCTCGTCAAGACATCGTCGTCTTTTGCCTATGTATCCTTATTTGGTATCAGAAATCAGAGCAGCCGTAGTTCAACTCACCATGGTTTGTTCAGTGTTTTTAATAAGTGAGGTTAAGTTCTAGTTCCAGCAGTTAAGGTCGATGCCTATTTGCGATAGAACGGAAAAATAACATACTCTTTCTAAAAAAAGTTTGACAAAATGATCCCGAAGGATGAAAAAGATTTGCGCTTGTTTGTGAGTTTTAAGAGAAGTGAATTGATTGGGTTTGAGATTCACATTGCACTAAAGTCTATGATATAGGAACGAATGCGTCTCATGATCACCCTCAGACGGGACGTATGCTAAACACTCTAGACAAGCAAGGAGAGCCCCCTCACTCGTCATTTCCCATATACTTAAGGCTCGTGGCGCACAATGTTCATCATATTTATTAAGTGTTTTAAAGTTGTTTTGAGAGAGAAGAAGAAAGATGCACGGAAGGTCCAAGGGAAAACTCGGTCCTAACATTGTCATGCAAAATGGTCCTAAGGTCGAGATGCGAGAGGAAATTTATCCTAATGTTAGCATGCAAAAAATGGACCTAAGGTTGAGGTTAAAAGGGACTAACCTAATGTTATCATGCATGGTTTATACTCATAATATCTATCTTACTCCAAGCTTAATCAAAAGTTAAGTTAAACTAGCAGGCCCTAATGAAGCATGCAACAACAAGCCAAAAACAAGAAAACAAGGTAAAAAGAGTAGTTACAACAGCGCTTCCTACACAAAACAACAATAAAATCCAGCTCATAAACAAAACAGCTTCTAACAGCACATATTTTCAGGCAGAAATAAGTGTAAAAGGCAGTAAGGCAGAACATGTGCAAATTTAACAGCATGTGAAACTCCAAAATAGCAAGTGTAAAAGACAGCAACAATGCATCAAGACAAATGCATATGGATATGCATCAATCATGTAACAACACAATATCAAGTATGGATCAAAGATTAATCAATCAATATTGAACATGTTCCATCACCAAGCATAATCATGCATCAAAAGAAAAGTAGAAAAGCAATAAAAAACATGAAAATACACTGGTTTATCGATTAACCAGTTTTGCACTGTAATGGTTAATTTGTTAACACTGTAAAAACATCAACATAAAATTCAGCATAAAAGCACTTTTCAGCAACTTAATCGCTTAATCTCCACACGTTAGAACATGCAATTGATCATGAAAATTATATCAAATAACAACAATTAAACACCAATTAAATCCTTCAAACATCAAGATCTACAATCAAATACAACAATGAACCAATTCACATTAAAAACTCAAGGATCTACACTACAAAAGTTGTAAATAAGCTAGAATAAGTCTGGATCTGAAATTTACCAACCTACAAAGCGGGGAATTGCTTTGGTGAGTGTTGCAAACTGAAATTGATTAATCAAAGCAAGAAAACTAGAGATCTATGAAGCTTTAACAAGAAAATTTGAAGATTCAAGCAATAATCCACAAATAAGAAAAAAGCTCACCAAGAAGTGATTCCAAAACCTTGAATCTAAATCCAAACAAGTTGCTACTGCAGAATTTGTGAGGATGAAAGGAAGCAGTGAAGGTCTAGCTCTAGAATTCACAAATTCCAATGAAGAATTTAAGAATTCTAATGGAAGAGCTTTGGTGAAGGTTGAAGGTGAAAATGGAGAATGAAAAAGTGAGAGAATTGAGAGCAAATTCTGAAAAATGAAGGTGAAAATGAGAGTGAAAGAGTGTGGATGAGTGAGGTTTGGAGTAAATTTGATTAAATAACCTCTAGGTTAGGAATTGAAATATGGTTTGGACTGTGGATTAGTGTGAGGAATGGAAATTAGGAGTGGAATTAGGAATGAAGTGTTTGAATTTTGGAGGGGAATGGTAAAAATGAATCAATTTTAGATCCTTCCAATGACGCCCGTTTTATTTCGATTAAATTTAGTTATGACTTTACCGTGTTTCGTCGCGTTGTATTCGTATTTGAAAATGTGTTTATTTCGAATAAAGGAATTGAATCGGTCGAATTTCGGGCAAAAGTGCAGAATCCCGTAGCAGTTTTAGGGAAAACTTCGAAAAATCATATCTCTTGATCCGTAAGTTGGTTTTAGTCCCCGTTTGAAGCGTTGGAAAGCTTAAGAAATGTTCTGTCTAAGAAAAATGAAATGTTTCTGATATGACGGTCGTCACAGGCATGTGACGGTCGTCATGGTCGTGACGCTCGTCAGGAATTACGCTCGTCATAGTAACGAAAAATCCAAATTAAAAACAAAATTGGGACGTGGCCACCTGAATGTTAAAAATTTAGTAACGTATCCCCATATTTCATTATGCTCAATTGAATTGGGAAGTTTTCACAAAAAGAGAAACCGTAAAGGAAGAAAATAGCATGGTTGAGAGAAATTGATAACAGAAGAATTTTTCATCAGAGAACTTGGAAGAAAGTTGCAGGAGAGTTACCGTAAACCAGAACCGGAACCGGAAGCGTGGAATTGGCCTCTATTCTAAGGTAAGGGTGGGGTTCAATTCTATAACCGTGGGTATGATGATTTCATGTAGGGAATCGATTCATAGGTATAACTTCCGTTAATCGATAAATGTTAGGGACGAGGTTTTTCTATGTAAGAATGAATGTGTTATATCGTTAGTAGTACGATGCTCTAAGGTTTCCCTAATGGGGCAGATACGTAGAAATGAATGCGTTATATTGTTATTAGTCTGATGCTCTAAGGTTTCCCTAATGGGGCAAAAGGGTAGTTGTCCTAATTGTTTCGTAATTACACCTTGATAGAGATTTGTAATTAATTATGTGAATAGGAGCAGATATCTTGTCATTACGATCGTATGTTGAATTCTTAATTGTTGATTTAAGGCTGTTATTGCTCTCATACGTGATCAGGTGGAAAATGATAGTGTCTTGAGTTGTATGAGAATGATGCTCTGTTATGGACAGTTTGGTTGTAAGCATAAAGCTTTATTGTATGGTCGTTATGGTTGTGTTGTAGTCCATAATAGGTGCATTTCATGGCATATCATCTTGGTTGGCCTGAATTGGCGTTATTTGGAGTGTTGGCTCCTAAATGGGTTATTTGGAGTGTTGGATCCTATCCCGAGTTTTGGAGTGTTGGCTCCTAAATGGGTTTTAGGGTGTTGGCTTCTATCCCGAGTTTTGGGGTGTTGGCTCCTAAATGGTACCACATGCATATGCACAGTTGAGTTGCATTGCTGAGTCGCATAAAGCTGCATAATTGTGTTAGTTGTCGGTTATTGTGGCATACGTGAGATATGAAATTGGCTTGCAAACGATTGTCGTTGATGTTTAAAAGTTTGTGAAGGTTACATTGCTGTAATATGATTTCTAACATGACTTTTATCATGCCTTATGTTATGTTGTTGATATCTCACCCCTTTACATTGTATGTTATCGCCATTGGTGGTAACTTGCAGGTAGCCCGTAATGAAGTTCTGTTATGTCGTGTAAGGTGTCGTTAGTCGCTCTGATACGTATCACTCTTGGGGGGATGAACGTTTGCCGTTATTATTTTAGTTGATGTTTTGCTGCTGCACTTGTTATGGCATTTTCATTAAATTGTTTTAATTGAATGTGTTGTAAGCTTTACTACAATTTCGTCGAAATAAGAATTGGTTGCATTATAAGTTAAATGTTAAGCAACGTTGTTGTCTGTTCATCCAATTTCGTGCTACGTATGTTATTTGAAATGTGGTTGAATAAACGCATGTTGTCTGTTCAGTTGAATGTAACATCTCTGATATGAAGAATTTTGGGCGTGTGACGACCGTCACACCTTCATTACGATCGTCATGCGTGCAATTTTTACGTTGTTGCACTCTGTTTGTTATATGAGTTGTTGTTTTTCCTGTTATCCGCAAGTGTTAGAGTTGGGGTGTTACATTAGTGGTATCAGAGCAAGTCGGTCCGTCCGGCCAAGTTGTCTAGTGTCGTTGAGTCAGTCGTCGTGCCTAGCACGAGAAATCTGACGATTGGCTGTTGCAGTTTAAGTGAAATGGCTGGAAGGAATGATGCTGCAATTTCTGCCGCGCTGCAAGCTCTAGCTAATGCTATGGAACATCAGCTGAATCCTGCTGGAGATGCTGTATCTCGCAGTTTGGCAACGTTTCAACGAGAGAATCCGCCTACCTTCAAGGGTAAGCATGATCCCGACGGTGCGTTGGAGTGGTTGAAGGAGATGGAGTGAATCTTTCGTGTGATGGATTGTACTCCAGCGCAGAAGGTTCGTTATGGGACTCATATGCTAGCAGTCGAAACTGATGACTGGTGGCTAGAGACCCGCCCGGTGTTGGAAGCTGCGGGTGAGGAGATTACTTGGACTGTATTCCGTAGGGAATTTCTGAAGAAGTATTACCCGGAAGACGTCCGTGGTAAGAAAGAGATTGAATTTCTTGAACTGAAGCAAGAAGACAAATTTGTTACTGAATATGCGGCGAAGTTCAAGGAGTTGGCTAAGTTTTATCCGCACTACAGCGCTGAAACCGCTGAGTTCTCTAAATGCATCAAGTTTGAGAATGGATTGAAGTCTGAAATCAAGAAAGCAATTGGGTATCAGAAGATCCATGTTTTTAATTCATTGGTTGAAAGCTGTAGGATTTATGAAAAAGATAGCAATGCTCATTACAAGCTTTTGAGCGAGAAGAGAAGTAAGTCGCATCAGAATCGCGGTAAACCTTATGATCCTCCGGCTGGCAAAGGGAAACAGAAAGCGACTGATGGCAAGAAAACTAGTAGGGGAGACGCTCATGCTGGCATTGTTTGCTATAAGTGTGGGAAACCTGGTCACAAGAGTAATGTGTGTAACTTTGGATCAGTGAAATGTTACTGTTACGGAGAGTTGGGACACACTATTGCTGAATGCAAACACAAAGGAATAGTTTGTTTCAACTGTGGTGAAGAGGGACACATGTGTGACAAGTGTCAGAGGCCTAAGAAAGAGAAGACTGGTGGAAAAGTGTTCGCTCTAACGGGAACTTAGACGTCCAGCGGTGACAGGCTAATTGAAGGTACTTGTTTCATTAATAGTACTCCTTTACTTGCTATTATTGACACTGGTGCTTCTCATTGTTTTATTGCTGCTGATCGCGTTGAACGTTTGAGTCTTGTGTTATCTCACATGAATGGGGAGATGGTAGTTGAGACTCCAGCTAAGGGATCAGTGACTACATCTCTGGTATGTTTGAAATGTCCTCTGTCAATGTTTGATAAAGATTTCCTGGTTGACTTAGTCTGTTTGCCACTAAGTGGAGTAGACGTAATTTTAGGCATGAACTGGTTGGAGTATAACTGCGTTCATATTAATTGCTTTGATAAGTCAGTGAGGTTTTCTACTCCTGAGGAGGAAGGAGCCCGTTCGGTAACTACGAAACAGATGAAGCAGATATTGCTAGAAGGTGCTCAGGTGTTTGCGTTGGTGGCATCATTATCCGTGGAGAATCAAGCGATAATTGATGAGCTGGAAGTTGTTTGTGATTTTCCAGAAGTGTTTCCAGATGAAATTCATGAAGTCCCTCCGGAACGGGAAATTGAATTTTCTATTGATCTTGTACCTGGTACCAGACCTGTGTCTATGGCGCCGTACAGGATGTCTGCATTTGAATTGGCAGAGTTGAAGAAACAGTTGGAAGACTTACTTGAGAAGAAGTTCGTTAGACCAAGTGTGTCGCCGTGGGGAGCTCCGGCATTATTAGTAAAGAAGAAGGATGGCAGTATGAGGTTGTGTATTGATTACCGATAACTAAATAAAGTGACAATTAAGAATAAATATCCGCTTCCAAGAATTGATGACTTGATGGATCAGTTGGTTGGGGCGCGGGTGTTTAGTAAAATTGATTTGAGGTCAGGGTATCACCAGATTAAAGTAAAAGATGATGATGTTCAGAAGACGGCGTTCAGAACTAGATATGGACACTATGAGTTTACGGTAATGCCTTTTGGTGTTACTAATGCGCCGGGAGTTTTTATGGAGTACATGAACCGTATCTTTCACGAGTATTTGGATCGGTTTGTAGTAGTATTCATTGATGATATCTTAATTTATTCTAAATTGAAGGAGGAGCATGTTGAGCACTTGAGGTTAGTACTGCAAGTGTTGAAAGAAAGGACGTTGTTTGCGAAACTGTCGAAGTGCGACTACTGGTTGGAAGAAGTTAGCTTTCTGGGTCATGTTATATCCGGTAGTGGAATTGTTGTAGATCCATCTAAGGTTGATGCCGTGTTGCAATGGGAAACTCCAAAGTCGGCAACGGAAATTAGAAGCTTTTTGGGACTTACTGGTTATTACAGAAGGTTTATTGAAGGCTTTTCTAAGTTGGTCCTTCCGTTAACTAAGTTGACTTGTAAAGGGAAAACCTTTGTGTGGGATGCTCAATGCGAAGCAGGTTTTATAGAGTTAAAGAGGTGGTTGACGTCTGCTCCGGTGTTGACCTTGTCTACTGCAGAAGAACCATTTGTGGTATATTGTGATGCTTCTAAGTTTGGTTTAGGAGGTGTGCTCATGCAGAATAATAAAGTAGTTGCTTATGCTTCAAGACAGTTGAGAATCCACGAGAAGAATTATCCTACGCACGATTTAGAACTTGCTGCTGCTGAAGATTTGGAGGATTATCTTTATGGTTCAAGATTCGAGGTGTTCAGTGACCATAAGAGTTTGAAGTACTTGTTTGATCAAAAGGAACTGAACATGAGACAACGAAGGTGGTTGGAACTATTAAAAGATTATGATTTTGGTTTACATTACCATCCGGGAAAAGCGAATGTTGTAGCTGATGCCTTAAGCCGCAAGACTTTGCATATGTCAGCAATGATGGCTAGAGAGTTGGAATTGATTGAGCAATTCAGAGATCTGAGTTTAGTTTGCGAAGTAACACCGAAGAGTGTAAAGTTGGGCATGTTAAAGATTAATAATGATTTTCTGGACAGCATCAGAGAAGCTCAGAAATTAGATGTGAAGTTAGTAGATTTAATGCCTGGAGTAGACCATTCGGAAAATAATGATTATCAGTTGGATGCGCAGGGCGTGTTGAGATTTCGTGGTCGTATTTGTATTCTTGATAGTGCAGATATGAAGAAGGCGATTCTGGAAGAGAGTCACAGAAGTAAGTTGAGTATTCATCCAGGAGCGACGAAAATGTATAGTGATTTGAGGAATCTGTTTTGGTGGCCTGGTATGAAGCGTGATGTAGCGCAATTTGTGTATGCATGTTTGACTTGTCAGAAGTCGAAAGTCGAGCATCAGAAACCTGCTGGGTTGATGCAACCGTTAGAGATTCCAGAATGGAAATGGGACAGCATTTCAATGGATTTTGTAACGGGTTTGCCGAATACCTTGAGAGGATGTGATTCTATTTGGGTGATTGTTGATAGGCTTACAAAGTCAGCTCACTTTATTCCTATTAACATCACTTTTCCGGTATCGAAGTTGGCAGAGATTTATGTCAGAGTGGTTGTTAAGTTACATGGTGTTCCGTTGTGCATTGTGTCGGATAGAGATCTGAGGTTTACTTCTGAGTTTTGGAAGAGTCTGCAAGAGGCATTGGGTTCTAAGTTGAGGTTGAGTTCAGCATACCATCCTCAGACAGATGGTCAGACTGAACGGACTATTCAGTCTCTAGAAGATTTGTTGAGAGCCTGTGTTTTGGAGGAAGGTGGTTCGTGGGATACTTACCTTCCGTTGATAGAGTTCACTTATAATAACAGTTATCACTCTAGTATCGTAATGGCACCGTTCGAAGCTTTGTATGGTCGGCGGTGTAGGACTCCGTTGTGTTGGTATGAATCGGGAGAGAGTGTAGTACTCGGACCGGAGATTATTCGGGAGACTACTGAGAAGGTGAAGTTAATTCAAGAAAAGATGAAAGCTTCACAGAGTAGACAGAAAAGCTATCATGATAAGCGCAGGAAGGATTTAGAATTTGAAGCTGGAGATCATGTGTTTTTGAGAGTCACGCCTGTGACTGGAGTTGGCAGAGCTTTGAAATCTAAGAAGCTTACTCCTCGTTTCATTGGTCCGCACCAGATATCGGACAGGGTGGGGAAGGTCGCATATCGAGTGGCGTTGCCGCCTAATTTGTCGAATCTGCACGATGTATTTCACGTATCGCAGCTCCGCAAGTATATTTCAGATCCATCGCATGTCATTCCTATGGACAATGTGCAAGTGTGTGATAACCTTACTGTAGAGACAAGGCCTGTGAGAATTGATGATCATGAGGTGAAGACATTGAGAGGAAAAGAGATTCCCTTGGTGAAAGTGGTTTGGTTGGGAGCTGCTGGCGAAAGCTTGACGTGGGAACTAGAGAGCAAGATGCGGGAGTCCTATCCCGAGCTGTTCGATTGAGGTAATTTCGAGGACGAAATTCTTTTAGTAGGGGAGAGTTGTAACGCCCGTTTTATTTCGATTAAATTTAGTTATGACTTTACCGTGTTTCGTCGCATTGTATTCGTATTTGAAAATGTGTTTGTTTCAAATAAAGGAATTGAATCGGTCGAATTTCGGGCAAAAGTGCAGAATCCCGTAGCAGTTTTAGGGAAAACTTCAAAAAATCATATCTCCCGATCTGTAAGTCGGTTTTAGTCCCCGTGGGTATGATGATTTCATGTAGGGAATCGATTCATAGGTATAACTTCCGTTAATCGATAAATGTTAGGGACGAGGTTTTTCTATGTAAGAATGAATGTGTTATATCGTTAGTAGTACGATGCTCTAAGTTTTCCCTAATGGGGCAGATACGTAGAAATGAATGCGTTATATCGTTATTAGTCTGATGCTCTAAGGTTTCCCTAATAGGGCAAAAGGGTAGTTGTCCTAATTGTTTCGTAATTACACTTTGATAGAGATTTGTAATTAATTATGTGAATAGGAGCAGATATGTTGTCATTACGATCGTATGTTGAATTCTTAATTGTTGATTTAAGGCTGTTATTGCTCTCATACGTGATCAGGTGGAAAATGATAGTGTCTTGAGTTGTATGAGAATGATGCTCTGTTATGGACAGTTTGGTTGTAAGCATAAAGCTTTATTGTATGGTCGTTATGGTTGTGTTGTAGTCCATAATAGGTGCATTTCATGGCATATCATCTTGGTTGGCCTGAATTGGCATTATTTGGAGTGTTGGCTCCTAAATGGGTTATTTGGAGTGTTGGCTCCTATCTCGAATTTTGGAGTGTTGGCTCCTAAATGGGTTTTGGGGTGTTGGCTCCTATCCCGAGTTTTGGGGTGTTGGCTCCTAAATGGTACCACATGCATATGCACAGTTGAGTTGCATTGCTGAGTCGCATAAAGCTGCATAATTGTGTTGGTTGTCGGTTGTTGTGGCATACGTGAGATATGAAACTGGCTTGCAAACGATTGTCGTTGATGTTTATAAGTTTGCGAAGGTTATATTGCTGTGATATGATTTCTAACATGACTTTTATCATGCCTTATGTTATGTTGTTGATATCTCACCCCTTTACGTTGTATGTTACCGCCATTGGTGGTAACTTGCAGGTAGCCCGAAATGAAGTTTCGTTTTGTCGTGTAAGGTGTCGTTAGTCGCTCTGATACGTAGCACTCTTGGGGGGATGAACGTTTGCCGTTATTATTTTAGTTGATGTTTTGTTGCTGCACTTGTTATGGCATTTTTATTAAATTGTTTTAATTGAACGTGTTGTAAGCTTTACTACAATTCCGTCGAAATAATAATTGGTTGCATTATGAGTTAAATGTTAAGCAACGTTGTTGTCTGTTCATCCAATTTCGTGCTACGTATGTTATTTGAAATGTGGCTGCATAAATGCATGTTGTTTGTTCAGTTGAATGTAACATCTCTGATATAAAGAATTTTGGGCGTGTGACGACCGTCACACCTTCATTACGATCGCCATGGGTGCAATTTTTACGTTGTTGCACTCTGTTTGTTATATGAGTTGTTGTTTTTCCTGTTATCCGCAAGTGTTAGAGTTGGGGTGTTACAGTTTGGACTGTGGATTAGTGTGAGGAATGGAAATTAGGAGTGGAATTAGGAATGAAGTGTTTGAATTTTGGAGGGAAATGGTAAAAATGAATCAATTTTAGATCCTTCCAATGATGCGCATGTGAAATCAAGTGGTAGAAATTTGGTTCAAATTCTACAGTGCTGAAAATTAAGGTATTTGGGCAAACTGCACCTTGGTTAATCGATTAACCATTTTCCAGTGCAAATGTGTTAATCGATTAACACAAGGAAATTTTGAATTTTGGCCCCTTTTGGATGGAACCTTGGAAAATCACTCGTTTCCACCTATTCTGAGCCACGTTAAGCCTCTGAAACTTGTCTTTCGATATTGCACCTAAAAAATTCCTGAAATAACATGTGAACTATCTCGTGCGCTAAAAAAAACTGCTGAAAATATAATCTAGTATCCGATTGCTGAACAAAATGACTATTGAAGTCTCTAATGCTTGTTGTTCAAACTTGCAATAGAAGAAAACTGTGAACCATAGAAACACCTTGATCTCATGTCTTAAGAGTCAATGTCATGATATGCCAAAATGCAAAAATGTAAATTAACAAAACATAAGCTAGTTACGGTTAAAACGCCAAGACAAATTTTGGAGTACTACACTCTCTACCCTTCATGCAATACACCTATATTTGAGTAGTCCCCCCACCCCATAACATGAATTTCCAACAGCAAAACAATCAAAGTATTTGGCTATGGTATTCTTACCATTTAAGAGCTTTCTAGGTTTGCCTCTTTTCCTCAATTCCCAAACTTCTATTAGACCAAAGGCTCCCTTCACCTTTTCTTTATATATTTAACCTAATTTCTTAATTTAGTAATTACACATTAGCCCAAACTCCTTTATTATTATCACCATTTTACCCCACCTTTCTATTAATTCCAATTTTCACCCACTCTCTCACAACTTGTTGTTTTCTATTACTTTAATTATTATTCAATTATTTTGATCACTTAAAATTAACTAATAAGTCTAATCAATTCCTACCACTCTCCATAAATCTTCCAAAATATCCATAATTTCCAAATAGTCATATAACACATGGTATCACCAAAATAAATAACTAAAAACATTTTAAACCACTTATATAATTAAATAAAAGCGAAAAAAATTCAATTAAATAAATCAACTGCATTCGAGGTGTTATAAGGGGCGCCCACAAGGGCACGTTGTTCCTCTTCTACCGCTAGGATTCTAAAATAACATTCTTGGTTGCTTCGTTGGTCACCTCGATCCATCCCAAATCATACATTATGTAGTGGGTACTTAAAAATCAGGTATCATATGGAAATAATCTCCCTTAACGCATTGTTGGCGGGTCTGCCCATAATGATATTATAGGGCGATAAGGCGTCCACTATAAGATAGTTGAGTTCAACCGCCTTGGAGTATGATCATATGCCACATGTTGCTTCGAGGGCTACATGGCCCTTTACTTGTACTTATTCGCCTGATAAGCCTATTAAAGATCCTGGAACACTCAAACGCTGTTGAGATCAAACTGCAACTTTTGGAAGGAAACCCATAATAAGATGTCAGCTGAGCTCCCAAGGTCTATCAAAAGTCACTTAATATCTTAGCTATCGTGCTGAACACCGATGACCATGGGATTTTTGTCATGGTGGAGGATTATGACGGTGTCGCTGCTAGAGAGTGATTTTGGCTCCCGACTTTCCCTAGTTGGCTTTGGAGAGTCACGGGGATATCACATTTACGGTTAGTTCTCGTTGGGCATATTTTCTCTGGGGGGAGCTAGAGCTTCCTCCGCCGATGAAACTTATGGATATGGTGTTAACCAAGAAGTATGGAGTTTTGTTGGCCATCTTCAAGGCCAGGTGGTGAGAATGGTAATGAAGAAGATGTGGCTCAAGTTAGTTTTACTAAGGCTCCACGATGGACATCATTGTACTTGTCAAAAAGTACAAGAGTGTGTGGCACCCTTAACCTAGTAGGGATGACCATAGACCTTAGTAGTTTTATAATGGGTAAGGTTTTCTTGCAGTAGAAAGAGGTACTATTCGGTGTTATTTATGGTGGTGAGAGAGGGTTAGCTCACATGAGGTGACAGACTCTACGTTTAAGCCATATGCAGGTTAAGTTTTCATTTGTTTCTCTTCTGTTGGAAAAGAGGTATTTATAAAGACCTTTTAAGCCTATGGTTTCCTTGGAAATGAAAATTGTCTATCTAGTTAATAATAGACCGTTGAACACCTACTTCCTAAGGATATGTGGGTTAGACTGTTGGTCATGACTTTTCTCTTACCAAAGAACATCTTTTACCACGTTTCTCATGGTCGAATGAGTATAGAACACCCAAGGCGGTCCCTTTGGAGAGAGGCATATTGAAGTCTCCCCTTAAGGGCGATAAGTAGTCCCCCTCCCTTAATAGGTGTATTTACAAATATAGCACTATATAAGGCATTATATGTTGTTGATTTCTCATCATCTGCTGAGTGATTTGGCCCTGAATAACTTTTGTGAAACCTATATAACCATTGCATTGTTGTGTGACCAGTCTTTGAGCATAACTTGATTGTTTGGCTTAAAGAACTTTCCTTTACCTCTACCTCTTCTCTAACACCTTCAGTTGGAGCCTTTCCAATTTCCATTTAAGGCAGACTTGTTATTTTTCCAATTTTCTTTGTAGTCGTTTTGTTAACTACATTTGCTGAGATACTGAGACTTAGATTATTGAAGTTATTGAGTTATTAAATTCTACTCTCAAACCTTAGCAACTATGACTGTAGATCAACCCAACTAAGACTAATTTGATTAGAGAGTTTAATAACTATAGAATTATACTCAGAGTCCAGTCCATTCAAGGTTTGTATGGCTAGATCTGAGTTGGGAATTGGGTTTCCTGCCAATTTGAGCTTGTCAACAAGGTTTTTTTTATCTTGGTAAGGTAATCTTACATCTTTATGTCACCCTTTTCGTGTTATGAAATCGTGACTTCAAATAGGTGAATGGTCTTTGTGTCTCCTCCCAAAACCATTTCGAGTTCTCATAATGTAAGAACTGTGTTATAATGTCTGCAACATGGAGTTCTTAAATGAGTTATTGGTCATAAGTGTTGGTGCAAAGATAGAATAAATGATGAAAATAGAGAAATATTCTATTAAAGAGAATGACGGCAGAAGAAACAGGATTAAGAGTTACAATGATTGTCACCCTATTTATAGGCTAAAACTAGGGTTACTAGAACAAGATAAAATACTAAAATACCCTCTAACAAACTTAGGGCTTAAGAAAGTAATATAATAAAATATGAATTATTACTAATACCATCCCTTAATTCATATTCCATCAAAACTTGTAACACCAATTCCATCCCTTAATCTGAGAAATTGATCAGTCTTGATAGCTTTCGTCAGAACATCTGCCAACTGCTTCTGAGTGCTGCAGTGTACAACTTCTAACACTCCACTCTGAACTTGATGTCTCAGAAAATGATACTTGGTCTCAATATGCTTGCTTCTCCCATGCAACACTGGGTTTCTGGCAAGATTGATTGCAGACTTGTTGTCAATCATCAACTTCAGAGGTTTGTCTACTTTAATCTTCAGATCCTGCAACAGATTCAGAATCCACACAGCTTGGCATGCAGTAACAGCACCTGCAATGTATTCAGCTTCACAAGTTGACAACGCCACAACAGGTTGCTTCTTGGAACACCAAGAAATGGAACCTCCTAGAAATTTGAACAAGTACCCAGATGTACTTCTTCTGTCAACTCTGTCTCCACACCAATCAGAGTCTGAATAACTCAGAAGTTCTGACTCATTATTTCCTCCAGAGGGAAATAACACTCCATACTTCAGAGTTCCTTTGATATACCTCAGAATCCTGACAGCAGCTTGGTAATGGGACCACTTAGGTTTACTCATGAACCTACTAACCATCCCAACTGAGTAGCAAATATCAGGTCTGGTATTGCACAGATACCTCAGAGAACCAACCAACTGTTTGAAGGTTGTAGCATCCACATCCTTTCCTTCAGAGTCTGAATCCAGTTTCTGATTTGTATCAGAAGGTGTGACAGCCATCTTACAATTCTTCAGATCAAATCTCTTCAGAAGTTCTAATTCATACTTGAGCTGATGCAAAATGATACCTTTCTCAGAATATCTGAACTCCATCCCTAGAAAGTATGTCATTTTGCCTAGATCAGTCATTTCAAATTCATTCATTAGAACCTTCTTGAACTTGGCTATCTCCTGTTCAGAACTTCCAGTCAATAGTATATCATCAACATATAAACATACCAGAGTCATATTGCCTTCAGAAGTATGCTGAACATAGACACCGTACTCCATCTCACATTTCTGAAAGCCTTGCTTCTTGAAAAATGAATCAATCTTCTGATTCCAAGCTCTGGGCGCTTGTTTCAATCCATATAGAGCTTTGTATAATCTGTACACCATCCCTTCCTGATTCTTTTTCACAAATCCAGGAGGTTGTGACACGTAAACTTCTTCTTCTAATGGACCATTCAGAAATGCAGATTTTACATCTAAATGCATCAGAGGCCAATTCCTGTTAGCAGCTATTGCAATCACCATTCTGATTGTTTCATGTCTTGCTACAGGTGCAAACACTTCAGAATAATCCAGCCCAGGTTTCTGTAGAAATCCTCTGGCTACCAACCTTGCTTTATGTTTGCCAATTGAGCCATCTGGCTTTAACTTCTGCTTGAAAACCCATCTGACGCTGATGGCTTTCTTGTCTTTTGGAAGTTCTGTCAGCTTCCAAGTCTTGTTTCTCTCTATAGCATCAAGTTCTTCTTTCATGGCCTTCAGCCAGAGCTTCTGCTTAAGAGCCTCCTCTGTACTTATAGGTTCAGAGTCTACTAACATGGCACACTGAATAACTTCTCCTTCAGAGTCTACTTCAGTGTCTTGCAGCATGTTAAATTCTGCAAATCTTCTGGGAACGCTTCTGATTCTTTGTGGTCTCTGAACTTGTTCAGAGTCTTGAGCTTCAGAGTTTCTAGCTTCAGATGATTGACCTCCAGAACTTTGACCATCTTCAGAGTCTGGCATATTTCCAGAGTCTGAATTGCCACCAAGATCTGGATTGCCATCAGAGTCTGAATCATCAGAGTCTGGGTCATCTGGGTCACCTTCATCTTCTGAGTCTTCTTCAGAGTTTGAATCAGTATCAGAGTCAGAGTCAATATCAGGGTTTACTTCAACTTCAGAAATTCTTAACTCTGGCCTTTCTTCAGAGGTTCTAACATCAGAATCAGATTGAGACTTATCCCAATTCCAAACTTCTGATTCCTTCACAATCACATCTCTGCTGAATTCAATTTTATTGGTTTCTGGACAATAGAGCTTGTATGCACCTGTACTGTGGTACCCTATCAGAATCATCACATTGCTTCTATCATCCAGCTTCTGTCTTCTGGTTTCTGGAACATGTTTATAGCAAACAGAACCAAATACCTTCAGATGACTAACACTTTGCTTGTCTCCAGTCCACTTCTGCATAGGAACTATTTCCTTCAACTTCTTCGTAGGACATCTGTTGAGTACATACGTTGCAGTGGCAACAGCTTCTCCCCAGAGCTTCTGAGGAAGCTTCTTCTCCTTTAGCATGCTTCTCACCATATCAAGCAAAGTACGGTTTCTTCTTTCAGCAAGACCATTGTGTTGAGGGGTATAAGGAGCAGTAACCTCATGCTCAATTCCATTCTCCTCACAGAACTTCTGGAACTCTTTGGAGTTATACTCACCTCCACCATCAGTTCTAAGAATCTTCAACTTTTGACCACTCTGATTCTCAGCCTTCATTCTGAACTTCTTGAATTCATCAAACACCTCGTGTTTGAACTTAATAAGGGATACCCATGTCATTCTTGTGAATTCATCAACAAACAACACAAAGTATTTGTTCCCTCCAATTGATGCTACTGGAAATGGACCACACACATCAGAGTGTACAACTCCCAAGGCATGTTTTGCTCTTGGAGCAACTTCTGATGCAAATGGCAATCTTGGTTGTTTTCCTTCCATGCAAACTTTGCATGACTTTTCAGGCTTCTTAATTGCAGGAATTCCATGTACCAATTTCTTTGAATTCAGATGTTGTAAGCTTCTGAAATTCAAATGACCAAATCTTCTGTGCCACAGCTCACTCTCCTTCTCAGTACTTGTTGCACTAAGACACTCTGAGTCTGCAGTTCTGACATTCACCTTGAATGTTCTATTCCTTCCCTGTTCTGACTCCATAATCAACTTCTGATTACAGTCATACAGCTTCAGAAGATTGTCCTTCATGGTAACTGAGAAACCTTTCTCAATTAATTGTCCCACACTCATCAGATTGCTTCTGATGCCAGGTACATACCACACATTCTGAATCAATGCTATTTTTCCATTGTTCAGAGTCACTCTGACATTTCCCATACCTTCTGCATTAAGATATTTGTCATCAGCACATCTGATCTTTGTTCTCTTTTCAGAGTCAAAGTCAACCAGCCATTTCTTGTTTCCAGTAAGATGATTTGAACAGCCAGTGTCCATATACCACCAGTCTGTCAGATCATCAGATTCAGAGACCATCAATAGCACAGATTCGTCATCAGAACTTCTGGCTATATTTGCTTCTTCTGATTTCTTCTCCTTGTTTGACCAACAATCTCTAGCAAAGTGACCAAACTTCTTACAACAGTAACATTGGATCTTCTTCTTGTCATACTTCTCTTTTCCCTTCTGAGCATTCTTTTGTCTATCAGAGGTTGAGGTTTCTGACTTCTGACCACCATCAGATCTTCTCTTGGCTTCTGACTGCTTCTGATACCTCCTATCAGAAATTGCTTTCAGAGCCTGCTGCTCTACTTCCCTTTCAGAAGTTCTCTCAGTCAAACGCAACTCTTGCGCTTCTAAACTGCTCTGCAGCTCTTCAATTCTCATTGTGCTCAGATCTTTGGAATGTTCTATTGCTACCACAATGTAATCAAATTGAGGAGTAAGGGATCTCAATACTTTCTCCATGATTGTTTCTTCAGAAAGAGTTTCTCCACATGCCTTCATCTCATTAGTGATCAGAATCACTCTGGAGATGTATTCAGAAACTTTCTCATTATTCTTCATGTTGAGATTCTCATATTGCTTTCTCAAGGACTGAAGCTTCACCTTCTTCATTGATGCGTCACCACCATAACATCTCACCAGAGTGTCCCATGCAGCCTTTGCTGTTGTAGAGTCTGCAATCTTCTCAAACACGTTTACATCCACACATTGATGAATGAAGAACAATGCTTTCTGATCCTTCTTCCTTACTTCTTTCTGCGCGTTTTTCTGTTCATCGGTTGCATCTGCTGCTACTGGAACATAACCATCAGTGACAAGATCTAGAACATCTTGAGCACCAAATAGTACACGCATTTGGATCATCCAACGATTCCAGTTTTTACCATCAAATACTGGAAGTTTGGTGTTCATGTTGCCGTTTCCGTTCATCTTCTACTTTGCACAATACACTCAGATTTCTCACACAGTGTTTCCCAACCCACAGAATAAAATTCTGATCAGATTTTGTTCAAGATTCAACACGAATCTAAGAATCAAAATCAAACACACAAGACCTCACGTTCACTCGTGTTTCCCGTGTTTCCCAATGAATCTGAACCGGAGCTCTAGATACCAATTGTTGGTGCAAAGATAGAATAAATGATGAAAATAGGGAAATATTCTATTAAAGAGAATGACGGCAGAAGAAACAGGATTAAGAGTTACAATGATTGTCACCCTATTTATAGGCTAAAACTAGGGTTACTAGAACAAGATAAAATACTAAAATACCCTCTAACAAACTTAGGGCTTAAGAAAGTAATATAATAAAATATGAATTATTACTAATAATAAGTAGGGTTTTAAAAAATGCTGGCAATCGTATAAAGGCTCTTGCAATTTGGGTAGAAATAAGTGTCGCAAAATGATTGCGGTCGTCGCAGTGTGAATTATCGCATTTTGTTCTTTGACATAAAAATGGTGATAACGATATCAGTATTGTCATGGCCATATTCACGGTCGCGGACCGTTTTTTTAAACCTCAACCGTTTTTGTAAGGTTCGCCTTTTTTTTCATCTGTATTAGTTATGAATTGCTCCATTATTTTTGCATTGGTGATGAATTGCTCAGGATAGTCCTTTGTCCACAAATGTATCCATGAAGGATGCAACCCTGTAATTATAGGCAAGAATAGAGATTGCCACAAGGGAAAATTATCTCACTCCAGCTTCACATAAATGGTTCAAAGGATATTATAATAAATGCATAGAAAGATATTATAATAAAAACATATAATAAAAACTTCTTAGATATTATAATAAAAACATATAAGAAGTGGGGTGTCAAGTAAAATTTGGGGCAGAAAGAAACCTCTGGAAATTGCCACAAGGGAAAATTATCTCTCACCAACTTGACATAAATGGTTCGTGGAAGATATTTGTGTTGTTTGTAGTTATAGCGGATGCGGATGCCATGGTTTTGCTTGTAACAAGAGCCTTTTGTAACAAGACTTATATTCGTATGAATTGTGACATTTGTATTGATCATAGCATACATATATATACAAACATACACCGCATCAGACATGATGCTAAAATCATGCTACAATTGATGACTATACAATACTTTAAGAAACAAATATGCTAGGCTATAATAACAACATAAATGTTAACGATTTACATGATATGCTATGATGACATGATCCTATAATCAAGCGATCATGTCTCTAACTCTTGACACTATAACATATGTTCCATGTTTGAAACATCCATTTTACATAGAGATAATTTAAACTCGTAATGCAAGTACGAATTTTGGAAATGGGAATGTCACCGAGATGAGTAAATCGAGCCAAACTCGGTGAAACACATACATCCATTAATGGAAACTAAAATACACATTACCCCCTAAAATAGTCCGATGAAGTTAAATGAGGCGATGCGATAGTTTGTGTAGGTGACAATATTTTAACTTGCCCGTAAACACATCTTGTAAAAAAATTTACACAGTCAATTGGAACTCGTTTATTGTATTTTATCTTGACTTAATTTATCTTTTAATCTTTTAATTTAATTTTATGTTTTACTTTAACTCTTTAATTTAAAAAATTATATATTAATTATTTAAATACGATTCTGTTAATCTAATTGGTCCTCTTCATTAAATTTTCTAAAGAATGTTAACCCTTAGCTACATGACAATCTAGTTAGATTTATTTTTATTTATGGAGTTTTTTTACTATTATATTCTTATATCATTTCTCTCTTTCTCTCCTCCCTTCCAACACCCTAGTTGTCACCTTCTTTTTCTTTCTCCGAATTATGAGAGTGCTTAACCTAACAGATCAACAAAAAATAAATATCAACCATTAGAATAATCTGTAGAATAGTCTTCAACTTGATACCTTTGGATATGTTATTCTTGTTTCATGTAACATCAATTTCATTCTTTTTAAATCTTTTTAGATGCATAGGCGGTGGCTTCAGATAGCATCAATTTCATTTCTTTCAGATCTATTTAGATGCATATACGGTGGTTGCGATGATAGCTCCATCATTGAACCTCACGCGCTCAATAAGTCTTCCTTTCGGTGAAGTGAAAATTGTTTGCGCTCGGTAAGTCTTCCTTTCGGTGAAGTGAAAATTGTTTGCAAATCTCGTTAGAAAAATCTACTCTCTGTATCGCTGGTAATTTCTTTATCATTAGCAATTCAAATTAAATATATAATTAAATTATTTTGTAAGTTAATTTGTTTTGTTTTGTTGAATTTCTCAAAGGAATATGAATATATTGTTTTGTTGGTTTTGATTTGTTGAAATTTTTGCAGCTATTTTGTTGAATAAGTTGTTTTGTTTTCATGTGAAACATGATGTTAGCATTGTTTGATTTTTATATTGACAATTTTATTTCTGTTCAACTTGAATTTATTTCTTGAATTCAAATTTACAACACCAACTAAGTATGTCGCCATAGAATCATTATTGAGAATAGCTAATGATGAAAATAATTAGTGTTAAATAAGAGTTTTTCATGAATTCTTAGATATGAATTCTAATCTCAGATACTATAGTGCACATTCTTATAACTTATTGATACTATGGTGCACATTCTTATAACTTATTAATGGTAATGTTTGTAAAAGGTACTATTTTAATTGAAATCCATACATTCATCTTTTTGGATGTATCTGCACATGTAATGGAGCAGATAAGGTTCCATGAAGCTTGTGAAGATTTCAAAATTGATTTTAGAATGGTTTTGCTAAGGAGTAGGTTTTATTCTAAAGATTTCAGAATTGATTTCCTAAGGAGTAGGTTGAAGAAGCATCATGGGGTCATCATCATATTTGTAGTTAAAAGGAGTTGAAGAAATTTTATAAAAAAGGTTTGAAGAGATTTACAAGAAATTTATAGAAAATTTTGCAACCATGGAGAAATTTATATAAAAGAGTTATGTGTTTAATGTAATTAGATTTAAGATTATGTTGATATTAAAGGTTTTATTAATCTAAAATGTTGTGAAATTGTTACAAATTCAATGGGATTGTAGTTTGATTAATTTTTCTAATTTGGTCCTTTAAATAATTACAAGGTTTCAATTTAAAGTCATTACACAATTGGCACGCCGCGCTGAGAAAAATTAACGTTTTCTCAGCTAAATTAACGGAAAAAACCAACATTCCCAACAGAACTAATACTACAGGACCAAAATGTAACAATTTTTTTATTAAGAAACTAAAACGAAACTTAAAATTAACTTATGGAACCGGGACTAATTATGCATTTTATCTTTTATCTTTTTACTTTACTTATAGTTTTATTCTTTAAAATTATTTAGTAGCTCACTAAAAACTCAACTTCATACTTAATCTTTGAAAGAGATACGAAGTTAGTAATTGTTGAGCTCTCTTGTGATTACTAGCCTATTACTTTTTATGCATGTCTTCGTTTTGCTAGTGACATTGAGACCGTGAGGATCAAAGATACCATTACCATATATGAGCCGACTTCACAATTTATCACATAGGTGATATGTGTATGGATGATCATGACATGAGTCTCACCTATCATGACTACTCTGGGTGCAAACCAATATGACATTTATAAACTAACAGGTGAATAACTAAATCATATGTAGAAATTTTTTAGAATACAAATACATTACCAAAGTAAAACAAAAGCATCTACGTACTTCTGCATGAAAATCTGTCTGCATCCCAAATTCCCAATGACAGATTTATTATTTTATATATATGCTTTTACCAGTAAGATAATGAAAGGAAATGAGTACCAAGTGGGTCATAATCTACTTAAGCAACATGTATCATATTCTGACCTTCAAACGTCCAATGCGGTTTAGCACGAGTTCTCTTCATTGCCTTCACTCCAAATGGATTATCTTTACTCTGCAATACAAACCAATTCAAATAGTGGTTAATTAGTGATAATGCAAAGCTTCGTTGGCAAATATATATGTATATAGCATTTACCCTAAGACAGGTCCCTTGGCGAACGTTGCAAACGGGATAGTCATGAGGACAACAACTTGATTTATCTTTACAACAAACTGCGGCTTCAAGAGGACAACATCCCCATGAGAAGCATAGTTTTCCAAATCCAAATGAACAACAGCAAGTAGTGCCCGAAGCACAACTGTAGGATCTGCTACAAACAGATGGTGGGCTAACAGGTGAAGGAGGAGATGGTCCGGGATTCGGAGGATTTTGGCCCTTCTTTATAGGATAAGAAGACTGCATTGCAATTCCACATTTTCCTGACACGCTCGTCGCTAGATTGCGCTCCATTTTTATATAACCCGCTTCTCCCCAGCTCTTACCCCACGAATTCCTAACTATCCAATAATCAACTCCGTTTTCTGTTCCATACCCTACAGCAGCAACACCATGGTCTAATGATGTCCCACATCTTCCAGTAAATATACCCTGCAAAAATCGAGACTAGTCAGAGCTGTCTTTGAGGGGCGTGCAAGGCAAACTACTGCACAAGACCCAAAATTTATCACGAGTATGCTATAGCTAAATAGGGTGTCATAAAAATGTCCGTCAAGGTTAAACGGTGATTAAATAAAGTCTATTTGTTTTGTCATGGTTAAACTGCAACAAATCTAGAGTCTAAAAAGTTGAGACAACTCTGCAAGTAGTCTATAGTATAGACTCTATACTATGCCAAAAAAACAAAGAAGCACTATTTCACATAGATAGGCAAAAGATAGCCTAGCAATTGAAATTTCAAACGACTCGTAAAATTGATGAAGAAACTTACCGATACATATAACTGAAATTCCCTACCACCTGCTTCAATGGCAACACTGACTGGTTGATTTGCAACCGCTTTTTTCAAGGCTAACTCGTCATTAACAGGAACCTGTTCGTAGTCATCAATTGTAACAACTCTAGCATTTTTCTGTAAGAGAAAACTGTAAGTGATTATTGGAATGATAACTAATACAATCATCATATAAATCAAGACTAACATACCTTGTTTTGATCACATTTACCATCAACAGAGCGATAGGGATAATCCTTATCAGTGTCAATGCCACCATTGTTTATGATGAACTCAAAGGCATAATCCATGAGTCCGCCATCGCATCCAGCATTAACTGTTCTGTCACAGTCAATCAGTTCTTGTTCCGATAGTGAAACAAGCTCGTCTGTGATTATCTTGTTAATCCCTTCCACTGCAGCTATTGCTGAAAAGGCCCAGCAGCTACCTTCATTTAAACAAAACAAGAAAAGATTACGCGATCTTACACAAAACAGGTACAGTAAAAAAATATTATCTTAGTTTATATGTTTTACAATACTCCCTCAATCCCTATTTAAGAACTTCTTTTTACATGTATTAAAAAAAATGTAATAATTTAACTTTGCATATTTTAACAAGGTGTAGGATTTTTTTAAAGTAATAAACACCCATAATAAATTATATAAAGATTTATATTTAGAGACAAAAAAAAATCATGAGAACATAAGAGAATATCAATAAATTGGAGTACCTCACCACTTTTATAAATTTAAATATATAATTTAATTTCTGATTTATCAAATGACTTGTCGCAATGTGGAAGAGAAAGTAACACGTAATGAGTAATTGACACACCGAGTTTTGTGGATGTTAATTGGTAAGTGGGTCATCATGTAATAAACATGAACTAGATATTTTTGAACATCAATTGATATTTTTTAATTCAAAATAAAAATAATAACATATATTTAAAATAAAAAGTACAAGACAATAGAAGTTACTTACCACAACTTCCTTGGTCTTTGACTTGGGCCACGGCACCTTTGTTCCTCCAATCAACAGATTCAGGCAAGTTATCACCAACACTTGCAGCATAACGGTTGCTCTTCGTCACAGCCTTTAACACCCGATTTGGGTCGGTCCTGATTCCAAGATACATGGACCGGTACTCCTCGTTGCTAAGATCAGCGAACCGGTTCAACCCAACCTTATATGTCCGGTTCTCAGCATTGTGTTGGTCGATGAACCTAAGGTTGTCTTTGAAGATTTCGAATCTCTTTTTGTTTTCCGCCAGGTTGTTGTTGTTGAGTTTTCCATGCCTCACGCGCCACTCGTCGTAGATAGACATCACCTCCTCTTCGGTCCTCCAGGAAGACTTGTCAGGGTGGGTTTGGTCGTAGGAAATGATAGACATGTCGGAGGCAAGTGTTACAGTGAAGATCGTGAAGACGATCAAGATCACTGCAATAGGTGATCTATTAGGACCCATTTTTTAGAGATGTTGTTTTGTGTTCAAGAGAGTAAACAAGAGGATTAGGTGGGAAATGAAACACAGCATAGAGATTGGGGAAAGAGGACCTTTATAAGAACACAACTCCATAGAGATCAGAGGATGACTTGGAGCTAATTAGTAAAAGAATTAAAAATGTATTTTTTTTTATTGATTTTCGTGTATCATGAATGGTGTGATGTGGCAAAAGAAATATATCTGTTTTATATTATAAAAGGTTTATAAAAAAATGTATTCTAAATAATATGTTATTTTATAATGCCAATATAATATATTTTTAAATATTTATTATTTATTATTTCAATTCTTTTAATTTATTTTTATTTTTAATTATGAAGGATATAATTGTAAAATTATATATTATTTAATTTTTTATTAAATAATAACTAAATTTTTTAATTAATGCAAAATCATACAAAATGTCCAAAACTTTTTATAATTTAAAATCGAGGGAGTAATTAACCTACACCATTGGTTATTATTATAACTAAATTTGATTTTTTTTATTGTACATTTGATAATTCATGTTTTTATATTATATATTAGAGTTTTTAAAATGGACTAATCAGGTTTTGTTTGATCAAACTATCTTATAGCTGATAGTTGATAGTTGTTAGCCGATAGTTGATATTTGGTAGTTGTTAGTCGATAGTTGATAGTTGTTAGTTTATTGATTATAGTTGATGATTGATAATTGATAAGTTAATTTGAATGTTTGGTAAATTAGTTGTTACACTAACTGATAATTACAAAATAATTTAAAAAGACATTTTTAATTAAGAAATTTGTGATTTCATTATCTTATTATATTATATTATTAAATTAAATTTTATTCGATAAAAGTAAATGTATTAATAACAACATGCAAAATAATTTTAATATATGTGAAAAATTGAAGATATCATCAAAATATATAAATTTGTATATAAGTTTTATAGTTTTGCTATTTAGTATGAATATATTGACAGCGAAATTCAATGAATAAAAGAACAAGTAAATCATACATGAAGCAGGAACATTCCATAAAGCCATTTATGAGGATATAAAAGTAAAAGTAATTCTAATAGTTACAATTCTTAGTCTGGTTAACTCAATCTTTCGTAAAATATAGTTTTTTTCTAATTTTATAATAAAATACGTGAAATAATAGCATTGTAATTTTGAATTTAGTTATATTAATCTAAAATAATAACAAAAATAAGTTTATTATCTAATATTTTACAATAAAATTATAATAATATTTTAGATTTTCTTCACCTTTATTAATTTCATTGATTCTAGAATTATAAACACTATTTTTAAATTAATTATATAATTTATATTTAATAAATAAAAATAATGTCTAATAAAGTAGAGAAAATAGTAAAAATATTCTATAACATTCTTCAAAATCTTCCTAAATTTAATCTTTTATAATTAATTTTTTAATAGTAAATATTATATAATTGCAATAAAAAGTCATAAGCTAAAAGCTCAAAAGTTACTTCAAATAGCTTTTGAAAAAAAACTAAAAGCTAATTGAAAAGCTAAAAGCTAAAAGGTAGTTATCAAACAGAGTTTTTAATTAAAATGAGTTGAAAAGCTATAAGCTCTTTTCTTAGTCTTACTAAACAGACTCTCAATATGAATTGGTCCGTCAGACACGAAAAATTATAAGGTTTGAATCTTAAAATTAGAGTTCATATTTTTCAAGATTTTTTAGTCTGATCTTAAAAAGTCTGCTACTCATTAAAGTTAGCTCGTATGGGTCATGGGTAGCCAGTTAAGCTCGTATAACTATAAATTTTATATAAAAAAAATATTAATACTTATATTATATTACTTCAAAATAACACATTGATTTTTTCACCTCACTGAATAGCATTTTTATTCTATTCAATCATTCTCTTTTAAATTTAATCAACATTTATTTCTTATATTCCATTAGTTTTTTATGTTAAATATTCAAGTCTTATTTTATACAATTTAGACATGTGTTGTATTTGAAAACATATTATAATATTTTTTAAATATAATATAGTACCTAAAAATGTATTATGTTTAAAATAATATAATTTTTAATTTTATTTATAATAAATATTATAGAATTTTAATTTCGTCCTTGAACTTTTTTGTTTTTTATGAGTCCTCATATATTCATTTCTCTTTGGCGTCAGTCCCTGTTATCATTGGAACGTTATAAAAAAACTGAGAGGGCAGAGAGTGATGACTTGCCTTATTCCTTATCATTCTTATTTATATTTTCTTTGAACACATGGATATAATGTTTTCCCCAAAAAAATAAGTCATCCAAAAGACATTTCCCTCTTTTATGTTTAGTCCCTGTAAATTAGGGTTTCATATTTAGAAAGGAATTCAACTTATGAAAGGTGAATCGACTGGTGCAAGAGCTTGTTTGGGCAAGGCGATGGAGGGTGACAAAGCTACAATCCTGATTAAGCGACCTAATCGAATCTACCAGGTATGAAATTTACGGTGAACATTCATTACGGGGGGAAGTTTGTTAGGGATAACGTCGTGTAATACTTAGGTGGGGATAATATTGAAGTAGACATTGACCCTGATAGATGGAGTTTCTTTGAAGCAACTGATATTGTGAAAGAACTTTGCAACCTTAAGTCCGTTGATTATTGGTTATGGTGGTATAACAATATATCGGGTAAGCATGCAAGGATAGTTAATGATATTGATATTGTTGTTGTTTATGAAAAAGGTGTTGAAACTAGTTGTAGTGTGGATTTATTTGTTGAGCATAGAGTAGTTGTAGTTGATAATGTTGTTAATGATGCTAATAATGTTAAGGATAATGTTGATAATCATGATAATGTTGAAGCTGATAATTTTATTGAGGACGATGTTAGTGATAATGTTGGATATGGTACTGTTGATAATGTTGACGATATTGGAACTGATAATGTTATTGAGGATGATGTTCATGATAATGCTAGAAATGTTGATGGTGACGCTGGCAATCTAAATGTTGATGAACCTGCCAAGTTTGATGAGAATGTTGATGGTGTTGAAGAAGATGATAGTGATGATAGAAGTTATAATGATTTATCATTTTAGGACAGTGAGGATGAAAGAGCCCTTGGCATGGATGATGGATTTGATGTTGTAGACAAACCAACTGGAAGGGTTAAGAAGAAAGCAAGGAAACACAGGAATACTCCAACAAAGATAAGAAATGTTAATGTTAACGTGGGTTCATCAAGTGGAGTTAGTGTTGGTAATGAAGGGCTTAAAACTAATTATTTAAGTGATGATCTAGGCTGTAGTGATCCAGATGCATCAGATGGAGAGAAATGATCAAAATATCATAGGTTTAAGATGGAAAATTTAGACAAGGACTATAAGTTCAAAGTTGGTTTGGAGTTTGTATCTCTAGTTGGATTTAAGAAGGCAATAACTGAATGGTCGGTGTTAAATGGAAGAGAGATAAAGTATGTGAAAAATGACAAGGTTAGATTGATAGTATTTTGCAAGGGCAATTGTGGGTTTTTGGCTCTTGTCAGTAAAGTGGGGAATAAGCACACGTACAAAATGAAGAAATGGTTTGGTGCATACACGCGTGGTAGGGTTTTGAATAACACCACTACTAACTTGATAACGCGAAATCATATCGTTTATTTGACTTGATTTACATGCATTTATTTGTGACTTTTATTAATTTATCTTGATTTATGTTCTATTATATGATTAATTTACTTTGTTTTGCAGATTGAGGAGAATTTGGACTAAAGAAAGAAAAGGAGAAGAAACAGATGAAAAACGGATGAAAAATAGATGAAAAACAGCAGATACGGATTCTGCTGCTGTGACGACCGTCACAGGTCCATGACGACCGTCATGCGTGTGACGACCGTCACATTTCATGACGACCGTCACGCAGACAAAAAACGCAGAATCATAATTCACGATCAATCTCAACTTAAATCCTTCCTACACTTTCTCCACTCACTGCCCACTACTGGAAGTTACTACACTTTCTCCACTCACTGCCCACTACTGGAAGTTACTACCACTTTCTCCATATCTCACGCATGATCTCAGGAAGTTGAGATAAGAAACATCTCCTATAAATAGACAAGAGACTCACAGAGAAAGGGGTGGATTCTTCATCCCGAAGTTCTGCCAAAGTTCCATCAAAGTTATTTATCGTTACTTTTATTTTCCTTTCCATTTTCCTTCAGTTCAGAATATTGTACTTTCTTCCTGTACCTTTTATTTCTCGCCAAAGTAGAATCCTGCCGACATTGTGGGGGACTACCCAAGGATTTGAGATCAGTACAATTTACAGGTTTTTATTAATTGAATTACTACTTTATTTTTGTTATGATGCACGCTTTATTATTCCGTTGTTTATGTCTATTTCCGTTCGCATTAATTATCATGTCTGGCTAAGTTAGTTTTATCGGTATGTAACCGAATTAGTAGGATAGGATTCGATAGTAACCGGCATCTTCCCTTTTTACAAATAACCTTTATGGCCGTAGTGTTTAAATTTATTTACTGAATAAACTTCGTCGCGAAAGCGAGAACTTATTTAAAAGTAGTTTTGCCACGAAAGTGGGAAATTAATTAAGGTACGAACCAACAAGCGAAAGCTGCGGCAAGACCAGATAGTAAACACTAGGCATTTGTTTTAATAACAGCGAAAGCACTTTAAAATGGATTAGAACCTAGAGATTTCCAAAAAGTAGTTTTAACCCCGAATGGGACAGCGAAAGCGTACATTTGGCCCTTAGAATTATGACTAGCGTCAACAACCATCGTGAAACGAAAGTCTTCAGATCACTATTTTCTTCTGAACAATGTTTGCAAAGAGTAAGAAGCATCAGTGACCTGTCGAATCCCAGATAACTAAGTCTTTGCATACCGATATCCTTTACCGCATTTCTCTAAACCAATTTTCTTTATTTCTTTTGCATTTAATTTCATTCGCATTCAATTTTCCTAATTCCAATAGCCTTAGCTTTACGTCGTAATAATAGATAACGGTAGATTGACATTGGTCTATGTGGGTTCGGCAATCTTTTATATTACTTCGATATTTCCGTGCACTTGTGGAGCGATCAAGTTTTTGGCGCCGTTGCCGGGGACCAACAGTCAATATTGTGATTCCGTTGTTGCATAGTATAGATTAAGGCACTCTTATCTAAATCATTATGTATAACCCATATTTCCCTTATAATTACCACCCTCCATATTATAACTACCACCCCCAATATTTCGAGGAACCACAAATTCCGCTTAAATCCGACCTCGAAATATTATTAGAAGATTTCAATACTACGCACTCTCACCCAAATTCCCTCTATGATGACGACTCCCAATGTTTTGAGGAAACGCAAGATTTTGATACATCCAACCTTGAACTACTACTAGAAGAATTCAATGAGACGTCTACTCACTCTAGGATAGAATCTATGATGGAACGCTTTGTGGAAACACAAACTCTCCAAAACGAAGATTTTAGAAAACAACATCTCCAAATTAATGAAGACCTTAGGCAGATGAACGTTATTGTCGTTTCCCTCGCAACTCACAGCGAGACTTTGGAGACTCAAACCTCCCTGCTTAGACAAACACCTCTAGGACCCTTCCCAAAAGGACATGTGAATGTTGTAACAACCGTTAATGAAGAACAAATAGAAGATCCTAGGGAGATTGATGATGAGCCTAAGGAGAGTTTTGGTGAGAAAAGCATACATATTGAGAAAAATCCACCGACACCAACCGAAAGGGAGGTTGTCAAAGAGGTAGAGAAGGAAGCACGTATCGTTGCTCCTCCTCCCTATACCCCACCTATTTCTTTCCCACAAAGGTTTGCAGAAGTTAAGGTAGACTCCCGATCCAAAACATATGTGGAGGTATTGAAAAATATACACACCAATGCACCTTTGTCTAAGGCCCTTCATAGAAAAAGAAAATTCAAGGACCGTGAAACTAGGGTCATTATTAATGTTAAAAGGGTACGATTAACTTTTGAGGTGGTGGATGAAATAACTATGCCCAAATTTGAAAAACTGATACTTAGGATAGATCCAGAACCACCACCACAAGTTCAAAACAATGAACCACCCTATAGAAGAAAGAAAAGAAAAGGTGAGGGATATGAGAGATGGCTTGATAAGTGGCCATGGAAACCGAAGACTATTCAAAGTTCGATCGAGGAACCATTCTCGAAAGAACCGCCATGAGTACTTGCACTCCTTAGCCGTCGAGCTATCGACGCTAAATAAAGCGTTGTGTGGGAGGCAACCCACAAGGTCTTTATTTTAATTTGTTTGTTTAAATCGGCAGAAAATAAAGAAATGTATCGCTTGTTACGCTTTAGCTATATCTAGGCGAAAACTCTCTAGATGACGATCTGAGAAGATGAGCTATGCCCACGGACATTCCTACGAGTGTCGCTGCTGGTGGGAACACTGATGATGAGTACTTCCTCTTGACGCGAGCAACATGATGAGCTGGTTCAAGAATTACACAAACAAAGTATCTCAAAATGCCCGCCACCGAAGTAGAAGTGATCAACAAAGACAAGGATAGCAAGAGCAGTAGCATTCATACAGGTTCTATCTTTCCTTTTCCACCTTTTACTGAAACATTGAGGACAATTTTTGCTTTAAGTGTGGGGGAGGAACTCTATCGCTTTCATTTTATTGCCTTTTAGTTTGATTTATTGTTTTTTATCTATTTTTAATGCTATGTCAAAATCTTTGCATGTGTTGTCGAGTCTTTATGAGTGGTTTTCGCATGTTATTCAAACTTCCCCAAAATTTCAAAATTTCAAAATTTTAACCTCCAACAAAAACTTTTTGATTCATGACATGGTACTCTGAAAGTATATAGGCTGTTTAGGCTATGTTAGAAAAACTTGGGAAAGTTTTGATAAAATTGATATCGTCCTGACAACCTTAACCCCCTAAATATGCAAAATAAATTTGAGTACCCATTATGCCGAGACCTTAAAACTCCAGGTTCTTGTAGTAATCCCTAAGTAGTTTATTTAAGCAGTCAGCACCATCCTAAGCACACTAAGTAAGAAACCGATGCAAATAAGTGTATGATCTCTAGGTTAAAATGAGAAACTAAGAAAGAAAAGAAAAAAAAAATTATGAAGAAAAAGACATGTTCCTTCTAAGTTAGGTGCTCCTCACCCGAGCACTTAGCGTAACGGTATAAACTCTTTAAGTTCAATTGATGCTTAAGCATATTTGCAGAAAAAAATGAAATAATAATGAGATCGTAGTCACTAACAGGTCTACTTGCCATGAATGTGTATGGATAACGGGCTTAATGTGATTGCACTATAATGAAATGGGGTGAAAGAGAGCATGAGTTATAGGTTGAGTTATAATGGCATGATTCCGATTGGTTTGCATAAGTAGGGAGTTTTTGAAATTGTATCGTTATGATATCCTTGGTATTAATATTTAGTACCTATCGATCTAACATTAGCCTAGCAGCCACGTATGATTAGAGTTTCGTCGTGACTTTGTTTCGAACTATGCTTATTTCTTTTTACTGTGTTGGTCGATTGCTTGAGGACAAGCAATGGTTTAAGTGTGGGGATGTTTGATAACGCGAAATCATATCGTTTATTTGGCTTGATTTACATGCATTTATTTGTGACTTTTATTAATTTATCTTGATTTATGTTCTATTATATGATTAATTTACTTTGTTTTGCAGATTGAGGAGAATTTGGACTAAAGAAAGAAAAGGAGAAGAAACAGATGAAAAACGGATGAAAAATAGATGAAAAACAGCAGATACGGATTCTGCTGCTGTGACGACCGTCACAGGTCCATGACGACCGTCATGCGTGTGACGACCGTCACATTTCATGACGACCGTCACGCAGACAAAAAACGCAGAATCATAATTCACGATCAATCTCAACTTAAATCCTTCCTACACTTTCTCCACTCACTGCCCACTACTGGAAGTTACTACACTTTCTCCACTCACTGCCCACTACTGGAAGTTACTACCACTTTCTCCATATCTCACGCATGATCTCAGGAAGTTGAGATAAGAAACATCTCCTATAAATAGACAAGAGACTCATAGAGAAAGGGGTGGATTCTTCATCCCGAAGTTCTGTCAAAGTTCCATCAAAGTTATTTATCGTTACTTTTATTTTCCTTTCCATTTTCCTTCAGTTCAGAATATTGTACTTTCTTCCTGTACCTTTTATTTCTCGCCAAAGTAGAATCCTGCCGACATTGTGGGGGACTACCCAAGGATTTGAGATCAGTACAAATTACAGGTTTTTATTAATTGAATTACTACTTTATTTCTGTTATGATGCACGCTTTATTATTCCGTTGTTTATGTCTATTTCCGTTCGCATTAATTATCATGTATGGCTAAGTTAGTTTTATCGGTATGTAACCGAATTAGTAGGATAGGATTCGATAGTAACCGACATCTTCCCTTTTTACAAACAACCTTTATGGCCGTAGTGTTTAAATTTATTTACTGAATAAACTTCGTCGCGAAAGCGAGAACTTATTTAAAAGTAGTTTTGCCACGAAAGTGGGAAATTAATTAAGGTACGAACCAACAAGCGAAAGCTGCGGCAAGACCAGATAGTAAACACTAGGCATTTGTTTTAATAACAGCGAAAGCACTTTAAAATGGATTAGAACCTAGAGATTTCCAAAAAGTAGTTTTAACCCCGAATGGGACAGCGAAAGCGTACATTCGGCCCTTAGAATTATGACTAGCGTCAACAACCATCGTGAGACAAAAGTCTTCAGATCACTATTTTCTTCTGAACAATGTTTGCAAAGAGTAAGAAGCATCGGTGACCTGTCGAATCCAAGATAACTAAGTCTTTGCATACCGATATCCTTTACCGCATTTCTCTAAACCAATTTTCTTTATTTCTTTTGCATTTAATTTCATTCGCATTCAATTTTCCTAATTCCAATAGCCTTAGCTTTACGCCGTAATAATAGATAACGGTAGATTGACATTGGTCTCAGTGGGTTCGACAATCTTTTATATTACTTAGATATTTCTGTGCACTTGCGGAGCGATTATAACTCCAAGTGGATTGCAAAGACTGTGACGGCTAGGATGGCTTCATCTGATGGAATCAAGCTTTGTGATAGTGTCTCAGATTAAGAGTACTTACTCTGTAGGTATATCTATGAACAGAGCATGGAAGGCTGAGCAAATTGCAAAAGCTTTGGTTGAAGGTGGTGCAACAAAGCAATATTATGGAGGTATGCTGCAAAATTAAGGAAGGTCAATGCAGGGAACACCTGCAAAATTAATGTCTCCAGGATTACTCCAACAATTCAACCTGCATTTGGATGCTTTTATTTTTGCTTTGATTGGGTAAAAAATGGATTCACTACTGCTTGCAGGCCATTCATTGGTGTTGATGGATGTCACCTAAAGACAAAATACGGAGGCACGTTGCTTGTTGTTGTTGGAAGGGATTTTAACGTCCAATATCACCCATTGACCTTTGGTGTATGTGATACTGAGACAAAGGAGTCATGGAGGTGGTTCTTGACCTTGCTTTTGGAAGACATTGGAGAAGACAAAAGATGTGTATTCGTATCAGACCAGCAAAAGGTACTTTTTAGATCTATGTAATTTTTTGAATTCATCCTTAATCCATGTAATTATGTTTTGATTTGGTCCTTATATATATCAACTTGTTTTGAACTAGGTCCCTGAATATGTCAATTTGTTTTATATATTTCTGTTTGCTTGAAACAGGTACCTTATTTTATTGTTTGTTTTGATTTGTAGGGCTTAATTCATGTTTTTGAAGAGATGTTTAAAAGGGTGGAACATAGGCTTTGTCTTAGGTATTTATATGCCAATTTCAAAAAGAAGTTTGATGGTGGAACACAGATCAGAGATTTTATGATGGTTGCAGCAAAGGCCCCATATATACAAGCATGGGAAGCAAAGATGAAAGAGTTAAAGGTGTTTAATCCTAAGGCTTGGGAGTGGTTGATCAAAATACCTACAAAATCATGGTGTAAGCATGCTTTCTCATTCTATCCCAAATGTGATGTGCTAATGAATAACGCATCTGAAGCTTTTAATAGCATAATCCTAGTGGTTAGGGATAAACCAATCTTAACCATGTGTGAACCGATAAGAAACTACCTTATGAATAGAAATTCTAAATTAAGAGAAAAAATGGATAGGTGGGCACATGGAATAATGCCAAGACCTAGAGTTAAGTTAGATAAAGAGGTAGAAAATGCTGGTAATTGGATTCTAAACTGGTATGGTGATTCTACTTAGCAGGTTGAACATATCCATATGAAACATAACTTCCTAGTTGACGCTTCTAAAAGAACTTGTACATGTAACTTTTGGGAATTGGTAGGCATGCAGTTGCTGCCTTAAGCTTTAGGAACGAACACCCTGAAGACTATGTAGATGACTGTTATTCTAAAGAAACAAATGTGGCATGCTATGATTTCAATGTTAGCCCAATTAATGTCCAAGACATGTGGCCTGAGGTTAACACTGAGGAGATGTTGCCTCCACCATACACAATAGGCCCTGGTAGGCCAAAGAAACTAAGGAGGAGGGAACCTGATCAGGACCCTAACAAAAAAAGGACACAGACATCTTATTATTGTACCAACTGTGGTGTACATGGCCACAATGCAAAGAGTTGTTCAGTTCTGGTGCCTGACCCTGAAGCTCAAAAAAGAAAGGTACTAACTTAACTCAATTATGCATTCTTACTAACCGTTTATAAGTGATATTGATTGAATAATTTTGTGTGCAGAAAAAGCCAAAGAAAAATGCTACACAAACAACACAACCTGAAGCTTCTACTGAACAACACAACTCTGAAGCTTCTAATGAACAACAACAACCTCATCATGAACCTCCCATTGAAGAACAACCAAAAACATAATGTGATGTAGACCCAGAGTTTTAAATGCTTGCAGCAGATCTTTGTGCAGCTTTTGAAGAACATAACCTCAACCCAATGTTAGTGATCTTACTTCCCAAATTCCAGCTCCAATTGTTGAGGTTGCATCCGTAATGGTTTCACGAGGAGTTAATGACTCACAACCAAACTATATTTTGTCTGCACCTGTTCCAGAGGTTGAGTCTACACCTAACGAACATGTTCATGTACCTCCTCCTAAGGAACCTGTTTTTCTGCCGCTCCTAAACTAGTTGAGTCATGTTACTGACTAATTAACATAATGTGTATGTTCTCGATTATAATTGACTTAATGAACCTGCTTAATTATGTCTTTATAGGCAAAACAACCCAAACAAAAGGTTGCAAGGAAGTTGGCATTGAGGAAAAGTGGTGGACCAAGGGTGCTCAGAAGTAAAAAGTGCAAAGGAGGATAAGGATGTAACCCTGCTAAAAGGATAAGGAAGTAACCCTTTTTCTCTTCTAATTTTCATTTCAGCTGAACTTATTTTTTTGACATTGTGTTGTTTTGAATACGTATTTGTGGGTTTAAGTTTGGAGTTGGTAATAATTGAGGTATGTTGGTTCTGTTTGGATTAGGATAGTTGAAGGTATTTACTCTGGTGGTTGAATTGTTTGGTTGGTTTCTAGTTATGGGTTTGCATTTCTCTTCAAAGAGTTTAGCTAGAGCTACTTTTCTTTGAATAAAACTGGGTTCTTGAGCTATAACTTCTCTTTGCGAATCAGATTGTAAACCACTGACAAAACAGTCTAATAATGCTTCAGTACTAAAACCATAGACTATATTTTCCAATGATGTAAATTCCAAATAATACTCCACAACACTAGATTTTTGTGTCAATTTGAATAATGTAGCGCAAGGAAAATTATAACAAGAAGGGCTAAAATCTACCTCGATAGCATGCACGAACAATTGCCATGATTGGAAAGGGTTAGTTCGTTGCATCATCTGGTACCACGACACCACTTTTTGATTTAGATGAACTTCCGCAATCGTCAAACGATCAACATCTAGTATGTTGTAATACTCGAAGAACTGCTCATCTTTGAAGATCCATTCAATTGTGTGTGTACCATCGAATATGGGGAATTAGAGCTTCATACTTTTGGTGTGGAATTGAGCTTGATTTTTGTGTGAGTTTGCTTCATCATGTTGGATTTATGTTGCACGCTGGAGTAATGATTCTATTGTCGTTTTGATTCAAGTGATGCGTTCTTCGTTACCCATTTCAAGTAAATAGATTCGTTGAGCATGATCTCGGTCTCTAATATACACGACGTCCATGAATTTCTTAAGCTGAAGCTGAACACTGTTCTTAACCTCATCCTAGATTCCTTCAAGTGTGCATTATCCGACATGATGTGATAAAAGCACCAATGTAATTGTTAAAGCAATTCGGGAATATGAAAGATTGTATTATTAATAACTCAACTACAACTTATAGTATATGAATTAGAAGGTATTGAGTAAGAATTACAATTTAAGAGGAATTAATGTAAGAATATAGGAGAGAGCTCTCAGAGCAGGGAAAGAAGAGATGAATTTCTCACAAAATCATTCACTGTCACATTCTCAATCCTATTCTATATATATTAGGGTTAGGTGAGGAAATCTTGCAGTTTGCACGATGGAAAATGATCCCTCATTCTCTGAATTCGTGGATCTATAACAGAATTTATCGTATCTTCATTTTCTAGAACCTTTGACACTTGTCCCTTTTGCTTATGTGGCCCTTTCATTACAAAATCCTTTAACAACGTGGCTCTTTCTCATTCTAATAATCTTCTTTTTTTTTTTTTGGTCTCACAAAAACATTTTATAATCTAGAGCATATTCTATAGTAGTTAACACTAACATTTATAATTAAAAAAATCTTTACTATTTTCTTTTTAAATAGAATTCAAAATAAATTATTTTCTATTTTTTTCAGAAGCAACTTTATAAAAAAAAATTACAAAAATAATCTACTTAAAAAACTAATTACCAAATTTCTAAAATTGGTCATTGAATAAAAAAACTTGAAGTGTTAGATCTTTAAAAAAGGCACGTGACAACTTAGTCGGCCACAACTCTACAAAAATCAGATGAAGAAACTGATTGTTGATGGATGTGGTATAGTACTAAGGAACCCAGGATCAAATTGGTTGACAATGAAAACTCATGGACGATCGAAAGAAGAGAAAGACCGTTGTCATCGCTCTAAGTTTGATACATGCACTCCTTGAACGTCATACAAGAAAGAATTCTCAAAGAATGTGCAAATTCCAAGTTCAAAGAAGTTTGGTAAGAATTTATATCTGGTCAAAGAATCTTTTCAGATCGACAAGTCTTAATATTATTGGTTTTATAAGAGCCCTGACCATAACATTGACGATTGCGTTTAACTGAAGGATTGATTAAGAAGGGGAAGTTTTTGTTGGGATTAGGTTCCCTTTCTATGTCACTACTAGAAAAAAACTAAAATGCTGACGAAATTGAGAGATAAAAACATTTCGTCTCGAACAAACTTAGAAATAGAGACCAAAATGTATTTTTTGGAACTAGAAAAGAATTCTAGAGACAGATTTGAGCATCTTGAATTATTTCTATATGTAATTTCATCTCTAAGATATTAGATTATAGTTTTTATTAATTAACATTTATTCAGAGACGGGCATTAGAAATGATAATAATTAAAATGGTACAAAAGTCGTCTTCAATTCCGTGTTTAACTGAAAAAAAGTTTAGAGACCAAAAATACCATCTCTAAATAAAAAATAATATTTACAAAATTTATTATGTGCATTCAAACCTCACTAAGTTTAAATTAAATTTTAGTCCACACATTTTTATTCTAATTAAATTAATAGATATCAGATTAAATATATTTTCTAATATATGGAATTTGTTTGACTTTTTTTGAAATTTCCTCACACAATTTAATTGTTCTCTTAAGTATTTTATTAATGTTTTTTGTTTTGATGATATAAATTTTGTATAATTGTGTTTTAGATGCATAAATTTAAAAGTTATATAGAATAAAGTAATTTCAATGTTTAATGTTACGGATATATATATATATATATATATATATATATATATATATATATATATATATATATATATATATATATATATATATATATATATATATATATATATATATATATATATATATATATATATATATATATATATATATATATATATATATATATTAATTTCTAGAATAATATTTTTAACTTATTTATTTATTGAAAATTTAAACTTTTAGAAAGTAATATAAAAAGTTTTTGATTTAAAATTATAGAAATAAAAAATAAAAATAGAAATGAGTGTGGGAAGTTATTCTTATAAATAAGAAATATTTCACAATTAATATTACTTCATCAAATCATTAACAATATATAAAATATTAATTCTTATAAATATTTTAGGTAAATAGTCATTCTTATAAATTATTTACCGTTAATATTACTCAATCAAAATTATAAACAATTAATATTTTAGGTAAATAATTATTCTTATAAATGATTTTCAATTAATATTATTTAATCAAAATTATTCACAATTAAGATTTTAGGTAAATAGACATTCTTACAAATTATTCACAATTAATATTACTTAATCAAAATTAATATTTTAGATAAATATAATTATTATAGATTATTCAGAATTAATATTACTTAATTGTTGTAATAAAATATTAATCAAAATCAATCATTAACAATTTATGCAATAAGATAAGATAAAATAAAAAACAAAAACTGAAAAAAGTATTCAGTAAAATCGAACTCAAGACATTACAATGACTTGATATATTCAATTCCTTCTCTTCCACTTGGCTAAGAGAGAAAAAAGGAGATAAAATTATTTTAGTTATTTTGCAACCAGCCTCACTAAATCGATGATCATTGATTCATTAATCATTGGATCAAACTCAAATTTGGTATTGTATCCTTAATTGATTATAGTGAAACTATTTCTTTGTTCTTGACGATTTATGTTTTTTACTAGGGCTGGAAAAAAAATTTTAACCGATCCATGAGACCTACACACGCACGGTTTGGATAGTGCTGGTTTTCGGATTAGGAAATGAGTAATTGTTGGGTTTATATGGGTTTAAGTGGTCGGTTTCGGATGACTGAATTGAATCCAAAGAAAACCGAAACCGACTGATCCAATTATTTTTGTACTGTTTGTTTTTTTTGGTAAGTTGCTGTTGTTTTAAAACAGAAGAAACTTTATTGATATTAAATTTAGTTGCTTATAAGAATTATATTTTGAAAAGATTTTAAATCACACTCATCTGGTATATCATATTATCTTTCTATCTTTCTATCTTTCTAGGTCAGTCTCCTGCTTTCTAGGTTTTCATTATATCACACTCAGTTCACCACCGCCGAGTTCACCACGGCGCCATCGCCGATCATGTAAGTTTTGTTCTCTCGTCCTTGTTCTTTGTTTGTTTCTCCTTTTCTCTCTCAGACAACACAAAGCTTCCATTGTTCTCTGTTTGTTTCTCCTTCTCTCTCTCTCAGACAACACAAAGCTTCCATTTTTATCCTATCTATTTCAAACCCAAAAAAACATTTGTATTGAGCTTTGATTTGTTCATGCTATTTTTCCTTATTGTTTGATTTGTTTTGATTATTGGGATATGGAACATGGAAAAGGGAACTTCCAAGGAACTGAAGAAGGAAGCTTGCAAGGAGCTGAAGAAGGGAGCTTGCAAGGTGTTGAAAATGCTAGTTTGCAAGGGTTGAGTCAAGGTATGTGTTTGTGTTTAAAAGTTTTACCTTGTTTAGTATGTCAAAATATAGGATTGATTCTTTTAGTTTACCCAAATATCTTCAGTGCCGGAACATCCGATTTCCCATGCTGAACCTACACAAGTAGAATCTGCACTTCCTCACGTCCCCCCTGCTAGGAAAAAAAGACAAGCTAATGCTAGTGGAACTAGGAAAACTTCCTCTGTTTGGTTAGACTTTAACATTTTACCTGATGAACCTAAACCAATAGCAACGTGTAAACATTGTCACAAAAGATACCGATGCGACCCTAAAACACATGGAACATCCAACATGTTAGCTCACTCAAAAGTGTGTCACAAAAACCCTAACCTTTTACAGAAAGATCCCACACAAAGAAACCTTGTACGTGGTGATGGTGGTTTTTTAGGTTCAACAAGCCAAAGGTTCAATTCTCAAGCATGTAGAAAGGCTATTATTTCCTTTATTATTCTTGATGAGCATTCCTTTAAAGTGGTAGAGGGTGAGGGTTTTAAGAAACTATGCAAACGACTACAACCACAAATTACTATCCCTTCAATGAGGACTGTTGCTAGGGATTGTTTTCAACTTTACATGGCCGAAAAGTTAAAACTTAAAGCCTTTTTTAAATCTGATTGTGCTAGGGTTGCACTAACCACAGATTGTTGGACTTCAATTCAAAATCTTAGTTACATGGCCATAACTGCACACTTCATTGGCAATGCATGGATCTATCATAAAAAGATTATTAGTTTTAGTTTAGTTCCAAATCACAAGGGTGACACCATTGGTAAAAAAGTGGAAGATGCTTTGAAGGAATGAGGGCTTAGGAAAGTGTCAACAATTACCCTTGACAAAGCAACATGTAATGATGTAGTTGTTTCTTACTTGGGAAAAAGACTTAAGAGCAAGAATTCTTTAATTGGTGTTGGGAGTTTTTTGCATATGAGGTGTGCTGCCCATATATTAAACTTGGTTGTGAGAGATGGACAAAAAGATCATGAGTTGGCTATTGAAAGTGTTCGCGATGCTGTTAGGTTTGTGAGGTCCTCACCACAAAGAGCTTTGAAGTTTAATGAATGTATAGAAATTGTAGGGATAACATGTAAAAGAAAACTTGGCCTTGATGTTTCCACACAATGGAATTCCACTTACTTGATGTTGGATGCTGCTGAGAAGTTCCAAATAACATTTGAAAAGTAAGAGGATGAGGATCCTAACTACATGGAGTTTTTTGAACATTCCAGTCCACCTTGTTCTACTGATTGGGAAAAAGCTAGGGCTTTTGTGATTTTTTTGAAAACATTCTATGAGGCAACCAAATTGTTTTCATCTTCGCAAGAAGTGTCGTTACATTTAGCCTTTCATAACTTGTCTGATATTTTGTGTAAGCTTCAAGAAGCTTCCTTGAACATGAATACCTATGTGGCTCCAATGGTTTCTAATATGAGGACCAAATATGATAAATATTGGGGAGATGTTGAAAAAGTGAATCATTTTATCTATTTTGGAGTGATCTTTGACCCTAGGTTTAAGTTTGGTTATGTTGAGTGGTCTTTCAATGACATGTATGGGGTTGGTAGTGAACTTGCTAAGAAAAATGTTGAGTGTGTCAAAAAAAAGTCTATATAAACTATATAATTGTTATAAATTTGAGCATGATAAAAATATCGGGGCTGCCCTCTTAGATGCACCATCCGGGAGCACTTCCCATGGAGAAACATGCACCCAAACTAGAAAACCATAACTTTTTACAAGGGCTGATGCTTTTAAACAACACTTGAACGAGAAAGACATGATTGATAATCAAAATGAACTAGAGAAGTACTTAGGAGACCTTTGTTGGGGAGATGCTGAAAATTTTAACATTCTCAAATGGTGGAAGGATAATTCCACATGTTATCCTATATTAGCTACTTTGGTTAGGGAAGTTTTGGCAACACCTGTTTCAAGTGTAGCATCCGAAAGTGCTTTTAGTACTGGGGGGCGAATTTTAGACATGTATCAGAGTTCTTTGAGTCCGGCAATGGCCGAGGCGCTTATTTGTTCTCAAAACTGGTTGATGCCTTCTAACGAGAACGACTCAAGAGTCGTTGATCTGCTTGAAGAATATGACATAACTGATTCTATAGTTGCAGGTACTTTATGAAACAAAACTTTATCTTTTTTAATATTATTTTAATAACTTTAGCCTCATTATATTTTTGGTATCTTGCAGAGTTTCGTGTAAGTGTTATCGTTGGAGCAACTGCTCCTGGGCAGACTGTGCCTGTTTAAATCACCTTTAGGTATATGCTGAATTTTTTCTATTGTATATGCAACCACTATTTATATATATATATATATATATATATGTGTGTGTGTGTGTGTGTGTGTGTGTGTGTGTGTGTGTGTGTGTGTGTGTGTGTGCGCGCAACAAACATTCTATTGTACTTGCAACCATACTAAACCATTTTTTCTCTTGTACTTGCAGCCACTTTTTGAATTTTTTTGGAGTCTTGAATGACTCATAATATTAAATCCATTATAATTAGTAAATACGTTTTAGGAATCCATGTAATAACTTTGGGGCACTATTGTTTTGGGTAAGGATTCCACTGTTGGTTTAATACAGTGACAATGCTGTGAGTTTACACTTCTTTTGGGGATGTTCATGACGATGAATCAAGACCTGTTTTGGTCATTTACACTGCTTTTTACTATATTTTTCACACTAGTCTTAATTATCACTCTGATTTAAGTTTAACCAGTAACTAACCGTGTTTAATTTGATTGAGGTTCTAAGCTTGTTGTTGTGTGCCTCAGTTCTGTTTAGATCCTTGGAGGAAGTTTTTTCTGGATAACTGTTCCTGTGAGTTTAAGTGTGGTTTGTGTTGAACTCCTGCTGCTGCTAGGCTTTGGTAAGAATTATCATAGGTAGGCTAGTTGATTTAGTATTTTAGGACTCAGTAGGTTTCTCTGCTTATTTGAACTTATAAAGGGAGGTTTTTATCATATGTGTCTAAGTGAAGTTCAGGTCAGGATTTGATGTTCAAGCATGGTGACTGTCATTAGGACAATTTGTGGATAGGTTTTTATGTAGTACACTTGAATTGATAGGTTGTTGACATTGTCTAAAAACTTGCTTATTTCTAAGGTCTGTTCTGAATTTTGTTCTATCTGTTTGTTTAAGTTGAATCTCAAGGTACTTGTTTTCATCTTGGCATGGCTGCTAATATTTTCATCAACATTGTTGTAGAATGCTTTAACCATTTTGAGTTTGTCAAATCATATAAGTTGTTAGCATGTTTGATTTGGATTGTAGTAATTTGTATGTCAATGTTTTGCTTCTATTGAAATGATCAACATTTGTTTTAAATGACTAGGACTCTCAATCACAATGGCACTATTAGGAGCAGTTTCTGCACTCTTATTTGCCACACCTTCAGCCCATTTTGCACGGGTATGTCTATTAGTACTAACTCATTTTGGATTTAATTTATATATACCATCAGTGTGAACAATTTTACGCTATTGTTCAATCATATATTCCCTCATTGTAAAGAGTTTCTAAGTAAATTGTGATTATTATGCAGAAGTACAGTATGAGCCTGGATGGCTCAAATAGGTTGCACATGCAACAGAATAAGGGAAGTGTAAGTTTCTGTCTTCTGCCTATCTTCTGCCTGTTTTCTCATGGTTTAAGTTGACTGTGTGTTCTCATGGTTTTGTTCATTTAAATATGAGTTATTTAGTTGTTTCATATTGCTGCTTACTGTTTGCAAAGTTGTTCATACCTTGACTCACAACTTTCAGAATGCTACCGGCTTAGTGAGAGCACCACTGAGATTATCTATAGCTTTTAAGACTGAGCACCAACAGTTACAGATAATTACTTGAAGCTTATAGTTACAGACTTAGCACTGAGATATGTATAGCTTTTAAGCTTACAGTGGTCCTCCAAACAATTGCTTGAAGCTTACAGTTACAGACTTAGCACCAACTGTTGGCTTTCTTTGTGTAGCTAGTGATGTAAGTTTCTACATATTTCTAGAAGATTTGTGTGTGAATTTATTTTCTAGCTACAATTCTGACAAGAATTTGTATTGATAGGTAAATTTTAGCTCAGGCCGCTATTTTGGTGGCAATAACAATAATATTGCGGCCCGTCTTCCATTCGATGCAGGATTTGAGGTATGATGTATCCCCAAACATAGATTTCTTTTATGAAGCTGATCACTTGATGCAGAATGCCTATACTCATATGTATGCTGAATTTCATTTATATTTTAGGCTGTGGGAATCATTGCAGCAGTTGGGGACTCGGTCAATGACTTGAAAGTTGGCATGCCGTGTGCATTCATGGCTTTTGGAGGTTATGTTGAATTCACAGAGGTGAGCAGTGTTTATCATATTGTTACCATTCTTATTGCATATATTTATATTTTGCACTCTATCAAGATCAAACATGGATTTGTCAGTGTATAATCTGTGTTGTGTTTTCACTATGCAGTGGTCAAATTCACAAGAAGGCCATTATGATCTTTTACTAATGTCTCACCTCTTGCCAGATTGTTGTTGCAAGGAGTGAATCAAGAGAGCAGTTGAAATGGTTGCAATATATAACATGGTAGCTTGATTGTTGTGTATTTTATGAGTATCATACTGCTGCTAAATGTATACTGTTGAATTCATGATTAGGGACTGCATTTCATAACTTTTATCATGGTATAATATGAACTTTTATAACTTGAGAAGAGACACAACCAATTTAATGTGCTTGTATAACAAGAGAAGAGACACAGCCAGAAAGTGACTTATTAATATGAATTGTTATACTGCTATGATCCTGTTAGTGTGCTTGTATAACAAGAGAAGAGAATTTAGTGTTATAACAAGTGTTTGGGTTAGTCACTTTATAATATGAACTGTTATGTAGCTTTCTGGACTGCATATTATGACAAGTGTTTATAACAAGTGTTTGGGTTAGTCACTTTATAATATGAACTGTTATGTAGCTTTCTGGACTGCATATTATGAACTTTTAAGGATCATAAGTTTGCAGCTAAATGTATACTGTCGGTTAAAACTTCTATAATTATGTGTCAACTTACTTATGGTTAACCGAACAAACCGATCCATTTTAACCGATTAAACCGATCTGATCAAACCAATTAAAATTTCAGTCGGATTTGGGCCTACCAAATCTACCCATGGTTTTGGCCGGTTTGACATATTGGGCCCGAATCCAATCCAAACCGACCGATGTCCAGCCCTAGTTTTTACTCTCATATTGAGGAGTTTTCCACGTTAAAACATCAGTGTTCTTTTCTGCCTTTATTTTTGTTTGATTTGTCGTCTTATATTTATTGTCAATCCTCGAGGTTCTTACAAGTGTGAGACATTTTATATGCGTTGTGTATTGGTCTATCATTGTGCCTTAATTTTGCATTAGAGTGGTATAACTTGTTTGAATGATGGAGTCAAATAGAAAGATGAAGATGATATTGTTGAATGGGTATAATTACCATTTATAAAAGTACAAGATGAAAGACTTACTATTTGTGAAGAAATTGCATTTACCGATTTTTAGTTCCGCAAAGCCGGATTCTATGTCTGATGAAGAATGAGAGTTTGAACATCAAAAAGTATGTGGTTTTATTCGACAATAAGTAGAATATAATGTTTATAATCATATTGATAATGAGATACATGGAAAAACTTTGTGGGAGAAGATAAAGTCCTTATATGCCTCTAAATCAGGGAATAATAAATTATTCTTGTTGAATATTTTCATAAGTTTGAAGCATAAGTAGAAAACTTTTATGTTAGATCACTTGAGTGAATTTCAAGGCTCCTCGATCAAATATCAGGAATGAGTATCATCTTTGTTCGAACTGTTGTTTGTAACTCTTTAAGGTACCTGTTAGGTTAGAATCCTTAAGAAGAGACAGTTAATCTTTGTTGTTAGTCACCAGGGGTTGCTTGTGCAAATTGTAATTTCTTAAGTCACCAATTAAGTCAGAATCCTTAAGAAGAGGCAGTTAGTATGTGTTGTTAGTCACCAACTATTTGTGTATAAGACGAAATCACCTTGGCAGGTGGATTGGATTAACTTGATTGTTTTCAAGCGAACCATCATATATCGCATGTCTTTCTTTCTTGACTAGTCTATTTGCGATCTTTGTATGAGTTTCACAAAAAGCTTTCATTTTAAAAAACCAATTCAAACCCCTAATTTCTTGTATATAAATGTAATGAGCCAGAGGATTAAGAAGAAACAAAAGTCATGCTGACTCATCATCTGGACAGAAGAAACAAAGCTCTGGAAAAGAAGTCATCTGCTATGAATGTAATGAGTCAGGTTATTACAAGAATGATTGTTCAAAGTTTAAAGACAATAATCCAAATAAGAACTTCACATAAATCAATAAGGATCTCATAGCAACTTGGGATGACTCTGATTATGAAGAAGAAGAATCTGATGAAGAACATGCAATGAGGATCTTAACTTCTTCTGCTACACTAGTGTCATCAATAAGGATTTCAACTTCACTATTTACAATGTTTGGTGCAATGAAATCGACTGCCATTCCTTTTGATTGACTGCGATTTTCAGAGATTATTTCTACCCATGGTTTTGCATTGCTCGTTTCCTCTTTCTCCGGTATCTTGATTGTGTCGTTTTCAGGTTCCTTTTTCACAATCGGTTCTATTGTTTGGTTTAAGAAATATATTTCTTGGTGTTGTACGCTTCCATCTTTAATATCTTGTTCAGGTTCCACAATCGCATGTGTGATGATTGTTCTCTCAGCTGTTCCTTGGCGCGCCAAATGGGTAATAATGTTTAAGCTTAAGGTAACAAAGGGCCGAATACCCATTATATCAAATACACCAATTAATCTATCAATTTTTTAGATTAAAAAAAATATCATCAATATTGTTTAAGTAAAAAAAGTCCTTTCTATAAATTTATTATTCATTAATAAAACTAACATAAAATAAAAAAGTTTTTAAAGTTTATTTATTTTAACTACAAAATAAATATGCATTTTTTTGTCAAATAATAACCGAAAAATTATCAAATGAGATGTCGCAAATTTGAATTCATAAACTTATATATATTAAATGGGAAAGTGGATGAATGGTGGAATGGAAAATTATAATTAATAGTAAATATAATTATAATATTGATAGTGAAATATTAAATATAAGTTGAAATCTAATTAATTAGTTTTAAATAATAATTTTAATGAATAAGTTCCACATAGTAAATTTTGTAAAATAGAGAGCAAGAGGGCTATAAAAGAAAGGCTATAACCTAAAAGTAGATTGTAATTTCAAATTAACCTAGAAGTAGTTTGTAATTTGAAATTCATCGAGTGCAATGTCACGGCGGCCTAGGGTTGGCAATGAGCAAAAAGAGGACAGATTAAGCGGTTTACCGGACTCACTTATCGATCACATTCTCTCCTTCCTTCCGACTAAAGACGCGGTGGCCACAAGCATCCTTTCAAAACATTGGAAACCATTCTGGCGTTCACAACAGCAAAGCCTTTACTTCGATGACAGATCCTTTCCAGACACTTTCGCTTTTCTCCAATTCTTCAAATCCTTCATGAATATGCGAGATTATTCCCTACCCATCCTCTCATTCCACCTTATATGTCACTCCCTCTCCTACGACGATTTCCACCGTTTTGCTTTTGACGCAATTATGAATGAAGTTGAAAACCTAATTATCGATTTCCGCCTCCCAACCATATTGCCTCCTTTAGTCCTAACTAACATGGACTTGTCGGTCCTCAAATTGAAGAGAGTGACATTGAACAATGTTCCATATGTTAAACTTCCTTTTCTCAAAGTCCTTCACTTGGAATCGGTCACTTTCACTTATAATGAATATCTCAAACCACTTCTACGTGGCTGTCCACTTCTAGAGGAATTGGAAACAAAGGATTTAAGAGTAGAGAACCCTACTATAATGTCTCTTAGAGGGATTTCAACCATAGACAATTTGATCAGAGCTAACATTTCCGATTATCTTATTCACTTTGATTGGCTTCTTAATGTGGAGCATCTCCACCTACGTCTGGTGTGTATCAATATCTCTCATTTATCCAAATTTATCACTTTAATTCTTCCATACTAACATCTTTCTTGCTCAATGCAGAACAGGACCCCACATAGTATTCACGGCGACATGTTTATGTTTCACAATTTAACACACCTCGACCTTATATTCAATTTTGACCATGATGAACTATTCGCGGTTTTCCAGTGGAAATGGCTTATAGAACTTCTTCAAAATACCCCCATCCTTCAAACTCTTGTCATTCATGAAGTCTCTAAGGTTACTACAATTTCCCCCTCTCCTTTTATTATTATTATTATTATTATTATTATTTTTTTCTACTTCTATATATTTAAAAATCTTCAATTGTTTATCATTCAGGTTATCTTTCAGGTTGACTGTTTTAAAGAGTGGGGGTGGGAGAACCCAAAAATTGTTCCAGAATGCCTTTTATCACATCTTACAACATGCTACCTCAGCACCATAAATTGTGAGCCTGGATTTGCAAAATATATAATGCAGAATTCAAGACTACTGAGCACCATGACAATTCAGAGCGACAAACTCTTAGACACAAATGCAAAGCTTCAAATGTTAAGAGATTTATCTTCCTGCCCAATGATTTCACCCACATGTAAACTTTTATTTGTTTGAATGATTTCAGTCACATGTAAACTTTTATTTATTTCAATGATTACTTGAAACTCTAAACTTGTCACAAACTTACTATTAACGACTTTCTACTTTACAAATTTATTCTTAATCTTCTTGCAATGGTTTATTCTTGTACCGTAAACATATCCTTTATTTTTTATGATTTATGCAAAATCATGTTATAATTTCTACTTACTTTGTGGCTTAAAGGAATTTATATGTATGTATATGTATATGTGTTCTCTACTGTTTTTATTATTCTCACAGTCCCTGCTGAATACTTGCGTGCTCTTTATAGGCATTGCTTGCTTTGTATTTTCATGAGTTAGTCTCCTCCAAGGTTGCTCCCTGGTTTATTCATTTATCAAATTAAGAATGCCTCGAGTTCTCTCGGCAGAAGCCAACCATGTCACCAAAAACATCTTTCCAGGTATATAATGGGAATAGAGTAACTTATTGATTATGATTTATGTGCATTCAAGTTGACAACATCACTGTCAATTTAGCACAACCGACTTTTTGCTTGTAATGAAAATTACAACCGATAAGATGCACGGGACAAGCTGACAAGTGACTTACAGAAGTTGATTAAAGTTTTTGCATCTCTTGATGCACAATAAAAGCTTTGGATGGGGCTGTTCCACAAGGTTGTCCAGAGCCAAGACGGCGACCTCAGTCTGCACAGAAAATTGCTCTTGTATTGGACAAGACTCCTAAGCATTTGCAAGCAGATCTTGTCACTTTGGTACTCAAATTGGTTGAGCAGTCAGAACGCTCATTGGCTGTACATGCACTTCTGAGTGCCTGCAACAACAGCCAAGTGCGGAACCTTCTCTGCGAATTCCTGTGAGACAAAACTATTATTCTTTACCCAAATGTCTTATTCGAACGTATGCATTTCATGTTAGGATAACAGTCTTCAATTTTAGATTTACTCTGGCTGCATTTCCACTTCTACCAACTTGGTTATGGTTGCATTGTTTTTCTACTATTGATGGATATTTAATGCATTAGGTTTTTGGGTCTCTTTAGTCAATTGGAATGTGGTAGTGAAGTGTGGGAGCGCATTCTATTTCAGTCATTTGAGCTTTTGACGGATTCAAATGACGAACCCCTGGTTGCAACAATAGATTTTGTATTCAAAGCAGCATCTCAATGTCAACACCTCCCCGGAGCAGTAAGTTCGAAGATAATTGAAAATTGCTTTGTGCCTCTTTAATTACTTAGTACTTAATTTAATTGCATTGTCAATGCACTATAGTTTTATACGATTTTCTGGTAATGTTTTGCCATGTCATTTAATGAGTTTGTCAATTGTCATCTCATTTTAGTAATTTATTCAAACAAGCTCATTGAGCGCAATCCCAAAACAAGATTGGACGATAGTGTTAAAAAGTTTACGTTCGCAGTGCATCAAAAGCAAAGTATTATACTTATTTACTGTTTCTAATTCCAAGATGATTTATGAAGTATTTGTAACTGTAGCATTATTTTTTCCCATGTATGCAGGTTAGGTCTGTTCGTGTCAGGCTGAAAAGTTTAGGTCTTCATGTGTTGCCTTGTGTCCTTGACTTTTTGAGTAAGACAAAATATTTGGGGGATGTTGCTTAAACCACAATGAGGGATATTGATTGAGATAAGGATTATGGTTAAAGTTGCACTGCTCTACCGTGTGGGATTTTCTTATTTGGTGAGCATAGCACACTGCTGCTACTGGACTGCACATGATTTATGAGCTCGCTTTTCGTGTTAATTGTCATTTTTTCTGATATTTATATACTGTCTGAAATATTGTCTATACCTTATCTTGCTGTTGAAGCTTTTCAAACATTTGAGAGAGCTGTAGCACGAGGTGCAATAGGTGCTCAGTCTGTAGCCCTGGTGTTGGAATGTCCTGAAGATTGAACGGTAATGCCAGAACCGAAAATTTTCAACATTCAGATAGTGCAACATCGGAGGATGCCTGTGAGCAATTGGGAGTTCAAAGGGATGATATTACAATAGTTCTTGGCCTTGCTGAAACTTTGGCCCTCTCAAGGGACTTATTTGTGCTAGAATTTGTGAAACTGCTCTATGTGATAATCTTTAAATGTTATGCTAATGAATCTTACCGGGGGAGGATGCTGAAGAGGCTTGTTGACTGTGTCACTAGCACTACTGATAATGGTTGCGGAGTAGATTTTGATTTAGATATATTGGTTACTTTGGTCTGTGAGGAACAGGAGTATATTTGGCCTCTTTTGAGTATGATGTGAGGAGTTGCCGAACTTTTCAAATATTGATCGAGCTGCTCTGTGGCACCAGTTATGTGCTAGAAGATGAAATTATCTGAGTTCGTGAAGAAAGCAAAACTGAGATTCCTAATATGGCTAAGGAAAAAGCTATTCTAACACAGAAGCTAAGTGAATACGAGGCCACAAACAGTCTTCTCAAGGTGTTTTGTATGTCTTGGTTGATAATTTAGTGGGTTAGTGGAAAATTTACTTATGAATTCTGATACATTTTATGATTCAACAGTCTGAAATGAAGGCAGAGGTAGATCGGTTTTCTCGGGAAAAGAAGGAACTAGGAGAAATGTGTTATTTGTTCTTAAGTAAGATTTTCGTTCTGGTTCCTTCATTCTGTCCATCTTGTGCAAGTTGTAATTAAATCTTTGAGGAGCTTGCACATCTCAAATAAGGAACAGTTTAACTGCAGTTCAATTTTACTGCGGCAGGGGTTTCTGCATGTAGGCTATGGTTTCAAAAACCAAAGCATCTTTAGAGCATCTCCAATGGTGCAACCCATTTTTAGGTTCTTTGTAGGACCCACTCTTTTAAAGCAACTCATTCAATTTTCACTCCAATGGTGCAACTCTAAAGAATCCATATTGGGTCCCATCACTTTATTTAAAAAATATTATTTATATTAAATTTATTTTATTTAAAATTATAATTTAAATATTTAAATTTTAATTAAAATGATAATTAAAAAAATAAATAAAATTTTATATCAAATTATAGTTTTTATATTATAAAATTAATATTTTAATATAAGAACCATTGAAGAACCGTTGCATATTTAAGAACTTTTCCATCTTGAAAACAACAAATATGAGTGCCATGTTGGCAAACCCACTCTAAGAACTCCCATTGGAGTTGGTCTTATACTCCGTTATGGAGGAACCACAGCTTTTATAGCGGCGCTCCAGCATCCAACTACTATTTTTGCCATTCCCCTATCTGACTGACTGCACCATTTCCGTCTTTTCCACTTCATTTCATCCTTCACTTAAACTCTGATTTGGGCAACTTAATATTCATGCATTGTTTTTGCCAATCCGGAAAGATATTTTGTAGCCATTTGTTTTTACTTAGGTTCTGTTTGGTAAAAATAGCGATTGACTGATGACTAATGACTGATAGTTTATAATTTATAATGGATGATTGATGACTGATAGTTAATAAATTAATTGAAGTGTTCGATAAAATCTAATGGTTCAACTAACTTATAATATAAAATGACAAAAGATATTTATACATATTTATTTTATTTTAAACTAAAATAAATTATAAAAGACAAAAAAAAAAGGTTTTGTTAAAATAATAAAGATAAAAATGGAAGAAAAGATGATAAACTATAAATTAAAACGTTATTTGAAATAGCCTTTGAAAAATAAGTTATAAGCTCGTGATAAATAGTTCGTTACTTAACAGGTCTAAATTATCATATGAGCTTACAAGTTGTAAGTTTGAAATTGTGGCTTACCAATCAGAGCCCTACTTTTTTAGCTAATGGGTAATTCTAATGTGTTTCTTATGTAGGGTCGACTGTATGCCAAGACCTTGCTGAGAAAACACACAGGTGGTAGTGAATTTTCAAGTAATTAGAAGAGAAATAAAGATGCTGATGACACATAATCTGATGTCAATAGATCCAGTGCAGGTATTCAATCCATAAACGAGTCATATGAAATCTTGTCACATCTAGTGCGGGTATTCAATCCATAAACGAGTCATATGAAATCTATATGAAATCTTGTCACAGGAAGATGTTGTGTTGGGACATGTGAAGCTGCAACAAATCTTTTTGGGATCAGGGATCCTGCCCCATCTTCGTGCCAGGTTAGGTGTGCAAGAACGGTATAACTTACTCAGATTTTTTTATTTGTTTTGTATGTGTATTGAATATTTGCATTGTTTTTCCTATGTGTTTGTGTGTCTTTATCCATTGCTCTCTCCGTACTGTCCATATTAAATATTCAATCTCAAGGCTATTTGATTTATTTTGTTTTCCTGTACTACTTCTGCCTAGTGAAGTTAGTTATATTTTTTGTAGTATCGCTTGCATTTTTTTCTTTTCATTATCAGAAACAAATTGGTTATGAAGAAATCTTTGGTTTTGGTCAATTTACATAAACATCTAATTATATTTCTGCTTTAGGTATGAGTATCTGAATAAAAGTGCACTCGCAATTCTGGATGATTTTTCGACCATTTCATATCTTAACATCTTATTCATGCCATCAATGTCCAAAAATGTTTAGACGACCTCAAGTATCCATAAATGATAATTCTACATACAAACGAGACTTTGAAGATGGTCCTCAGAGTAACCTGGGTAATGTTACTGGGTAATGTTAGATACACTGAATGTGCTAATTTCTTGCATGACGTAAGCACCACTCTCCCTTATCTGCAAGTTTTTGTGATACAACATGCTGCACATATTGTATAAAAGAAAGCACTCTTTGAGTGAGTGTGTACTCTTTAGAGAGAGAAAGAAGATAATTTAAGGGAGGAAGTTTTTATTCATTCTCAGCATGACTTTTCTGTTTTAGTACAAAGAGTTATATAGTTATTACATCATAACTAACTTGCAGAAAATACGGAAGGGTAAATAATAGAATGACAACACAATTGAACCACTAATGCCTTTCACCAAGGACTTTTGTCTAACAAACAAAGTCTTCCATCCAAGCTGGCTTTTTGGTAAACATTTTTGCAAGCTTTGGGCTTTCTTATTTGGACTCCATCTGACTAGTGGGCATGTTATCTTGTTGTTGTGGGTTTTCACCAAAAGGGGCTGTAACATTCCCCTCCTCTTCAGAAATTAGCTTGTCGTCAAGGTGGAAATTGAGATAAGTAGAGGTGAATGTGGCAAGATCTTCCCAAGATGCCTCCTCAGCTGGAGATCCTTTCTATTGAACTAGGACTTGAGATGTTGGTAAACCATGGATGAATACACTGCGTGCATCCAATATTGCATCAGGTTGCTATAGGGGCTGGTTGTTGAAGTTGTCAAGTGGCAAGTCTTGCAGTGGAGGGTGGTCGGTGGCGCATAATGGTTTAAGGACTGAAATGTGGAACAAAGGATGAATACAACTATCTGATGGCAATTGCAGCTTGTAGGCAACAAGACCAATGCGCTCAATAATCGAATACAAGGACGTAGACGAATAAGGACCAAGTCTCCGAGACCAAAGGAGACTTCACGATGGTGTGCATTGAGTTTTTGAGTCTTATGGTGTTGAGCAACGCAAATTCTCTTTAAGAGTGCGTTATAAATCATCACGAGTAAGGAGAGCATCTTCCAATGCTTAAATAGAAGTTGATCCTCTGGTGTACACCGGAATATGAGGTTTTCTACCAAAAAGAGCTTCAAATGGTGACATTTTGAGGCTCTTGTGATAACTAGTATTGTAGTGGAATTCGACCATGGAAGAAATGAAACCCAAGTAGAAAGTTTGTGATGAGTAAACGCCCGCAAGTATTGCTCCAAGCCTTTATTAACCACCTCAGATTGTCCATCTATTTGCTGATGGTAGGCACTACTCATAGATAACTTCATGCCATTCAACTCAAAAAGTTTGCGCAAAAAGTTACTGTAATACCTCAAATTTTACCCTTAGATTAGTCGTTTCATTTTCACATTCCATCTCATTTTGCATTACATTGTAACTAACCGCTAACCAGTTTGCTCAGTCAGTCGGTTTTGCAGGAAAAATCACACTGTGTGCAGTTTAATGGGTGAAGGGAAAAATGGTCATTTATTGGCAACCCGCTGACAATTTGTGAAGCTAAGTCGTCATCTGGAACTCTTCAAGCGATTAGGGTTTTCAATATGCGAGTCGCGCAATTCTTATTGGAGAAAGGGTTGAATTTTTATGGCAGTTTTGACGTCAGGCGTCTCGTGACACAGTGCATTTTATTCAAGAGCCGAGACTCAGTCGTCAGTTGGATTTCAGAAGTACTGTTTAATTTCGGAACTATATGGAGCTGAATGTTTTGAGATATCACTGAATTCAGGTTAAATCGGTGTGAGAATGTGCTTTGAGGAATTTATTGTGACAGACACACGTTTTCCTGCTTTCTGCTAGTTAACGGTCGATTTTAAGGGAACAGTGGAATTTCGGTGCGCGTTGAATTTATAATGAATATCTGTTGTTTTGGTCATGACTGTTAGTTGAGCTGATTCAGGTTACCGAGGTAAAGTAGTCGAGATGCGGTTTGAATTTTCAATACGGAAGACAATTTGTTTTTCCGTTCAACTGAATTTCTCTGCTTATCCGTTCAAGGCTATATCCACCGTTAATATCAGATACAAATTAATTTGCAAGATGATTTGTTTGAACTCAGTTACGTCAGATTTAAATCGTGTAAATGATTAATTGTCGGGTTTGAAGTTGGAACGTCATAACTTAATCGGATAAATCTCATTGGAGGAATTTAATCAGTTTGATTTATTTGGATGAGTTTAATTAGAAGAAGTTAGTCATTTGAATTTAATCGGACAAGTTGAGATTAGTCAGGTGAATTTATTTCGATGAGTTTAACTGGATGAATATAGTCGGGTAAATGGAATCAGATGAATTTATTGGTACGAATGTAATCGGACAAATTTAATCAAACAAACTTATTCAGACAAATTTATTCGAAGGTGCTTAATCGAATAAATTTAGTTAATTGGATTTAGTTGGTTGAGTTTAACTGAGTGATTTTAGTCAGATGAACTTGATCAGGTGGATTTAGTTGGACAACTGAAGCAGATGAATTAATTGGGTGATTTTAATCGGATGAATTATCCGGTGAATTTAATCTAATGAACTCAGTCGGGCGAGTTTATTCGGTTGAGTTTATCCGAAGAAATTTGGTCGGATAGATTTAATTAAATGAATTTATTCGTCTAAGTTTATCGGATGGGTTATTAGGAGATTTTAATCGGAGACTGTAATCGAGAAATGTGATTGAAAAAATAATTTGAATTTATTCATTTTAATATTATATTATTACAATATTACAATATTACAAAAAAAATGGTAATTACAAAAAGCTTTAAAATTCCTAATTTTCCTAAAAATGTCTTCGAGTCCGATTCTTCGAGCTTCGACTTTTTCGAACTTGCAAAGAAAATCCACAACAGAGCAAGCAATTTTTTGGTTAGGAAAATTGTTTTTTTCTGGTCTCGATACCCTCGGTTAGATTTCATCATCGGGTACGTTGGGAGGGCAACGACGAAGTCTTCGCCAACTCTTGACTTATTTTCGGACCTCGGCACAAGACCCGACAACCTCTGTTCAAATTAACCAGGAGAGAGAAAAAGTGATTTTTCAAGAAAAAGTGCTTTTGGAAAAAACACTTATTTAAAAAAAAATGGTTTTTCCAAACAAGCCACAAATATCTTTTCTCAAAATCCTAACAGCCACAACATATCAAACATGCCAAAGTTAAGCCACAATTTTCGCAACAAGACCAAATCGCTGTCAAATTCGCAAACAATAAAGGCATAAAAGTCGCAGCTTACAACAACAATAGTTCCTGGAAAACAGCAAGAATCAACACCAAGATCGTAAAAATACAAGCCTAAAACATAAAGAGCAGAATAATATAAGAACCACATAAAGAGTACAAAAAGAGAGATCTCCGAAAAAACCCAGGAGATTGGAAGAAGAATAATAGAACAACCCAAGTTCATTATCATCAACATCAAGAATCAAAAAACGGCGGCTCACACAAACCACAACGACGCGAATCATCGTCAAATCGCATCCACCAACAAATATAAGACTCAGAAAAGGGAGTTCTTCCGTATCATCATCGTCACCCTCATCACCCAACTCCAACTGTCGTATGAGAATCTCACAAAGGGTCCGTTTTATCTTTCTTATTCCTTAACATTGTTTGGCTTTATTGTAATAGGGACAGAGAAAGAGAAAGGGCTGCCATGAACAACGTGGAGAAGAATAGCCGCGGAGGGGAGAACGGAAAACGCAAGCGAAGCTCTCCCATGGGAGGCTACAACCACGCCGCTCGCAGGGTGAAGATGAAGTGAAAAGGAAACCCTAGCTTTGTCTCAGCCAACACGCACCCTTCCTCTTCTTATCCTCTATTCTTTTTCTATTTATTCATTTATTCATTTTTAGGTAAGTTAATTAAGTTCAAATATATTGTTAAACCAAAATTCTTTTAAAAATAAAAGTCATAAGTTAATTTTGTTTTAATAACTTAAAAATAAAACTCTCCTTTAATAAATTAAAATTAAACCATTTTTTAAACCATATTTTTAAATTAAACATTTTCCTAATTAATTTTTTTTAATTAAGACCATTTTTAAAGTTAAAAATCAATTTTAGTCAATTAAAACATTTTTAAAAGAATTTTTGTATTTATAAATTGAAAACATTTTATTAACTTAAAATCCACATTTTACTAACTTAATTAGAACCCATTTTATTAAAATTAAAATTAAACTAAACCCACTTTTCTTTAAAATTAAAATAGGAACCATTGTAATTAATCAATTTTTTTTAGCAAAATCTAGAATTAGAACCATTTGTTTATTTTGTAAATGCTTTAGTTAACTTCAAATGCAGCTAACATCTTGATTACAATTGTGAATTAAATTTTGCCCGTCCATTGCCCGTTTAACTTTGTATAACGCTTATGCCGTTTTTCCACTGTTCCTCAGTTGTATAATTGCTAAATTCCCCGTACTTTTTGCATTTTCATTTTCGGGTTGTAATATTACGCGTGTGTATCATCGCTTTTCATTTCTTTTACCGCTTTCGTACTTTCCTATATTTCAATTCTGCCATTTAACTAATTTGTCGTCTGCCTTATTTACCGTTAAACCCCTCCGAAGGAATAGATCTAGCCGTTTGACCGCCGTGTCAATAGTCCTTATCTTTGACCCTTTCAAAACCCTAATCGCATAGGCGTCTCGTTGTGGACCAAATTACCCTTTACCCGGACCAAATTACCCTTTACCCTAGAATTATGTTAAGGAGTCATCGCACTCCGTTTTAGGTTTTCCGCCGTGGAATACCTATCTTACCCTTTCAATTAAATTCAACTTCAACGTAGAGATTGGAGTCACTGCACTCCGCGTAAGCGCTTTCTTAAGAACGCTTATTCCCCACTGAAACCTTGACCACTGTCAAGAAGTTTCTAACGTCCCTTTTAAGGGGAACTACGATTACTCTGATTCCATCCCCTACCTCAGATATATAGGCACAAGATGCGAGTCTTGGCGAGTAAACTTAGGACTAACCCTTAGGTCTCTCTGTCACCTCTAACCCTTTGCAATGTACCCTCAAGTAGATAATCAAGCAAAATAGTAAACTTTAAACAAAAGATTCCTGTAGAGTACTAAAAAAGTTTAGGGTGCTAATACATTCCCTAAGCTTAACCAACCCCTTACCTAGAGCTCTCCCCGCATTGTTTACGATGCAAAAATTAGGTTTTCTTTCCTTTGACCTTTTCCTTCGGATAAATCAAAGACCGGTTGTGAACTAAAGATGTGTTTCAACTTAATTAATAATTTGATATCCTATTCTCACCGCAACAGAAAATGACGACTTCACTGGGGAATCTCCTAACTTTTAAGGGTTACCCCTACTTTGTGTATTGTATGCTATTTACTTTATTGTTTGTTTGTATATATATATATATATATATTGTTTTTACCTTGCTCGAGGTATCTTTATTGTGAGATAAGTCCTACACCCGTGTCGCTACTGCGAAAATCGGCGCCGGCTGACAGAAGAGTCGCCACCGTGCGTTATTTATCCCAACGGAGGGAAAGGAAACGCTCGAAGTAAACCTCGCAAAAAACAGGGAAAGGTATGGTCGTCGCAACCAAAACCTGGGTTCGGGAGTCGGTTACGCAAGGGGAAGGTATTAGCACCCCTCACGTCCGTCGTACTCGACGGGATCCACGCTTGCTTGGGTTGTCTACAGGATGCAAAAACAATCTATCTACGGCTGCTAAATCTAAACGGGAGGGAATTGACTCGATAGAGCGTCGCACTCTATGCCTACGTATTCTCAAGAGAGAAAGTCAGAGTCAACGTAGTTCGGTACTACGGGGAAATTGGCTCGCCAAGACCTCGCGTCTTGTGCCTACGTACTTCCACACTGCATGGAAGATCAGAGCTTTACGTAGTTCAGGCTAACTACGGCTAAACAGGGTATTCTCACACAGCAGTGAGAAATCAAACTGGCTTCACAGGTACGGGAACCTATGGGCAAAACTACGGTTTGGTCTCAAATGCACTCGGGCAAGAGAGAAAAAGGGTAACATCAGTCGTCAGCGGGAAAGTCTCGATCGCACAGCAGCGAGAGAACAAAAGGTTAGTCGTGAGGGATGTGTACGATCCAAATCCATTGGGCTTGAGGCCCAAGCTCCCACGATCCATCTCCCTTCCTTTCTCCATTCACTCTGAAACCCTAATGAAGCTTTCTCCTTTCTCCCTCAGCCGCCGTCGTCTACCTCCGAACTCCCCCTTCTCAAACTCTCTCACTCTCAACCTAACCTTCCAGTTACACCAAACTGACCATCTTGATATCATTACCATAATCTAGGATTCGTACAAATCACCGTCGCCATTGGAAGCTGCGAAGAAGATGGAGATCTCTTGAAGATCGTGAGGATACGATATGAATCGGTGAAGAATATAGACGGTTTCTGGAGTTCGTGCATGTTCTTCGCTATTTCTGACGATGATTGTTGGAGGCTTTGATTCTGGAAACGCATGAAGATGAGCGTTAGAGAACGATGATGAAGGTTGATCGGTTGAATCTGGAGGCGTTCTTGAAGCTTCTGGAGTTTCTTGAACTTGTTATGAACTCTTGATGATGAAGTATTTGGACTTTCTGGAAAATGATGAACTCTTGTTGTTCATTGTTGAATCTGAAGAAAGATGAAGAATGGATGAACGATAAATGTTCTTCTTGTTGATGATGTGGATAATGATCGGTTGAATCTGGCGATGAGGATTCTGGAGGTGAGAGATGAAGTTCTGATCGGAGGAAGATGATCGGAGGTTGGATGTTGATCGGAAGAGATGAAGGAATGAGGAGAAGGAGAAAATTTCTGGAATTTTTGGGGTGTTTGAGGTTTCCGGCGACGGGTAGGGCGGCCGGAGTAGGTTAGGGTGGCGGTTGCATGGCCGCCGGCCATGCAACTGGTAGAGTCCGGTGAGGTGCTGTGGTGGAGACGCGTGGCAAGGTGAGTGGGGGAACGGCGTGCATGGATGCCACGTATTGTGAAGCGTGGCAGAGAGAGAGAGGAAATGTGAGTGATGCGTGGCGTGATGGAATGAAGAAACGTGGGTCCTCCTTCTGATTACACGTGGATGCTGATGAATATATAGACATGCTGAATTCTGGACAATTCTGGAATCTTCTGGACTTAGACCAAGCGAATTTGGGCTGTGGCTGAACGAAATTGGATATAGGCCCAAACGGAAATGGTTAAAAAAAACTCAAAAAAGACTGAATTGAATTAAAAAAGATTAAACCAATCAAAACTAACTAAAAACTAACCTAATTAACTAACTAATACTCAATTAATTTCTATTAATTAACAAACTCTAACAAATCCACTAATCTAAAAAAAACTCTAATAAAACCTATATTAAAATTTTTATTAAATTTCTAATAACATCTAATTTATTTAAAAGAAACTCTATCATTAATAAAAGAAAATAAAAAAAAACTATATTCTCCTATATTAAAATCTATTTAAACTAATAAAAGAAAAAAAATCTATTATTATTCTATATTATCCTAAAATGATTTAAAAATCTAAAAATCCAGAAAAAAATCACAATAATTCCCGAAGGAGCACCGAACGACAAATAACACCGCGAGAGCGCATCAAAATAGCCGGTAAAAATAAACGGGCACCGAAATATCCTCAAAACACGATTCTATCTATCTAAACTGATTAAAAACACCTGAAACGCGAGACGAGAGCTGTGATCCCGATAAAATCAAAACAAATGAAAAATGCACTGTATGCGATATGCAGATGCGAATGCGGTCATGCGTCGAAACATAGGGCCAGATACGGGACCCGGTTGGTCAAACTTTGGGGTGCAACAGCTGCCCCTATTCAAGCGGCTTGGACCTGAATGGGTGAAGAGCGCTCAGCCTTCAAACATTCGAGGTAGATGACGGTTGAATACAAATGAAACCCTGAAATTTGCCAACCGCGGGAATATACTGCAAAATTGCTTGAGGAATAGCCTCCAATGAACTGAAGTTTGGTTGTCACGGCAACGACTGGTCAATTTTCTGATAAATTTTCTTCTCCTTGCAACACCAATCACCTGTGTGACGCCACAAGTATTGGAATAATGCTTCAAAAAAGCAAACACCTTCCCATCTGTTATGGGATCTTTTCTGTCGACTCATGGTTCACGGCGAACCTGAGGAAACTCTCCTGGGGAATTCTGAATTGAACTGCCTGGCACCTATTCTGACGAAGGCGGCAGCTTCAGAAGTTCGATATGTGTCAATCTTTCTTCGTTTTTCTTTCCAGTGCTGACGTAACATCCAAATGAAGAATCACTCCGCTGGGGAAGACGAGAAGCTTAACCACACAACTCTGCGGGGGAACAAATTCGAAAGCCAATAGGTAACCATCCTGGTCTATGTTTCGACATGCGTATGCTTGAAATGATGCAATGCCCTATATGACATGGATATGCTATGCGTTCTATTTGAAAATGCGATGCCCAAACGGCGTGGATATACTATATGCTTGTATGAATGCTATGACTATATATGCGAATGTACATGCAGGCTCGAGCTGCCAGAGAACACCAGGTCTTCAAACCACTTGGCAAAATAAATGCCGAAGGAAACGTCAACTCTACTGGGGATGAACCGAAGTCACATAACCATCTCAGCAAAATAAATGCTGAAAAAGGGAAACCAAATCCGCTGGGGATAACCGTCCTGCTTGAGAAATGAAAAAGCAACGCTGCTTGGCGACTTCACTGGGGAAAGAAAACAACTCTGCTTGGGGATGCTCCCTTCAAACCATTGGCAACTGATTGTGCTCTGCGGGGATTGACCCAAACTGGGGTTGATTGCGCGCAGCATACTGCTGGAAATGCCCCTACTATCAAGTATATCAATCTTAATCTGCTGAGAATACTCCCGATCCTACTCTGATGCGGGGTAAAATACGATCTCGACTCTGCCGGGGATAGTAAGCAACCTTCATCTGCTGAAGAGTAGCAATTCTGATTTAACAACATCCACAAGGAATTCAAACATTAATCAGAGCACTGGTATCCATCGAGCTTCGTATCGGGAAACATGACAACATGCGAGTCATTGGGATTTACTGTGTCAGGTACCTTTTAGGTTTTTGTTTTTCTTGGTTTAGGATGAACATGGATTATGTACACAGTGGAAGATATGGAAAATACTAGACGAGAACTAGCATTCAAGGATAGACTACCAGACGAGAATTGATAGGAAAATAGGTTATTGGACGAGAATTGATTTGGTAACGGACATCAGACGGGGCTGACTGGATAACAGACTGAGGCATAGACAACCAGGCGAGAACTGGCTGAAAGCTGACGTATACTAGACGAGAACTGGTATAACACATAGGTTAAAACACACGATGATCAGACGAGAACTGATTACACGACGACATGTACCAGACGAGAACTGATACAACACTTGAAGAAACGGTGACCAGACGAGAACTGGTTACAATAAACTACGCCAGACGGGAACTGATGCTTACAATAAACTACACCAGACGGGAACTGATGTTTACGGAAAGGGTGGGCCAGACGAGAACTGGTTACCGGTTTGCCAGGCGAGAACTGGACTTTGGAAACGACTGGTTACTGACACGCAACAGGTTTAGACTGTAGGATAATGATCCAACGACAGCAAGGCCTTTTCTATTTGAAAGGTTTTTTGATAAAGGTAATGATATGATTCCCCGATACTCAACTCCGGCTGGGGATAAACAAACTAGCTTGAACATCTTGCTCTAGTACACTCAGTTGGGGATAAGAAGACTGGCTTGAACAACTTGCCCCAGTCTAACTCTTGGGAACACCTGCTCTGAACAGCTTGCTACGAGACGACCTCGAGATTACTTGCCCCGGTATCTGTATGACAACAGAATTCCATCTCCATTAAACCTCTATCAACCTAGTTGATTTCAAAATTCTCTGCAATGACTTGCCCCTGAATGAGCGTTCTAGCGACTTAACCTGATCTGATTATCCGTCTGAAGTATCTGCTTTCAAATCTCCACATTCTGCATAACTGCCCCTGATTGGCTCTCGAGAAGCCTCACTTCTGATCAACTGCTTCTCAAACGTACTGCCCCTGATCAACTGAAGCTTCGGGACTTGCCCCCAGACTAACTGATATTGAACTTATTGCAAATCAATGCCCCTGATTCATAGGTCTTCACAACATACACCCTTCTGGTTCAGACTACTGAATTACTCAGTCCTGCTTGACGATTCCCTGTTGGAATTTCTTTCATGCCAACTACTAACCTGCAGTTAAAATTGTCTATTCGCGAATGGTAATCTTAATGCAGTGGTTTATGCAGATTTTGAAAATTTTTTTGAGCTGTCACTCATTTACATGTCATGATTGTGAGTGACGAATGAAACACAGTTCAAACGTAGTGCTTACGTGGTCAGTGAAAAATACAACAAGGATGTGACTAGCAAGTCAAGAAGGAGTCAGGTTACTCAACCTTGTCGTAATGCGCTTTCGGAATAAACCCTACCTCAATTAGGTCTTTTAAGGGTTGTATCGTGGTCGGGTTCACGGTTCGTGAAACAAAGGATATTCGGCTCAAAGTATGATTTGTACCCACCCCTTTCTACGTGATGATCTCCGATCCTAAGGTTCAGTTAACCTGACACGAGCGCTCGCCTCTTCGAGAGGTATGTTGAATGGTAAGAACCACAATTAAGGAATTCACAAGGTTTTTTCCGGAGTGACAATTACTCCTTCTCGTTTTCGGTGTCTGTGTACACGACTTTATGACTTGCTGGGAAAAAAAAATTCCTCTATCCCTTCTTTTCGTTCTTTTGATTCCCTAATTTTTGCCTGGACTGACTCCTTTTGAGTTCTTTTCGATTTTTTCGATTTCTTTCGAAGTCCAGCGAGATGCCCTGATTTTTGCCTAAGTATTAGCTCTCTAGCTTTTTCTTTCTTTTTACTTAGCGGGCTTTCTTTCTTTCTTTTGGAACAAAGTCGTGTGACACTGGTTGTCTTGATTGCTTTGAAAGGATTGTAGCTGTCTCACTCCTGATTGGTGAGGTTTGACCTCTTGAAAGGTGTAAACTATTTGGTCCTCGAAAGACAACACTCCTCTGTAAGACTTGAATGCTCGGTCAAGCTAACTGACAACTACCCTGCCCCGGGTTAAGATGTGAGGGTATAAAAAGTCCAAAAAAACTTCTACTTCCTGGCTCGAAGTGGTTAACAAGGGACTAACTCCTTATATCTCCAGTGTTTGGGGGATTTGAAACAATGCCTTGTACGTCATCGGTAAGGTCTTATCTGAAAGCATACGATCATCGGTTATGAGTTTATTTCGTCATCCTCCCTCCAATCTTTGCTAGTCACAGGGATAAAGTGGAGTGAATAAAATGCAAGTGTCAGTGCAATGCAGTAAATGAGCGACAACGACATGATTAATTCAGAAAAATGCATAGTCACTTTATTATTATCACCATTCGAACATACAATGTTTAAAAGCAAGTAGTAACTAACAGAAAAGAAACTACAAATGCAAATGATATAAAAGTCTGAGGACTGCCAATGCTGAGGGCGCCTGCCTGTCTGAACCACTGGCTTTTGCTGGGGGATACCTTCCGAGTCTACGAGCTTAGACAACTGAGCGGTTGGGATGAACAAACAGAAATCCTTCCCAAAAGGAAATGCGATCTTGGTCAATCAACTGCTGTACCTTCGCCTGAAATGCTTTACAATCTTCTGTCGAATGCCCTGGAGAACCACCATGGTAACCACACTGAACGTGGGGATTGTACCCAGGAGGGTAAGGTTCTGGAACTGGCTTAAGAGCTTTTGGTTCCACCAAAGAACTCTGGATCAAAGACGGTAGCAGCTGGCTATACGGCATAAGCACTGGGTGAAAAGGAGCTTTCCTTCGTTCCAAATTGTTGCGAGGTCGATTCTGATTCTGACGCTGATTCTGATAACTTCGACCACGAGTTTGCTGCTTTGCAACGGAAGCGACATAAGATTCCTGATAGGGTGCCCCAGGCACGACTGTCTGTTCAGTATAACAAGCCACATGAGGTACTGATCTCTGATAAGATGAAGAACCAACAAAATTCACTGATTCGCTTCGAGGATATTCAACATTTGGCATGACTGCATTGATCACAACTCCTTCTTCACTCTGATAGTCACAAGGATATTCAGTTTCACCAGCTTGATCATTTGAAGTAATCTGAATTTTCCCAATTCTTATGGCATACTCAAGGCGTTCTCCTAATGTTACCACGTCAGAGAAACTTAACGGAAGTCCGAGCAATCTTTCGAAGTACGGATCTTGTAGGGAATCTACAAACATGCTTGTCATCTCTTGGTCCAACAGCGGTGGATGCACTCTAGCAGCAAATTCTCTCCATCTCTGAGCATACTTCCTGATAGGTTCATTGTCCTCTTGAGACAGTTCTTGCAACTGCATGCGATAAGGAGCTATGTCTAAGTTGTAATCGTACTGGTTCAGAAAAGCTCTGGCTAAATCCATCCATGACTGAATCTGATTTCTCTCTAACTGCATATACCACCTCAAAGATGCCCCAGTCAGACTATCTTGAAAGCAATGGATCATCAATTTGTCATCTCGCGCAAACGCAGTCATTCTTCGACAGAACATCATCAAATGCAGCTTCGGACAGCTATCGCCTTTGTACTTCTCAAATTTCGGCGCTTTGAACTTATAAGGCAACACCAGGTCAGGAACCAAACACATGTCTACAGCATCCAGGTTAACAGCATCTTTCATCTTTAAAGCTTTCATTCCTTCTTCCAACGCTCAGAGTCTTCTATCCTTTTCAAGAGCTCTTGGATCTACCATCCCGGCCATTGGAATATCTCTTCGGTGATTCATCACAGGGAAAGCAACACCTTGGTTGTTAACAGGAGGAGGACGCTCATTTTGGGCAACAAACTGCTCATGTCGACCTCGGTTCTCAACAGAAGGCTGTACAACTTGGTCTGCAGTAACGTTGTTCGCTTGCGGGAAGTCTTCCATAGAATCATACAGAGGGTTGGACGTCGTAGTGAACCCCGTCAAGGTGTTAGGAGACTGGAAATTGCCTTCAGACATAGCTACCGATAGTCTTCAGCTGACTGCAATGCTTGACTCTGCTCAAAGCTACTCAACCCCTAGGTAGGTCTTCTGATAATCAACAGTTGCTCAATCCAAACTCCGGGTAATCACCTTCAGGAAACAAAGGCTGGATCAGAACTCTGGCTAACTGGAGGATGATATGCAATATGATGCAACACTGATATGCACATGATATGCAAGATGCAGCAAACAACGGGACCACAACCCCCACACAAATCTGAACACTACTGCGCTGCTGACGGAGTACGGTTGCTCTGAAGAGAAGACCAAAATAACGGGTAGGTTGGAAGTCAAGGTTCCTGCAAAAAAAACCCCCCACTCACAGGTATGGACCTATATCTGACAAGGTACGGCATCCTATGCGGTCGTCAGCGTCACAGACTTTCAAAACTGACGATACGATTCCTAGAAGGAGTGGCATCATCGAGTCTTGAAGAGGCCTCACTTAGCTAACTTCCAAATGATCGGTTCCCGGAGTCGACAATCCAACTAACCAACAACCCCTTCGATCCAAAGGGTAGAAAAAGAAGTCAACCAGAAGAACCTCGTCCGAGTGTAGATTTCGCGGGACACTAGTACAAGCAAAGCCGGTACGCGCCCACTAATCTTTACTCTAAGTCTAAGGTGCACTCAAGCCCAGGTCCGGCTTCTCTCTCAATCATAGAACACCCGTCACACCCCAACAGCAACAGATAATATCAATAAATAAGCCCCAAATAGACAAGCAAACAAGCGCTAGGATTGACTCTCTCTTAGGGGACGTTGGATCCCACATGCATAAGAACTATTGCAGTCCTTAGCAGCCAGAGGACGTTGAATCCCCAGCAGACTCACATAGGGAACTAACGCAGTACCTAGCAGAGTCGCCAGCTGCTGGGGATTGCCCCAAACATCCAGGAGAAAACCTAAGGCAAGACTCGAATAGGGAACCAATGAAGTCCCCAGCAGAGTCGCCAGCTGTCGCTACTGCGAAAATCGGCGCCGGCTGACAGAAGGGTCGCCACCGTGCGTTATTTATCCCAACGGAGGGAAAGGAAACGCTCGAAGTAAACCTCGCAAAAAACGGGGAAAGGTATGGTCGTCGCAACCAAAACCTGGGTTCGGGAGTCGGTTACGCAAGGGGAAGGTATTAGCACCCCTCACGTCCGTCGTACTCGACGGGATCCACGCTTGCTTGGGTTGTCTACAGGATGCAAAAACAATCTATCTACGGCTGCTAAATCTAAACGGGAGGGAATTGACTCGATAGAGCGTCGCACTCTATGCCTACGTATTCTCAAGAGAGAAAGTCAGAGTCAACGTAGTTCGGGACTACGGGGAAATTGGCTCGCCAAGACCTCGCGTCTTGTGCCTACGTACTTCCACACTGCATGGAAAATCAGAGCTTTACGTAGTTCAGGCTAACTACGGCTAAACAGGGTATTCTCACACAGCAGTGAGAAATCAAACTGGCTTCACAGGTACGGGAACCTATGGGCAAAACTACGGTTTGGTCTCAAATGCACTCGGGCAAGAGAGAAAAAGGGTAACATCAGTCGTCAGCGGGAAAGTCTCGATCGCACAGCAGCGAGAGAACAAAAGGTTAGTCGTTAGTATGCTCGCTACGATGTCGCATCCTATGCCTACATATTCTCGTCTGGTACGAGAAATCAAAGCAGCTGTAGTTCGGCTACTTCGGGACCACAACTCAAATCTCGTTTTATTAACATTCTAAAAAAATGGTTACAATGAGTGAATACTGAAAATAAACTCCTAGGAAGTACTATCCTATCCATCTATCTATAATGGAAAATCGAATGGAAAATAGTCCCCTAACAAGTGGACCTCTAAACTATCCTAAAATTGGAAAAATAAACTCCTATGAAAAATATCTATAAAAAATATTGAATCTGCAAAGTAATATTTTTTATTATTTTTCTTACTATTTTTCTTCTATTCTTTTTTCATGTTTCTTTTTCAATCCTTTTCAAATAGTTCTTTTTCTTTTTCTTTTCAAATATATTTCCTTCATATATTTTTTTTCATATTTCTCTATGTATTTTTCATATTTCTTTTTCTCTTTCCTTTTATTTTTCTATTTTTTCTCACTATTTCTTTTTCTCTTTTTAATATTTCTTTTCTATAAAGCAACAAAGAAAACATGTAAGAAAATAAAAAAGAAAAAAAACAGGGAGGGGGTGTACTGGTACAGGGGGTGTTACAAACAGAAAAAAAATAAAAATCAGTGGGACTGGGCCCAGCCCAATAGGGAATTCAGAAAAGAAAAAAAACAATTGGGAGGGGGTATCGATCCAAAACGGAGGTGCATGCCAAGCAGAAATATTGGGCCCAGCCCAATCCGTCAGTAAGCAAGAAACGGGGGGGGGGGGGGGGGGGGTGGTATGGCAAAGTGAGGGGTGTGTACGATCCAAATCCATTGGGCTTGAGGCCCAAGCTCCCACGATCCATCTCCCTTCCTTTCTCCATTCACTTTGAAACCCTAATGAAGCTTTCTCCTTTCTCCCTCAGCCGCCGTCGTCTACCTCCGAACTCCCCCTTCTCAAACTCTCTCACTCTCAACCTAACCTTCCAGTTACACCAAACTGACCATCTTGATATCATTACCATAATCTAGGATTCGTACAAATCACCGTCGCCATTGGAAGCTGCGAAGAAGATGGAGATCTCTTGAAGATCGTGAGGATACGATATGAATCGGTGAAGAATATAGACGGTTTCTGGAGTTCGTGCATGTTCTTCGCTATTTCTGACGATGATTGTTGGAGGCTTTGATTATGGAAACGCATGAAGATGAGCGTTAGAGAACGATGATGAAGGTTGATCGGTTGAATCTGGAGGCGTTCTTGAAGCTTCTGGAGTTTCTTGAACTTGTTATGAACTCTTGATGATGAAGTATCTGGACTTTCTGGAAAATGATGAACTCTTGTTGTTCATTGTTGAATCTGAAGAAAGATGAAGAATGGATGAACGATAAATGTTCTTCTTGTTGATGATGTGGATAATGATCGGTTGAATCTGGCGATGAGGATTCTGGAGGTGAGAGATGAAGTTCTGATCGGAGGAAGATGATCGGAGGTTGGATGTTGATCGGAAGAGATGAAGGAATGAGGAGAAGGAGAAGATTTCTGGAATTTTTGGGGTGTTTGAGGTTTCCGGCGACGGGTAGGGCGGCCGGAGTAGGTTAGGGTGGCGGTTGCATGGCCGCCGGCCATGCAACTGGTGGAGTCCGGTGAGGTGCTGTGGTGGAGACGCGTGGCAAGGTGAGTGTGGGAACGGCGTGCATGGATGCCACGTATTGTGAAGCGTGGCAGAGAGAGAGGAAATGTGAGTGATGCGTGGCGTGATGGAATGAAGAAACGTGGGTCCTCCTTCTGATTACACGTGGATGCTGATGAATATATAGACATGCTGAATTCTGGACAATTCTGGAATCTTCTGGACTTAGACCAAGCGAATTTGGGTTGTGGATGAACGAAATTGGATATAGGCCCAAACGAAAATGGTTAAAAAAAACTCAAAAAAGACTGAATTGAATTAAAAAAGATTAAACCAATCAAAACTAACTAAAAACTAACCTAATTAACTAACTAATACTCAATTAATTTCTATTAATTAACAAACTCTAACAAATCCACTAATCTAAAAAAAACTCTAATAAAACCTATATTAAAATTTTTATTAAATTTCTAATAACATCTAATTTATTTAAAAGAAACTCTATCATTAATAAAAGAAAAGAAAAAAAACTATATTCTCCTATATTAAAATCTATTTAAACTAATAAAAGAAAAAAATCTATTATTATTCTATATTATCCTAAAATGATTTAAAAATCTAAAAATCCAGAAAAAAATCACAATAATTCCCGAAGGAGCACCGAACGACAAATAACACCGCGAGAGCGCATCAAAATAGCCGGTAAAAATAAACGGGCACCGAAATATCCTCAAAACACGATTCTATCTATCTAATCTGATTAAAAACACCTGAAACGCGAGACGAGAGCTGTGATCCCGATAAAATCAAAACAAATGAAAAATGCACTGTATGCGATATGCAGATGCGAATACGGTCATGCGTCGAAACATATGGCCAGATACGAGACCCAGTTGGTCAAATTTTGGGGTGCAACAACCCGGACTTGAGTGATATTATTATAGGAAGGTGATATATTCGACGAGGCTTATAGGGAGTGAGTCCCGACCAAGCTGACTTGAGAATCACTGCTCAGTTGAGACCCTCCTAAAAATATCTCTGTTGAACGAGTATAGTCGTGAAAACACTTACTATTTTTAGCTAGGAGTCCGGGATATTGGGGGTCCGTAGTACCTTAACACCACCTTGGCCTTATCTAGGACATAGTGCGAGGACTATGAGGGAGTAGTCCTAAAATAGTTGCTACGCGATGCTACACCCGAAAGAGGTTCTCTTGAGAATATTATCAACCACTGAGTCAGTCGTAAAATTGATAATATCCGCAAGATGGATTGATGACTTTCGGCACCGATTTAGAACCATTGTTCTGCAGGTACAACTACCCTATAGTACATACCTTACGGGGAATGGTAGACCTTGACTCCACTCATTTTCCTCTAACCTAGGACTTTTGTGTGTACGTGTGCATTGCATCCATAAAGCATCACATTGCATTAAGTTTCATGGAATTCAAACTTTATTTATGAACATTGCAGGGATACCATGGATTACAGTAGGAAAAACATTTTGAAATATTCTTTTAAGAGTCTTAAGTTGGATGACCTAAGGAAGTTAGGAGCTTTGGTTCAAGATCAAGAAGGATTCTGAAACAAATATGGAAGGTTGTTATCTTTGTTGGGACGTCAAGTGGACGACAGACTTCTTTCAGTTTTGCTACAGTTCTACGATCCGGACTATCATTACTTTACATTCCCCGATTATCAGTTATTGCCTACCTTAGAGGAGTACTCTCAATTGGCAGGGTTACCTATTTTGGATGGGTTTCCTTTCCCTTTCTTGGAGAAGGACCCTAAAGAGTAAGACATTGCTAGAGCCATATGCTTGAAGGTATCCGATATCAAGGACAATATGATTAACAAAGGTGATACTTTTGGTTTACCTACAACTTCCTTAATCAAGAAAGCCCAATACTATGCCGATCATATGAGTATGCCTACGTTTGAGGCAATCCTCGTCTTGCTTATCTATGGAGTGTTACTTTTCCCTAGTTTTGAAGGCTTCGTTGATCTCAATACCATCAAGATCTTCATGAAGAATAACCCAATACCGACTTTATTGGGTAACACTTATCATTCTGTAAATCTCTGAAACTTTCAGGGAGGAGGGATGATTACATGTTGTGTACCTTTATTGTGCAAGTGGTTTATTTCGCACTTGCCCAAGTCTGGTCCTTTTTGGGATCTAGATAAAGGACGTTGGTCACAAAGACTTATGGCTCTAACTCACTCGGATATTGATTGGTATAACCGTGTGTATGATGGGACATTGATCATTGATGGTTGTGGAGACTTCGCCAACGTACCCTTACTTGGTTTTAATGTAGGAATCAACTACAATCCAATCCTAGCTCGCCGACAGCTAGGATATCCATTGAAGGAACCGCCTAAAAGTGTGCATGTGGAAATAATCTTATTCAAAGACAAAAAAGAGCTTCAAGATAAGATTGTATCTGCTTGGCGTCACTTGCATAAGAATGGTAGAGAAAGTCTGGGAAAACCTAATTGTGTTTCCATGGAACCATACCTCCATTGGGTCCGAGAAAGAGCCATAAAGCTGAAGATGCCTTATCCTCGCCAAGATCCCTTGCCTCCGAAAAGGGAACCAATTCTAGTTTTCATGTCTGAAGATGAAACGTTGAAGATCGCTTTGAAGAAAGCACAACATGAGGCAGAAGCATGGAAGAATAAATACCATGTTGTCGTCATCGAGAATGCCGGACTTCAGAAGCAACTTCAGGCGAAGAACGAAGAGGCACTTTCCTACAAGAAGAGAAAAATCTACGAGGATTTATTTTCCTCCTACTCTCCTCCTACTCTTTAAAGGTGTAGACAAAACTTCCTTAGGACTTTATTAGCTTTTATTTAGCTATTTTGGTTAAGATCTTTCTTTTAAGAATATTACTTGTAATCCATTTTCAAAAATAACAAATAAAATTTCTTTGGTATTCCGTGATATTCGTAAATATTTGAATTCCATGAAATCATTTCATTCGCATTTTGCATTTTAGCATCATATTTTTGTATTGCATCTGTCTCCCGATTTCTCATCCGAGGTTCTCTCGCCTTCCAATTCAGTCACCATGGGTCCTCCGCATCAGTATAATACTAGAGCCCAAGCTCGAAAAATGATGGAAGAACATATCCAAGAGATCGACTGTGTCAGCCATGAACTCGAAGATCTTCGGGGAAGTGTAGGGCAGATTGCGGAGATGCTACAAGCTCTTAATGCGAAGATAGATACTCAACCCATTGTTGTCTTTGAGATTACTAATACTATTGTAGGTCCTCAACCAGTTGTTACCGTTGTGAATGTACCTCCTCATTGCCTTCCACCCGGTTCGGTGCCCCATACTATTGCTCAACCAGTTCAATAAGTTGGTCCTCCATAGTTCAAAACTCCGAGCGTCAGCCATCACAAAAGAGCTACACGCCGGAGGAGTCCCTCGAGCAGGTATAACCATAAAATGGCTGTTCGTCAACCGTAGCGACGTCAATCTAATTATGTTCAAGGTTATCCGGTTCAGTATGTTCAACAAACCTATATAGCTGTTATTGCACCTCCCTTCAATCAGCAGTTTCCTACATATCAGCCTGTGCAACCGGCTCCGGTCTATCAGCATACAGTATATCAACAACCTCCCAGTTATCAGCCTGCACAAACTCCTTTCAACTGTCAACGAGCACCCAATGCTCCTGCCAGTCAATAGCCTAAGAAGCAAGCACCTCGCCAGAATGGTCTGAATAGGAGACAATACAAGCCTTGTCCTCCAATTCCGATGACTTTTACCGAGTTGTACTCTTCATTAGTGCAACGAGGTATGATTACCACCCGGGCTTTGGGTCCACCTCGTAATCCTTTTCCTGCCAACTACGACGCTGCCGCTCATTGTTTATTTCATGAAGGTACGTCCGACCATGATCTGGAAGATTGCTATGCTCTCAAGTACATTTTCAGAGACTTGTTGGAAAAGAAGATACTGTCTTTTGATGATCCTCAGCCGAATGTCAAGAACAATCCTTTTCCTAACCATGGGGATGTTAATGATATTGATGATTTATCTGATGAGAGCCTTATTCTTGACGGTTCTCAGAGCAGAACTCCTCTCAGGGTTTCCCATCTGCCAAGTTCAAGCTCTGCAAAGGCTGTTTTCAATATATCTACGACTGTTTTCAACATATCTAAGCCTGTTTTCAACATGTCTACTCCTACAGCGAATCATCCGAAGCCGGTAACGGTCTAGAAGCCTAGTCCACTTCATCTCAATGATCCTCTAGATGATATGACCATGGTCGACAAAGCATCGGGGAAGGTTATTCTGAAGGAAAATTTGAAGACTGATAATGAAGCAGTGAGAGATGTAGTTGGGGCAAGCAAGACGACTCACAGTGATCATATTCATACCCCTTGTTTCAATGAGGCTCCGCCAGAAGAAACCACTACTACTGTGATGACCTTGAATACAAAGACTTCATAATCTCCTTTAGACAGTTCATTTTGTTTATTTATTTATATTCTGTTTCTTTGATTAAGCATAATTAGCATGTACAAACTTGTTATTTTGATTAGTGCGATGCATATGTTTGTCTTGAATAAATCCATTCGTATTCACTCACAAAAATTACTTTTCATGATCTATAAATGCCAACTTTACCCGATCTCTTGCTTGATAGGGAATTAGGAGGAGGATGATGAATCAAAAAATGTCAGATCTCTTGTCGTATGCTTTCGATTGAAACCTGCTGATGATGTAAGGCATTATTCAAATCCCAAACACTGGAGGTATAAGGATGATAATCCCTCGTTTAACCCCTTTGAGCCTTGGAGTAGGAGTTTCTTTTTTCCGAATAACAAACCTCAACGTTAACCTGGGGTAGGGTAGTTTTCAGTTAAACTAATCGAATGCTCAGACTCAAAAAAAGGAGGAGTGAACACTCGAGAACCCATTTTATCTATTCCTAACATATTATGAGAGTAGAAGTAAAAAATGCAATGACTATCCCTCAGTTACCTAAAAGAGTGGGGGCAATCACAAGCCTTTCAAAAGAGTCATACGACTTGTTCACAAAAATATAGAGCTCGCTAAGTCAAAACCTATGAAGGAGACTTAGGCAAAACTGGGGCATCCCACTGAACTCCAACGTCAAATCCAAAAAACACCGTCCAGGCCAAAGTTAGGGAATAAAAGAAAATAGGTTACAACTAAAGAATCCCTAATAAAGAACAAAGTCACGTGACCGAACACAAAAGGAAATAGGTGAGTGACCGCCATGTCCAAAGCCATTGATAGTTCTCGACCATATCAAATCCGATTGAGATATGAGTGCTCGTATCCAATTAACTGAATTAGGATTGGAGAACATCACGAAGAGGGGGTGGATACGAACAAACTTTGAGCCTTTATCCTTTGTTTCTTAAACCGTGAACCAAGCTACGATACAACCTTTAAAAGACCTAATTGAAGTAGGATTTCTTTTGAAAGCATACTTGACGAGATAACGTTTCCTGACTCCTACGAGCTATGCTCAAGTTAATGTTGGCATTATAAATTAAATTCATCTCCTAACTAGTGGTTCAGTCACAAAGTATTGCGATACCTTTTTCAAAATAAAAACAAATATTTTCAAGACAAACCTATATGTTGCATCGATATTTTCGGGATTAGCAGTTGGCGCGTGTTTGATTTTGCCTAATATCTTAGAAACTTACATATAGATGACGTCAATAAAACTTGAAGATCTTGTTAAACAGGGGCAGTTGGTTTCCAAGTCGTTTATTGATGCAAGCTTGACTCCCTTAAGAGCTATCTCTAGAAGACTCATTCATAACACGGGCAATCCGAGCTAGTTACGCGAGATCCGACCAAATCTCTCCAAGAGTTTGAAAACAATGAGGCAATTGGACTCCATGTTCTTTGTAAAATGCTCTTGAGATGACTCTTCCTCACAACGCAGGTACTCTGGGGCATTATGCTTTTCAAAATGGCGACTACTACAAAGTCCATCAAGATTAAAACTACATGGTTTCACAATTTTTGCGCCCGATGAATTTAACTCCCGACGATCTTTATTCCCCAGTAAGTCTCATAGTTGCAAAATCACTTTTAAACCGTTGCCTCAACACAGTCCCCAGCGAGACTTTAAGCTGACGTAGTCCCCAACGAGACTTTAAGCTGACAACATTTTGGATTAACTCGATAAATCTCCAGTGACTCTCTAGACTGCAGAGATATCCCCGGTATCCTCCATATGTTCCATGTCCTTGAGGACCCACTCTCAGTGAAATCATATGTTCCTCAGTGAAATTGCCTTACTTTCCTTAGGAAATACTCCCCAGGAGATGACCATATTCTCCCCAAGAAGTCAAGTTACTTTCCCAGGGATGTCTTGGTAAATTCTCCTCAGTAAGTCTGATGAACTCGTCCCATGGAAGTTTGATATACTTTATCCCCGGTCGGATGTACCTTTTCCCCAGAAAGTTGTGGTACTATTCCCAGGAAGTTGCTACAATATCTCCATAAAGCTGCATAGCTCCACATCTTCCCCCCGAAGCGGATATTTATTTTATCCCCGAAAGTCTCTAATCCTAAGATTTTCGTTGGCTGATTATGATTCATGATAACAATATCTCCAGTGAATTCATGATATCGTACTCTCCAGTAAGGTCATATCGGATCCTCATGAGGAGGTCATGATACCGTATCCCCAAGTGGATTATTTTCTCCCCAGAGAAGTTAGAACTTCGAAGCCAGACTTGGTTCTGCCATTCAACTTTTCATATCCTTCCATAGATGTACCGTTGCAGAGGTCACCGGGTATCCCCGTCGAGATGTTTATTTCATCTCATGTCTCCTATCTCGTCTGTTTTGTCAGCCTAGGCATCGCATACTCATTGCATTTACATACGCATTAGCATTTTCATGTTTGCTATTTGTCGTCGTCTTTTGTCGTTACCGCCGAGTATAGGGTAGTCCCCATTCGAGTTCATTTCCTCCATGAAGTCTTGTTTGACGGTTCTTTCTAGCCCAATTCTAGATCGAACTTCGGTCCCGTCGATCGTCGAACCTACCCGGACGTGCACTTATTTTGAACTATCATTCAAGAAGAGCCTTTACAATCTTTTGCAGATATGCGACATTTCTCGCTTGAGAAGCTTATCACTACATTGCACAACAAACAAGCAACAGTTCTTGCCTAAGAAGCTTATCACTACAACAGCAGATATGCGACCGTTCTCTCCCGAGAAGCTTATCATTACATCTTTCAACAGCGGTATACGACTATTCTCACCTGAGAAGCATATCATTATATCATTATTACATTTTTCAACCCCGATCAGCGACCATTCTCTGCCGAGAAGCTTATCATTACATTACATTTTACAATCGATCAACGACAGTTCTCGTACAAGAAGCTTATCATTTCATTATCACTTCATTACAACCTTCATTACAATTTACATTACATTTTACAACCTCTACAAGTAGTTCTCATCCGAGAAGCTTATCATTGCTACTCTTGCAAATAAGCGGCATTTCTCGCCTGAAAAACTTATCCTATCTTCATCATGACTAGCAGCATTTGGCCATCTCCATCGAGCAACTGGTTTCCATAACCTTTTCATCTTGAAGAGTGGGGGAGGTTTAAGCTGAATCATGCTCAGGGCGCTGACCTTGAAGTATGAAGAAGTTTATTTTATCCTTTAGTAAAAGAAGAAATTGAATCATGCTCAAGGCGCCGACCTTGAAGTATGAAGAATTTTATTTTACTCTTTAGCAAAAGAAGAAGCTGAATCATGTTTTGCTCATGGAAGCTTATTTTTATCAGATGAGCGACAATCCCTCTAGTGGAGCTTATCAAGTCTTCATCTATTATCCCCGATAAGCAATAGTCTCTTTATTTGAGAGCTTATCCAGGTTGGCATTTAAGTCCCTTCCAACGATAAGTGACAGTTCTCACTCTCGAGAAAACTTATCAGGGCATTTCCCATTAAAGTCCATTTATTTTGGCATACAGCCAGTTTTATCCTGTATATTTTCTACGGATTCCCGAAAATTCCGTTCGATCCTGTCATGTGGAAAGTTTCCAGAAGCTCGGACGTTATTCTTTGCTCAATGCTCCAGCATTCTGTTTACTTGATCCTACAGCCGTGCGGATCCAGTTTTACCTTTTATCCTAGAGTATCGGCCGGTTATGCCTGAACCTGTTGAACAATCACTCTCGGATATTCCCTAGTGGAGGCCGTCTCGTCGGTTCTATCTCCATTGAGGACCCCTTTTCTTACCGTTCCGTACTAAGGTAACAATTAGTTGTGTTTGCACCAGTTGGCCATCACTTTAGATTTCCCCGTGTCGTGCTGTTTCCCCAATGTTTCGTATTCTCCAGTATGGTTTGTTTGTCGCGTCTGTCCCCTGTGTCGTCGTGTCGTCTGCATCCTTACAGTTATCATTTCCATTATACGCATCATACTAGATTTATGACATTGTTAGCATTTAAGTTCGTTTTGTTTTGTCCATAGCATTGCATATCACTGCATCTAATGGCAAAAAATTTCGGTTATCTGTATTTAAATCCCTTTCACCATGATTTCTCGAGTCTACGTCGCTCAAATCATCCGGCGAAGCTATTTAAATAGGGACAACTGTAATATCCCAAATTTTACCCTTAGATTAGTCTTTTCATTTTCACATTCCATCTCATTTTGCATTACATTGTAACTAACCGCTAATCAGTTTTCTCAGTCCGTCGGTTTTACAGGAAAAATCACACTGTGTGCAGTTTAATGAGTGAAGGGCAAAATGGTCATTTATTGGCAGCCCGCTGACAATTTTGTGAAGCTGAGTCGACATCTGGAACTCTTCAAGCAATTAGGGTTTTCAATATCCGATTCGCGCAATTTTGTGTTTAAACTCAATTACGTCAGATTTAAATCGTGCAAATGATTAATTGTCGGGTTTGGAGTTGAAACGCCATAACTTAATTGGATAAATCTCATTGGAGGAATTTAATCAGTTTGATTTATTTGGATAAGTTTTATCTGAAGAAGTTAGTCATTTGAATTTAACGGACAAGTTGGGATTAGTCAGGTGAATTTATTTGGATGAGTTTAACCTGATGAATTTAGTCGGGTAAATGGAATCGGATGAATTTATTGGTATAGATGTAATCAGACAAATTTGATCAAACAAACTTATTCAGACAAATTTATTTGAAGGAGCTTAATCGAATAAATTTAGTTAATTGGATTTAGTTGGTTGAGTTTAACTGAGGGATTTTAGTCAGATGAACTTGATCAGGTGGATTTAGTTGGACCATTGAAGCATATGAATTAATTGGGTGATTTTAATCGGATGAATTATCTGGTGAATTTAATCTAATAAACTCAGTCAAGCGAGTTTAATCGGTTGGGTTTATATGGAGAAATTTGGTCGGATAGATTTAATTAAATGAATTTATTCATTTAAGTTTATCGAATGGGTTATTCGGAGATTTTAATCGGAGATTGTAATCGAGAAATGTGATTGGAAAAATAATTTGAATTTATTAATTTTAATTCTATATTATTACAATATTACAAAAAATGGTAATTACAAAAAGTTCTAAAATTCCTAATTGTCCTAAAAATCTCTTAGAGTCCGATTCTCCGAGTTTCGACTTTTTCGAACCTGCAAAGAAAATCAACAACAGAGCAAGCAATTTTTTGGTTAGGAAAATTTGTTTTTTTGGTCCCGATACCCTCAGTTAGATTTTATCATCGGGTACGTCGAGAGGGCAACGACGAAGTCGTCTCCAACTCCCGACTTATTTTTCAACCTCGACACAAGACCCGACAACCTCTGTTCAAATTAACCAGGAGAGAGAAAAAGTGATTTTTCAAGAAAAAGTGATTTTTCAAGAAAAAGTGATTCTGAAAAAAGCTTTTGGAAAAAACACTTATTTCAAAAAATTGGTTTTGCCAAACAAGCCACAAACATCTTTTCCCAAAATCCTAACAGCCACAACGGATCAAACATGCCAAAGTTAAGCCACAATTTTCGCAACAAGACCAAATCACCGTCAAATTCGCAAACAATAAAGGCATAAAAGTCGCAGCTTACAGCAACAATAGTTCCTGGAAAACAGCAAGAATCAACACCAAGATCGTAAAAATACAAGCCCAAAACATCAAGAGCAGAACAATATAAGAACCATATAAAGAGTCCAAAAAGAATGATTTGCGGAAAAAAACCAGGAGATTGGAAGAAGAATAGTAGAACAGCCCAAGTTCATTATCATCAACATCAAGAATAAAAAAACGGCGGCTCACACAAACCACAACGGCGCTAATCATCGTCAAATCGCATCCACCAACAAATATAAGACTCAGAAAAGGGAGTTCTTTCGTGTCATCATCGTCACCCTCATCACCCAACTCCAACTGTCGTTTGAGAATCTCACAAAGGGTCCGTTTTATCTTTCTTATTCCTTAACATTGTTTGGCTTTATTGTAATAGGGACAAAGAAAGAGAAAGGGCTGCTATGAACAAAGTGGAGAAGAATAGCCGCGGAGGGGAGAACGGAAAACGCAAGCGAAGCTCTCCCATGGGAGGCTACCGCCGCGCCGCTCGCAGAGTGAAGATGAAGTGAAAAGGAAACCCTAACTTTGTCTCAGCCAACACGCACCCTTCCTCTTCTTATCCTCTATTCTTTTTCTATTTATTCAAATATATTGTTAAACCAAAATTCTTTTAAAAATAAAAGTCATAAGTTAATTTTTTTTAATAACTTAAAAATAAAACTCTCCTTTAATAAATTAAAATTAAACCATTTTTTAAACCATATTTTTAAATTAAACATTTTCCTAATTAAAGTTTTTTTTTAATTAAGACCATTTTTAAAGTTAAAAATCAATTTTAGTCAATTAAAACATTAAATTTTTTTTTTGTATTTATAAATTGAAAACATTTTATTAACTTAAAATCCACATTTTACTAACTTAATTAGAACCCATTTTATTAAAATTAAAATTAAACTAAACCCACTTTTCTTTAAAATTAAAATTGGAACCATTGTAATTAATCAAATTTTTTATAGCAAAATCTGGAATTAGAACCATTTGTTTATTTTGTAAATGCTTCAGTTAACTTCAAATGTGGCTAACATCTTGATTACAGTTGTGAATTAAAATTTTCCTGTCCATTGCCCGTTTAACTTTGTATTCACTTATGCCGTTTTTCCACTGTTCCTCAGTTGTATAATTGCTAAATTCCCTGTACTTTTCGCATTTTCATTTTCGGATTGTAATATTACGCGAGTGTATCATCGCTTTGCATTTCTTTTACCACTTTTGTACTTTCCTATATTTCAATTCTACCATGTAACTAATTTTTCGTTTGCCTTATTTACCGTTTAACCCCTCCGAAGGAATAGGTTTAGCCGTTTGACCGCCGTGTCAATAGTCCTTACCTTTGTCCATTTCAAAACCCTAATCGCATAGGCGTCACGCCGTGGACCAAAGTACCATTTACCCTAGCATTAGGTTAAGGAGTCGCCGCACTCTGTTTTTGGTTTTCCACTGTGGAATACCTATCTTACCCTTTCAATTCAATTCAACTTCAACATAGAGATTGGAGTCGCCGCACTCCGCGTAGGCACTTCCTTAAGAACACTTATTCCCCATTGAAACCTTGACCACTGTCAAGAAGTTTCTAACCTCCCTTTCAAGGGGAACTATGATTACTCTGATTCCATCCCCCACCTCGGATACGTAGGCACAAGATGCGAATCTTGGCGAGTAAACTTAGGACTAACCCTTAGGTCTCTCTGTCACCTCTAACCCTTTGTAATGTACCCTCAAGTAGATAATCGAGCAAAATAGTAAACTTTAAACAAAAGGTTCCTATAGAGTACTACAGAAGTTTAAGGTGCTAATACATTCCCTAAGTTTAACCAACCCCTTACCTAGAGCTCTCCCCGCATTGTTTACGATGCTAAAATTAGGTTTTCTTTCCTTTGACCTTTTCCTTCAGATAAATCAAAGACCGGTTGTGAACTAAATATGTGATTCAAGTTAATTAATAATTTGATATCCTATTCTCACTGCAACAGTTACTCATGAAGATCAGGTCACGATCAAACATAATTGAGTGTGGAAAGCCATGGTGGAGAACAATCATGGAAATAAACAATTCAGCCACTTCAGAAGCCGCAAATGATGCCACGAGAGTGTCAAAATAAGTCGATTTGGATAATCAGTAATTCACCACCAAGATCATCGTATAACCATGAGCCTATTTGGATAATTGGTAAACCATTGGATAGAGTAGTGTATTAGTTAGCAGTTTGTATTATTGTATTGCAGTCTCTATTGAGCTGTATCTGTTGTGTTGAGCTATAACAATTAGTTACAGTCTTCTGTTATGCTGAGCTATAACAACTAGCTACAGTACTCACGCTATATAATTAGAGTCAATTGTATCTCTCTCATGAAGGAAATACAATATGAAATTCCTAATAGGTTTTTGATATTTTATCATGGTATCTAGAGCTTCCTTTTCTTCTTTTTCAATCCAGTAGAACTCTTCCACGACTTCTCCGTTTCACAGTGACAAAGTGTTTTCGTCTTTGCATGTTAAGCTTTCGCACCTCATATCGGTTAAGCTTGATGACAAGAACTTCAAGCAGTGGAAGCAATATATTGAAGGCGTCATTTGCGGTCACAAGCTTCAGTGGTTTGTCAATATACCAGCGATTCCTCAGCAGGTTCCGTTCAATTCGGGCTCTATTCTTAACGGTGCTAATTCTGCGTATCTTGATTGGGAGAAAAAAGATGCGCTCATCTGTACTTGGCTCCTTTCAACAATTTCTAATTCTCTCATTTAGAAACTTGTTGATTGCAAGCATTCATGGCAAGTCTACACTAAAGTTCATCGTTACTTCAACACCTTACTAACCACCAAGGCACGACAACTGCGATCAAAATTACGTCGTGTAACACCCCAATTTTAGTAATTATTTATTTATATTAATTAATTGAGTGATTTTATGTATAATTGATTTATGTGATTATTTGAATTAATTGATTTACTTGATATATTTGAATTATTTGATTAGTTGAATTTATATGAATTATTTGATTTTATGAATTAATTAATTTATTCGGTTTATATAAGTTAATTGATTTATTTGAATTATTTGAATTATTTGAATTAACTAAATTATTGGACTTATTTGAAATAATTTCTTTATTTGGTTTATTTGATTAATTGATTTGTTTTAATTTAAAAATATTGAATTGATGAGCTAGTGACTTGTCCCAAACCTAGAGCGGGACTTGAAAGCTTAGGGAACAAGCTTTTTGTTTGTTATTGGTATAGGGAACGGATCCAGTTTAATGTAAAAATCAAAAAATAATAACAAGTGTTGGTACCACATGCATGAGTTGCATTTGAGTCTTGCATTGAGTCTCATTATGTATGTTTGTGATATGCGATTATGTGTAAAAATGTGTAATTGATGAATTGATGAATTATGGACTTGTGTGTATATACTTGTGAATAATATGGTTACTTGAGTGATATTGTGTTGATAAAACTTTTGAAGTGTGAGAATAATTGTGATTATGCTTGTATGCCTTAAATTATATATTATCTTATGATTTCAATAATTATGTGAATTCTCACCCTTCAGTTAGAATGATGTTTGTATGACATCGCTCAGGTACCGAGGAGCAGGGTTGCTCCTAGAGCGAGGTATCCGTTGGAGTAGTTTGTCTTAGTCTCTTTATTTATTTTTGATCGAGTTGTGCTCTGATCATGTAACACTGGGATTGTTTCGATTTATGTTTGAGAGATACATTATGTACTCTTCTTTATATCGTTATGTTTATTTGAGTAATGTGGAGTATTGACTTTTATGCCTAAGTATTAGTTATGAATGTGATGAGCATGAAACTTTCATTATATGTTTTATGATAGAAGTAAATCCGCTGCTACATGCTAAGGTGAAAGTTTATGAAAAGTATGAATTTGCTTTAAGTGTTAATGAGCATGACAAATATTTGTGTGATGTTTTGAAATTATATGTGGTACCCTTTTATGAAATGCATGATAATTACTCTGATTTATTTATATTTATTTCTCGGGGTTTAAAGAGGTGTTACATTAGTGGTATCAGAGCAAGGTCGTCCAGTTGACCAAGTTGTTACTGTGTCGATTTCCTTTTGTATTTGATATGTGTGTGTAACACTATCGATATTGTTTGTTCTAACAAGGATTTTTGTTGGAATTTAGAACAATGGTTGTAGGCAGAAGTTATGAAGCGATTGCTGAAGCTTTGGAGATGTTGGCTGGAGTGATTGGGCAGAATCCGCAAGTTAATGTGAATGCTGGAAACAACAATGATGATGAGTTTCGTGCTTTGGGGAAGTTTCAGAGGAACAATCACCAATCTTCAAGGGAACGCATGAACCTGACAAAGCACAAGTATGGATGAAAGCAATTGAGAAGATCTTTCGAGTTATGAACTGTTCAGATGCACAGAAGGTGTAGTTTGACACTCATATGCTTGAAGAGGAAGCTGAGGACTAGTGGGGTAACACTCGTCAGAGGTTTGAAGAAGATAAGGTTGAGGTTACTTGAGATGTTTTCAGAGAGGTGTTTCTAAAGAAGTATTTTCCAGAAGATGAGCGTGGGAAGAAGGAAATTGAATTCCTTGAGATGAAGCAGGGTAACTCAACTGTGGCCGAGTATGCAGCAATATTTGAGGATTTGATTAAGTTTTACGCTCATTACAACACTACTAATGCTGAGAGATCCAAGCGTCTTAAGTTTGTGAATGTTTTGAGGCCTGAAATAAAACAAGCTATTGGTTATCAAGAGATTAGGAGATTTTCTGAGCTGGTGAACAAGAGTAGGATCTATGACGAAGATAGTAGAGCTCGGTCTAATCACTACAAGAGTTTGAATGATAAGAAGGGAAAATGTCAATTCAGAGGGAAGCCGTATGTGACTCCTGGTGATAAGGGGAAACAAAAAGCTGGTAATACCAAGAAGCTGGTGGGGGAGGAGCTCATACCCATTGAAGTTTTTTATATGCGGCTGATAACACGAAATCGTATATATATTTTGATGCATAATTCAACTAAAGCTTAACTGTTTTCGATCCGATTTCGGGTTATTTTCGTGTTATTTGTCTGATGTTTTGCAGGTATTTAACGATCACGTCAAATCAAGGCAATATGAAGAAAAGAAGCAATCTCAGATGAAATATGGACGAAAAAAGGATGAAAACATCATGAAAAGCGCAGAATGCTGATTTTGCTGCTGTGACGACCGTCACAGCTCCATGACGACCGTCACACGGGTGACGACCGTCACACCTTGTGACGACCGTCATGCAGGCAAAAACGCCCCACTTCAATTGCACGTTAAAGAAGCAGTTCCAAGTCCCAAATAGTGGACCACTACTCCCTGATTTTTCTGCCTCAAAGTCCACTCTCTCCAATTATAACCGTTAGAATTCCATTTCTATAAAAGGGGAAGAAGGGGACCTCAGAAAGGGAGCCGCATTCATACAATGAAGTGCTGCCAAATTTATTTCCAGGGCAAACCTTTCCAGTTTAATATTCTTATTTGTTTCTCCTTTTCTTTTTCTGCATTCCTTTCATTCTTCTGTAATTTTTATTTCCGTTGTACGATCAAACTGGCATAAAGACCAGAATCCTGCCAACATCTGTGGAGGATCTGCCCAAAGGCCAATTGGAATATTTACAGGTTTCTCATTTCAATCGTAATTCCAGTTTTATTATGATGCATGCTGTTATTTATTATTTTCATTTATGTTTTACCTTTCCCAAATCCATGTCTAGCTAAATTTAAGTAATCGATATGTAGTAATAATTCGAAAGGGATTTGATAATAACTGGTTGAAAATTATCTTTTCAAAAGTAATTTATGGTCTGAGTGTTTAAAATTAGTTTACTGAATAAACTTCGTCGCGAAAGCGAGAACTTATTTAAAAGTAGTTTTGCCACGAAAGTGGGAAATTAATTAAGATACGAACCAACAAGCGAAAGCTGCGGTAAGATCAGATAGTAAATACTAGTCATTCATTTTAATAACAGCGAAAGCACTTTAAAATGAATTAGAACTTAGAGGTTTCCAAAAAATAATTTTAACCCCGAATGGGATACGAAAGTGTACGTTTGGCCCTTAGAATTATGATTAGCGTCAATAACCATCGTGAGGCGAGAGTCTTCAAATCACCATTTTCTGCTTAAATAAATTCTGAAAATCATTTCATACACCGGTAACTTGTCAAATCCCTGAAGAACGCAATTACTGCATATCGGTTCAATTAATTATAATCTAAGTAACAGTCTTAGTTTCCCTTTAGTGACAATCTTATTCCCTTAAACATATTCTACCTAGCTAAACATAGTAACTCCCAAGAACACTAGTTTGATTACGAGTCCCTGTGGGATCGATATCTATTATTACTACACGATAGACTGTGCACTTGCAGTTAGGTTGTATTAGACATAGAAAGTCGCGATCAAGTTTTTGGCGCTGTTGCCGGGGACCCGTTTAGTCAATAGTGTAACCTTCTGTTACGCCGTATAAACTAGGTTAACAATTCTCATTTTTCCTTTACTAGTGCTGTCGATTGTATGCCAAGTAATCGCCCACAAGGCGATATCTTGAAACCTTCAGTCGCAGAACTAGAACGCTTCTTACATCTAAAAAGCCGAATCATTGAGTATCAACTCAAACATAACATTCCCGATCCTCTCACTCCCATTCCCAAATCCGAAAAAGAACCAAACATGGCTGAAGGACCTCCAAATAAACCGCTGAAGGCATACGCTACACCCTCTCAGATGGAGCCTAGAAGTAGCATTGCTGCCCCAGCTATTACCCGAAATGATTTTGAGCTGAAACCATCATTGCTGTCAGCTGTACAACAAAACCAATTCTCAGGAAACGCAACTGAGGACCCGAACGAACATCTAACGAAGTTTGTACAATACGCAGACACAGTGAAAGCAAATGGAGTAACTCCAGACACGATAAGACTTCGCCTTTTCCCATTCTCTCTTAGAGACAGAGCGTGGACATGGTTGCAATCGTTACCATCCAACTCCGTTACGACGTGGGAACAATTGAAGAACGTCTTCTTAGCGAGATATTTTTCGCCAAGCAAAACTGCTATGCTTAGAGCTCAAATCAACGGATTCTGACAAAAAGATACTGAATCTCTTTACTAAGCATGGGAACGATTCAAAGATATGATGAGAACATGTCATCACCACGGTCTAGAAGACTGGGTGACAATCCATACTTTTTATAATGGGCTTTTATACAATACTAGATTGACAATAGACGCCACCGCCGGAGGTGCACTTATGGATAAGCCATACGACGAAGCCTATCAATTAATCGAAAACATGTCTCAAAACCATTGCCAATGGGGAGGTGAACGCACTCCAACAGAGAAAACCACAGCGAATGGTGGGATGTACGAGATCAGCAGTCTTGAAAAGTTCAACGCTAAAGTAGATGCTCTAGCACAGAAGATTGATAGTCTGACCGTTAACCCCACTGCAACCGTCGCTGCCGTAACTCCAAATTGCGAGTTATGCGGAAGCACCACTCATAATGCACCCGAATGCCCATTGCTAGCCGGAATCCCATCAGACCAGGTAAATTATGCTCAAGGAAATCCTTACGCGAATACTTACAACCCAGGTTGGCGAAATCATCCAAACTTTTCTTACAAAAGCGAAAATGCATTGCAAATGCCTACTGCTCCGCCAGGATATCAGAAACCAGCTGCTGCTCAGACTGCACTTAGGAAATCAAACCTCGAGTTGATGATGGAAAAATTCATAGCTACTCAAGCTCAAACAAACAAAGAATTCCTGAATCAAAACATACACACTAGCGAGCAAATTAAACAGTTGACCGGAAAAGTAGACGCTTTAGCCACCCACAATAAAATGTTAGAAGCACAGATATCACAAGTGGCTCAACAACAAGCCTCTGCTGCCGCACCCGCTGGCACATTTCCTGGACAACCCGAACAGAATCCAAAAGGCCAAGCAAATGCTGTAATACTAAGAAGTGGAAAAGAATTGGACGAACCGATCGATCCAAGGACCGAAAACTCAGCCATGCAACAAAAACCAACTGAACAAGCAGAAAAGGAATCCGAGTTAGAGAAGAAGGAAGACGACGAGAAGGAGGATAGCGCAAGTGAAAAAACTCAAGCACCTCCAGCGCCATATAAACCACCTATTCCTTATCCTCAAAGACTAATAAACTCCAAAACTTTAGGACAGTTTAAGAAATTTGTAGAGCTCCTTAAACAGCTGAATATTACTATTCCTTTTACAGAAGCGATAACTCAAATGCCGTCATACGCTAAATTTCTCAAAGAAATCCTGTCGAATAAGAGAAAGATCGAGGATAACGAAACAGGTACACTTACTGCAGAGTGTAGCGCTATTATTCAAAACCGCATGCCTCCTAAATTAAAAGACCCAGGTAGTTTCTCCATACCCTGCGTCATAGGAAAGTTCGTAATAGACAAAGCTCTATGCGATTTAGGAGCCAGTATCAGTGTTATGCCTTTATCTATATGCAAAAAGCTGAATATGGGAGACCTCAGACCAACCAAAATGTCCGTTCAATTAGCTGACTGATCAGTAAAATACCCCGTCAGAATACTGGAAAACATTCCAGTACGCATAGGACAATTCTACATTCCAACCGACTTCATAATCATGGACATCAAGGAGGACACTGTAACCCCAATTATCCTAGGAAGACCATTCCTAGCTACAGCCGGAGCTATTATAGACGTGAAGAAAGGAAGGTTAACATTCGAAGTAGGAGAAGAAAAGATAGAGTTCATTCTCACCAAGTTCTTACAAGCACCAGCCATAGACGATACCTGCTATTTAGTAGACGAAATTGACGAATGCATAAGAGAACTTGAAAATGAAGAGACCACGTATTCAGAAATAATAAAGATTCAAATACCCAATATTTTTGAAGACGATGATTGGCGTAAACCGTATAAAGACGACAGCCTAAGCGAAAGCTTAGCACTGACCCCAAACCACATGCCAGGTCCGAAGAACCCATCTTTAGAACTTAAAACACTACCCAAAAACCTTAGATATGAATTTCTAGACGATGAACTAAAAAGACCAGTGATAGTCAACGCCGACTTAGGACAACCAGAAACTGAAAAGCTATTAGAAGTCCTAAAGAAGTACCCCACCGCGTTAGGCTATAACATAAGTGATCTAAAAGGTATAAGCCCTTCAATCTGTATGCATCAAATTACAATAGAGGAAGACTCTAAAACCTCTAGAGAGCATCAGAGAAGACTGAACCCCATCCTAAGCACTGTAGTCAGAGATGAAGTAAAGAAATTGCTAGATGCAGGAATCATCTATCCGATCTCCGATAGTGAATGGGTTAGCCCAGTTCATGTCGTACCAAAGAAAGGAGGAGTCACAGTAGTTAAAAACGAAAAAGGCGAATCAATAACAAAAAGAGTCGTGACTGGAAGCAGGATGTGCATTGATTATAGGAAGCTTAACAAAGCCACACGAAAAGATCACTTCCTGTTACCCTTCATAGACCAAATGTTGGAAAGATTAGCCAAACATTCATATTTCTGCTATCTAGATGGTTATTCAGGATTTTTCCAAATTCCCATTCATCCTGATGACCAAGAAAAGACTACATTCACCTGTCCTTATGGTACTTTTGCTTACCGCCGAATGCCATTCGGACTTTGTAATGCTCCAGCAACCTTCCAAAGATGCATGATGGCAATCTTCGCAGATTTCATAGACGACATCATGGAAGTATTTATGGACGATTTCTCGGTATGTGGACAAAGCTTCGAAGGATGCCTACAAAACTTAGAAATGGTATTAGAACGATGTGTAAAAGTGAACCTCGTCCTAAATTGAGAAAAATGCCATTTTATGGTCCGACAAGGAATAGTTCTAGGACATGTCATATCAGATAAAGGAATTGAGGTCGACAAAGCTAAAATAGAGATTATAAAAGATCTCCAACCTCCAAAATCCGTACGAGAAATACAGAGTTTTCTAGGACATGCCGGTTTCTACAGAAGATTTATAAAAGATTTTTCAAAAATCACAAAACCTTTGACCGGCCTGTTGATGAAAGATGCTGAGTTCGTCTTCGACGACGACTGTCTAAAAGCATTCGAAACATTAAAATCAGCCCTTATCACCGCACCGATTATGCAACCACCCGATTGGCGACTACCATTCGAAATCATGTGCGATGCGAGTGATTATGCCGTAGGCGCAGTTCTAGGACAAAGGAAGGACAAGAAACTCCATGCCATCTACTATGCCAGTAGAACCTTAGATCCTGCCCAAATGAACTACGCTACCATAGAGAAGGAACTTCTAGCAGTTATATTTGCGCTTGACAAATTCCGTTCTTACTTAGTAGGAGCAAAAATTATCATATACACAGTCCACGCTGCCATTAGGTACCTAATAAGCAAAAAGGATGCCAAACCAAGACTATTGAGATGGATCATGTTATTACAAGAGTTTGACTTAGAAATCAAAGATAAGAAAGGAACCGAGAACGTTGTTGCAGATCACTTATCCCGAATAGAAGGCATCAGACACGAACCAGTACCGATAAACGACGATTTCCCGTACGAACGTCTGATAGCCAAATTAGAAAGTGACATACCCAACTCAATCTCGGAAGATCCAGAATTCGAAAAAGCCATAGAAGCCGTCTATGCCCAAGTCACATTACCTTGGTATGCTGACATCGTTAATTACCTCGCTGCAGGCGTGCTTCCACCGGATCTCACTTATCAGCAAAAGAAGAAATTCTTCCACGATCTGAAACATTATTATTGGGACGAACCTCTACTCTTCAAGAGAGGGGCCGACAACATATACCGTCGCTGTGTCCCAGAGGAAGAAGTAGAAAATATCATTTCCCAATGCCATTCAGCACCATATGGTGGTCATGCTAGTACATCCAAGACATGCGCTAAGATTCTCCAAGCCGGCTTATTCTGGCCTAACCTCTGGAAAGACGTTCACATCGCTGTGCTAAAATGTGATCGATGCCAACGAACTGGCAACATCTCACGACGCGATGAAATGCCTCAGAAAGGAATCTTAGAGGTAGAAATCTTTGACGTCTGGGGAATAGATTTCATGGGACCATTCCCACCTTCTTTTGGTAATAACTACATACTCGTCGATGTAGACTATGTGTCTAAATGGATAGAAGCCATTGCTGCTCCAACAAACGACGCACGAGTAATAATCAACCTCTTCAAAAACACAATCTTTCCTAGATTCGGTGTACCCAGACTCGTCATTAGTGACGGCGGATCTCACTTCATATCGCGAATATTTGATAAACTTCTCTCTAAATATGGAGTCCGACATCGAGTAGCTACACCTTATCATCCGCAAACTAGCGGACAAGTAGAGGTCTCGAACAGGGAAATAAAACAGATATTGGAAAAGACTGTCGCTACCTCAAGGAAAGATTGGTCGTCAAAGCTACATGAAGCTTTATGGGCTTATAGGACCGCTTTTAAGACACCAATAGGTACTACACCCTACAAATTAGTTTACGGTAAATCCTGCCATCTCCCTGTAGAATTAGAGCACAAGGCCTTCTGGGCCATTAAGACACTCAATTTCAATTACACCGAGGCAGGAGAAAAGCGAATCTTGAACTTACACGAATTGGAAGAACTTCTATTAGACGCTTACGAAAATGCCCGTATCTACAAAGAAGGAACTAAAAAGTGGCATGATAAACGTTCAGTCAAGAAACAATTCAGTGTGGGAGACATCGTATTGCTATTTAATTCAAAATTAAAACTCTTCCCAGGTAAACTAAAATCTAGGTGGTCTGGACCTTATGAAGTGACTAAAGTACTTCAGAGAGGAGCTGTTGAAATTACCGATAAGACGAATGCACCGTTTATCGTAAACGGGCAACGTCTAAAACATTATAATAAGAACGAAACCAGCCCTCAAGTCTGCAGTATAACATTGCTTGAGCTTCCAGCTCAAACACCCGAATAGCTTCTCACCAAGCTATCGTCAGGCTTTAGACGTTAAAAACAACGCTTACTGGGAGGCAACCCAATTTCCCTCGTTATTGTATTTCGTTTCTCTTTAAAATTTTACTTTGAAAATCCAACAAAAATTCTAAACTTATAATTACTACTACTTTCTACTTTCGTTTGTTTTCATATTTTTATTTTTATTTTATTTTTCTCTTTTGTCTTTTGTTTCTACCGCTTTTTGTTTTTAAAAATCCTGACTTCAAACTCCTGTTTTAAACTTTTCAGGATTTTTAAAGTCTTCAAAACATCGATGAGTTGAAGGCACGAAAAGACTAGATACTAGTTTTAGCGTTAGATTCAGTTTAGTTTGGTTTAGTTTAGTTTCGTTTAATCATTTGGATTTTTCGCATTGTTAGTTTCTTTATGTACTACATACATTTATTTCAATTTCTTGTTATTTCAATTATAGTCTTTATTCAATTATTTTCTTTTTACGTTATTCTTTGTTTATTGGCTGCTATATTACATTGCCGTATCAATACTAAGCCTAAAAGTCACTGCAAGAACGCCCTCAGAGAAAAATTCTACGTTCTGCAGATTTTGCTGCTGTGACGACCGTCACAAGACCCTGACGAGCGTCACGCGGGTGACGACCGTCACACATACGTGACGACCGTCACGAACCCAAAACTGCTATCTGATATAACAGGGGTTGCGTTTTCTCTCCCACTACCCTCATTTCAACTTCCAATCATCAGCACTCTCACCCCACTCAAATTTTTCGTCTTCCCCACATTGCACCATATATTTCAACTCCAATCTCTACTTCCTACCACACTTCTGTCAATTTTTCCCACTTTGCAGAACAACCCCAATCTTCAGAACCCTCTCAATCTTCCAACAATGGCGAGAAATACCGAAACCCCGGACATCAGTAACATTGTCTTCAGCGAAGGTGACTTAGGCGAAAGAGAGCGGGCAAACTACATCGCATTCCATCAAAGGTCGCTCCAGCCGACTCATTATCCACACATTCCGTCGCTTACGGAGCTTGGACTCCTTAAAGGCGTAACTTGGATGCTTCAAAGAGCCGACATCTGGAATCTCTGCACCAATCCACTGCCAATATACGAACAACTCACTCTCGAGTTCTTGAGTTTGTTTACCTACGTCACATCCAGCGGCGATCTCAGCCAACACTCCGGTGCCGCATGTTTCAGGATGTTCGGCACAAACTATCAGGTGAACCAAAACCAGATTGCCGCCTTCTTACAGCTACCTCGAGGCGACAACGCTCACCGCCGCCTCACCGATCAGTTCCAGCACGAAGCTTTCGTGCTGTGGTACCAGTTGACCGGCATCAATGCCGATGGTTGGGATTCTCTGCACGCCACGCATATCCATAACCCAACCATCCGGTACTTTCACCAAGCATTGAGCAACACAATCTTCGCCAGGGACAACAACCATAAGGTGAACTCGAAAGAGCTCTTCTTCCTTCACTGCATCTTCAACAACGAGCCTGTCAACGCCGCTCCGTTCCTCCTGGCCCATATTCAGGCCAATTGCAACCGTGGCTCCAAGCCATTCTACTTTGGCGGGATTGTCACTGCCATTGCACTTGGGCTGAACTTAGGCGACCGCCTCCAGCACCTCCATGCCATCCCCTCGGTGTTCCTTGAAACTGACCACTGCAGAGCCTCTCACCTTATCTGCTCCAGAGCCAACGGCAAGTACCATCCGGTAGTGCGTGGCAAAACCGTCCGAAGCATCATCCTTCCATCACGCACCCGGACACACCCAGAGGACCGTACCAACTGGTTATTTGACCTCACTGCCCCTCCTGCTGCCGCTGCTCCAACTCAGGACCACACCCAAGGTTCTGATGATGAAATCCAAGCTAAGTTGAACAAGCCGGAGCAACCGGAGGCATCGCAGCCTCCTCCTTCCGAAGGTACATCCTCTCGCCGCCGCCGCCATCATCCAGTGCCCGACTACACAGAAGCGGACCTCCGCCACTCTCTCGACCAGCAGGCCCAGATACTCGTTATGCTGCAGCAGCAGAATCAGCGAGCAGACCAGTTCGAAGCTTGGCATCGGACTCAAATGCAACAACTTCAAACCGGCCAAGCAACCATTACTGAGAACCTGGCGAATCTGACTTTGCAGGTCGAAGGACTCCGGGACACCGTCTACCACTCCGGAGCTATGAGTTATGAGGATCGAGTCGCCCTTGCCAGAGCCAGAGGATGCCAGCGCGGACGTGACCGAGGCAGCGGACGTGATTAGTTATCCATTTTCCTTATTTGTTTACTATATTTCCAGTTTATTTGTACTTTCATTTCAGTTGTACCTCCCTCTCGCATGCTTCCAAATCAGTGGGGACACTGATTGAGATAGTGTGGGAGCGGAGCGTTTATTTCCATTCCATTGTACTTTGAATTTCGTAATTTCTATTTAAACATTTTCTATTTTTAGCAAATAAAGCTCGTTTATATATCCTTTTTCCGTTACGCAAACATCCCCACGTTATTCAACGTAAACAAAAAATTTTCGTTCGTTCCTCAAAAGCAAAAGCACCACGAGAATGCACCCGAGTTCAAACCAAGTTTTGAAATTCCGAGGAAATGACAGTTCTAACAAAACCAGTACCGTCCTGACAACTTAGATCTCCGGTTTATGCGAGTCGGTTTCACTACCTACGTGTACCAAAGTCTCAAGTGTCTACGCAAACTCAGCCCCAAGTAGTTTATACTAGCAGTCAGCACCATCCTAAAACACTTCTAAGCGAGCGACCGATGCAAATAAGTGTATGATCTCCAAAAAGATGAAAAATCATGAAAAGAAAGCTAGATAGCCCAAAACTATAAAGACACGTTTCCTTCTAAGTTAGGTGCTCCTCACCCGAGCATTTAGCCCAACGGCACGAAAACTCATTGAAAAATCAATGACATAAGCTTATGATCAATGAAGAAGATCAAAAACAGAAATGAGATCATATTCACTAACAGGTCGACTTGCCATGAAAGTGTATGGACAACGGGCTTAATGTGATTGCGCTAGAGCAAACAGGGTGAACTTGCCGCGAGAACCTTGACACCAAGTTACAGTAGCATGACTGGGACCAGTTTGCATAAGAAGGAGACCTCCGAAGACTTGTAGTCTAGTGTCGTCATGGTACTCATTTTGTTCTTACCAAGAATCCCGGTTTTTCCCAACTTTGCGAACGAAGAAGCTGCCTCGTGCTTGCCGACTTTTTCATGTTTTACTTGAGGACAAGCAAAGATTCAAGCTTAGGGGAGTTTGATAACACGAAATCGTATATATATTTTGATGCATAATTCAACTAAAGCTTAACTGTTTTTGATCCGATTTCGGGTTATTTCCGTGTTATTTGTCTGATGTTTTGCAGGTATTTAACGATCACGTTTAGACAAGGCAATATGAAGAAAAGAAGCAATCTCAGATGAAATATGGACGAAAAAAGGATGAAAACATCATGAAAAGCGCAGAATGCTGATTTTGCTGCTGTGACGACCGTCACAGCTCCATGACGACCGTCACACGGGTGACGACCGTCACACCTTGTGACGACCGTCATGCAGGCAAAAACGCCCCACTTCAATTGCACGTTAAAGAAGCAGTTCCAAGTCCTAAATAGTGGACCACTACTCCCTGATTTTTTTGCCTCAAAGTCCACCCTCTCCAATTATAACCATTAGAATTCCATTTCTATAAAAGGGGAAGAAGGGGACCTCAGAAAGGGAGCCGCATTCATACAACGAAGTGTTGCCAAATTTATTTCCAGAGCAAACCTTTCCAGTTTAATATTCTTATTTGTTTCTCCTTTTCTTTTTCTGCATTCCTTTCATTCTTCTGTAATTTTTATTTCCGTTGTACAATCAAATTGGCATAAAGACCAGAATCCTGCCAACATCTGTGGAGGATCTGCCCAAAGGCCAATTGGAATATTTACAGGTTTCTCATTTCAATTGTAATTCCAGTTTTATTATGATGCATGCTGTTATTTATTATTTTCATTTATGTTTTACCTTTCCCAAATCCATGTCTAGCTAAATTTAAGTAATCGATATGTAGTAATAATTCGAAAGGGATTTGATAATAACTGGTTGAAAATTATCTTTTCAAAAGTAATTTATGGTCTGAGTGTTTAAAATTAGTTTACTGAATAAACTTCGTCGCGAAAGCGAGAACTTATTTAAAAGTAGTTTTGCCACGAAAGTGGGAAATTAATTAAGATACGAACCAACAAGCGAAAGCTGCGGTAAGATCAGATAGTAAATACTAGTCATTCATTTTAATAACAGTGAAAGCACTTTAAAATGAATTAGAACTTAGAGATTTCCAAAAAATAATTTTAACCCCGAATGGGATACGAAAGTGTACGTTTGGCCCTTAGAATTATGATTAGCGTCAATAACCATCGTGAGGCGAGAGTCTTCAAATCACCATTTTCTGCTTAAATAAATTCTGAAAATTATTTCATACACCGGTAACTTGTCAAATCCCTGAAGAACACAATTACTGCATATCGGTTCAATTAATTATAATCTAAGTAACAATCTTAGTTTCCCTTTAGTGACAATCTTATTCCCTTAAACATATTCTACCTAGCTAAACATAGTAACTCCCAAGAACACTAGTTTGATTACGAGTCCCTGTGGGATCGATATCTATTATTACTACGCGATAGACTGCACACTTGCAGTTAGGTTGTATTAGACATAGAAAGTCGCGATCACCGACGTTGAAGGACATCATGCTCATGAGTACACAAGTGTTGAGCAAAAGTGTTTCAAGTGTGGAAAGCCAGGCCACAAGGCTTTTGAGTGCAAAAGTGGTGCAAATGTGACTTGCTACAACTGTGGTGAGGAATGTCACATTAGTACCAAGTGTGACAAACCGAAGAAGGCTCAAGCAAAAGGGAAGGTGTTTTCTCTATTAGGATCTGAGACTACTAGTGAAGATCAATTAATCTGAGGTACGTGTTTCATTAATGGTATACCTTTGGTTGCTATAATTGATATTAGATCTACACACTCTTTTATTGCTTTGGATTGTGTTAAGAGATTAAATCTTGAGTTGTCTGTTATGACTGGAGGTATGGTTATTGATACTCCTATTATGGTTCAGTAACTACCCTATATGTGTGTTTGAATTGTCCGTTGAGTATTTTTGGTAAAGACTTTGGAGTTGATTTATTGTATCTTCACTTAGATCAAATTGATGTTATTATTGGGATGAATTGGTTGGAATTCAACCATGTTTATATTAACTGTTTTAATAAGACAATTATTTTTCTTGAACCTGAGAATGAAGGAGACTTATTTATATCAGCTAAGCAAGTGAAGAAGTCGGTGCAAGATGGTGCCGAGATGTTTATGTTGATGGCAAAATTGAGTATTGGTGAAAGTGGAACGGTTGGTGCTTTGCCAATTGTTTGTAATTTTCCAAAAGTTTTTCCTGAAGAGATAGGTGATTTACCGCCGGAACGTGAGGTGGAGTTTACGATCGACTTAGTTCCTAGAACTAGTCCGGAATCAATGACTCCATATTGTATGTCCGCATCGGAATTGAAAGAGTTGAAGAGTCAATTTAAAGATCGGCTTGAGAAGAGGTTTACTTGTCTGAGTGTGTCACTGTGGGGTGCACCTGTTTTGTTGGTTAAGAAGAAAGAAGGTTCTATGAGGTTTTGTATGGATTATAGACAATTGAACAAGGCGACTATCAAGAATAAGTATCCACTTCCGAAGGTTGGTGATTTGATGGATCAATTGGATGGTGCAAGTGTGTTCAGTAAGATATGTTTGAGATCTGGGTATCATCAGATTTGTGTGAAGGCTGAAGATATTCATAAGACTGCTTTTAGAATACTGTATGGTCATTCTGAGTATTCCGTGACGCCATTTGGTGTGACTAATGCACCAGGTGTATTTATGGAGTACATGAACAGGATTTTCCATCCTTATTTGGACAAGTTTGTGGTTGTGTTTATTGATGATATTTTGATCTATTCAAAGAGTGAAGAGGATCATGCTGAGCATCTGAGGATTATGTTATCTATGTTGAAAGAGAAGAAGTTGCATGCTGAAATTTCTAAGTGCAAGTTTTGGTTGAAAGAAGTGAGTTTCCTTGGCCATATGATTTTGAGTAGAGGTATCGCAGTTGATCCAGCGAAGGTTGAAGTTGTATCGCAATGGGAAGCTCCGAAATCTGTTTTTGAGATTAGAAGTTTTCTTGGTTTGGCAGGTTATTATCAGAAGTTCATTGAAGGATTTGCCAAGTTATCTTTTCCGTTGACATAGTTGACTAGGATGGGTCAGACTTTTGTTTGGGATGCAAAGTGTGAACAAAGTTTTCAAGAGCTTAAGAGAAGGTTGACGATAACTCCTGTTTTGATTTTGCCGAATCCGACAGAACCGTTTGTTGTATATTGTGATGACTCGTTGTTGGGTTTGGGAGGTGGGTTGATGCAACATCAACAAGTTGTAGCTTATGCTTCAAGGCAACTTAAAGTGCATGAGAGAAGTTATCTGGAACATGACTTAGAGTTAGCCACTGTTGTGTTTGTGATGAAACTTTGGAGGCATTATTTGTTTGGTTTAAGATATGAGGTATTTAGTGATCATAAGAGTTTGAAGTATCTCTTTGATCAGAAAGAATTGGATGTGAGGCGGAGGAGATGGTTGGAACTTCTGAAGGATTATGATTTTGGTTTGAATTACCATCCAGGTAAGGCAAACGTGGTAGCCGATGCATTAAATAGGAAATCTTTACATATATCGAAGATGATGGTAAGAGAGTTGGAAATGATTGGGCAATTTCGTGATTTGAGTTTGGTTTGTGAATAGACTTCTTATGGAGTTAATTTTGGTATGTTGAAGCTTACTAGTGGAATTATTGATGAGATTTGAGAAGGTCAAAAATATGATTTGAGTTTGGTAGATCGATTGACTTTGATCAATCAAGGTCGAGGTGGTGATTTTCAGATTTGGTATCATGAGATGTCGTGATATAATTTGTGTTTCGGATATTATTAAACTAAAAAAGAGTATTCTTAAGGAAGGGCATCATAGAAGATTGAGTATTCATCCGGGTGCTACTAAGATGTATTAAGATTTGAGGAAAGTATTTTGGTGTCCTTGTATGAAGAAGGATATTGCAGAATTTGTGTATTCTTGTTTGGTTTTTCAGAAGTCAAAGATAGAACATCAGAAACCACCAGGTTTGATGCAACCTTATCTATTCCTGAGTGGAAATGGGATATATTATCAATGGATTTTGTGTTTGGTTTACCTATAACACCGAGTAATTGTGAATATATTTAGCTTATTATGGATAAACTAACGAAATATGCTCACTTTATTCCAATGAGAATGGATTACCCATTGGAGAAGTTAGTGAAGCTGTACATTGAGAGGATTGTCAGTTTGCATGGTATTCCGTCTAGCATTATGTCAGATAGAGATCCGATGTTTACTTCAAGATTTTAAGAGATTTTGTAAAGTCCTTTGGGTACGAAGTTGCATTTCAGTTCTGCTTATCATCCGCAGAAAGATGGTCAGACGGAGAGGACGATTCAGTCGGTTGAGGATCTTTTGAGAGCTTATGTGTTGGAAAAGGGAGGAGCTTGGGATATCTACTTGCCTTTGATTGAGTTTACTTACAACAACAATTTTCATTCGAGTATCAGAATGACACCGTTTGAAGCGTTGTATGATAAGAGGTGTAGAACGTCATTGTGTTGGTATGATTTGGGAGAGAGTGTTGTGGTTGGACCTGAGATAGTCCAACAGACTACTGATAAGATTAAGATGATTCAGGAGAAGATGCAGATTTCTTAAAATCTTCAGAAGAGTTATCATGACAAGAGGAGAAAAACACTTGAATTTCAAGAAGGAGATCATGTGTTTCTTAGAGTTATTCTTGTAACTGGTGTTGGTAGAGCGTTGAAGTCGCGTAAGTTGACGCCGCGTTTTATTGGTCCTTATCATATTTTGTAGAGGATAGGAGAGGTAGCCTATCAGGTTGCTTTGCCGCTGTCGCTTGCTAATCTCCATGACGTGTTCCATGTATTTTAGTTGAGGAAATACATTGCGGACCCGTCTCATGTAGTCCAAGTAGATGATGTGCAGGTGAGAAATAACCTGACTGTGGAGACATCCCCTATGCGAATAGAGGATCGGGAGTTGAAGCAACTTCGAGGTAAAGAATTTGCTTTGGTGAAAGTAGCTTGGGGATGGCCAACTGGTGGAAACATGACTTGAGAGCTTGAGAGTCATATGAGGGAGTATTATCCCGAGTTGTTCGTTTGAGGTAATTTTTGAGGTCGAAAATCTTTTAAGTGGGGGAGGGTTGTAACACTCTAATTTTAGTAATTATTTATTTATATTAATTAATTGAGTGATTTTATGCATAATTGATTTATGTGATTTATTTGAATTAATTGATTTACTTGATATATTTGAATTATTTGATTCGTTGAATTTATATGAATTATTTGATTTTATGAATTAATAAATTTATTGGATTTATATAAATTACTTGATTTATTTGAATTAATTGAATTATTGGACTTATTTGAAATAATTGATTTATTTGAGTTAATTTATTTATTTGATTAATTGATTTGTTTTAATTGGTTTATTTGATAGAATAAAATATTGAATTGATAGAATTATTAGTTGGCTTAGATTAGGAGTGTGAATAGAAAGTGAGAGTGGGTTGAGTATAACCTAATAGATTAATGACATTTGTTAGGGTTTAACAAATAAGAGAAAGGGAATAGAATAGAGAAATAGAAGTTGGTAAAAGAGGCAAGAGAGAAAGAAGTGTGAAGAAGGAGAAAGCTCAAGAATCATCATAAATCAAGGTAACTGTGGGTTTTTACATAATTATTGGGATTATTTGATAGTTTTAATGGGTAGAAATAGATTTATGTTGAAACCCATAAATTTTCCATGAGTTTGAAATTGTTAGACTTTAGTGTTAATCTTTAAAATGTGTTAATTCATTGTGTTTGAGACTGATATTTGATATAGTGTAGAGACCCATTCAAAATTTGGAGTAAGCCAATTAAAAGTGATATAAATATATTTATGAACAGTAGCGTTTTACTACTTATATGTCATATGCCAAAACAAAATATATATATATATATATATATATATATATATATATATATATATATATATATATATATATATATATATATATATATATATATATATATATATATATATATAGGATTTGGATCCTCTCATTTTTTATATATCATGCCATCTCTCATGTTTCTTATCTAACGGTTCAGAATTTATAATGAATAATTAAATAAAAAAAGTCAAGAGGCATAATGTTTCTTATCTATAGCTTTATAGTCTTGTACTGTAATATCGTTTATACCCTGTAGCGCATAAGTTAGTAAATGGAATGAAAAATTATATATTTTTAAGACCTGTGTATGATCTTAATTGCATATGATTGTTGAATTTGCACATGCATCATTTGTGTCAAGAGGCAATGCTTGCTAGTTTCGTGGGAGCTAGTGACTTGTCCCAAACCTAGAGTGAGACTTGAAAGCTTAGGGAACAGGCTTATGTGCTTTTTGTTTGTTATTAGTATAGGGAACGAACTCAACTTAATGTAAAAAATGAAAAATAATAACAAGTGTTGATACCATATACATGAGTTGCATTTGAGTCTTGCATTGAGTCTCATTATGTATGTTTGTGATATGCGATTATGTGTAAAAATGTGGAATTGATGAATTGGTGAGTTTTTTATTTGTGTGTATATACTTGTAAATAACATGATTAATTGAGTGATATTGTGTTGATGAAAATTTTGAAGTGTGAGAATAATTTTGATTATGCTTGTATGCCTTAAATTATATATTATCTTATGATTTCAATAATTATGTGAATTCTCACCCTTCTATTGGAATGATGTTTGTATGGTATCGCTCAGGTACCGAGGAGTAGATTTGCTCCTAGTGCGAGGTAGCCGTTGGAGTAGCTTGTCTTAGTCTCTTTATTTATTTTGGGTCGAGTCGTGCTTTGATCATGTAACACGGGGATATTTTGATTTCATGTTTTGAGAGATACTTTATGTACTCCACTTATGATGTTATTTTTTTATTTGAATTATGTGGAGCATTTGACTTTTATGCCTAAGTATTGATATTGAATGAGATGAACATGAGACTTTCGTTATGTATATTATGATTGAAGTAAATCTGCTGCTACATGCTAATGTGAAAATGTATGAAAAATATGAATTTATTTTTAGTGTTATTGAGCATGACACATGTTTGTATGATGTTTTTGAAATTTCATGTGACACCCTTTTGTGAGATGCATGATAATTACTTTGATTATTTATATATTTTCCACAAGGTTTAGAAAGGTGTTACACGTCGCCTCCCGAAAAGATATCTTATGATTGTGGAATTTATTATTTGTGTTTGTGAAATCAACGATTCACTGATTTTGGTTGGAGATCCAATTTCGCTTCGAAACCTAATCGAAATCGTGCTCGATGCGCTTCTTAAGGAGTACAATAGGATTGTGGAAGCTATTCATAGCAAAGAGGATATAGGTTCTCTTGATGAGATTGAATCGAGTCTCCTCGCACATGAATGATTACTTGAGAAGCATCAGAAGGATGTTCTCACTGAGCCGGTGACGGTGAATTTAACGCAGGCTCCACCGACATCATCGCCAGCCACATTTGAACAGTTCGCCACTAGTATGGAGTCACTTCCTCTTGGTAATAGTCATGTAATTGCTCACTCTGAGAATCATTGTTATAGGATCATCATCATTATAGGATCGTCATCATTTGTTTATCTAACCTTAACTCATTTCAAGTTTGTCTTTGTCAAGATACAGGTGAATTAGGGTTTCACAGTCAAGAATCGAGGTTTCGATGGTTGATGGGCTAAAGACGTGTCTACTTATGCGTCTAGCGGTATCTTACTGCAAGTGCACAGCCTATCGAAGTAATATTTAAGATTATCGATCCACAGGGATTCTATGGTTACTTAGTGCTAGATGAACTTCTAGTTTAGCTAAGGCGAATGGTTGTCACGATTTTTTGTTGATTTTTAAGACTATTAAAGGCTGAATTAAATTTAAGTTTTAATAAAGTAATACTAAGGCGGTCGGTATGTAATTATACTAACTTAGGTGGGTCAATCTAACCTAGGCTTATAAAGGTGTTCACTTAATCTATTCGGTAGAGATTACCAGTTTAAATACCCTCAACTCACACTCTCGTGGTCTTATATCAGATCTTATCCCTAAAGCCCTATGCCTGCTCTCGCTAGCCCATAAGTGTTTAGAGGTAATTTTTGGAAACTAAGTAATTCTAATTTATCTTAAAGCGCTCTCGCTGTGTTTAATTTAAATGCCTAACTTTAGCTATCTGGTTAAAATCTCACACTCTCGTGGTCTTGACCTAACCTAATACTCTTTTCTTACTCTCGTAACGAAAAGGTCTATTTCAATTAAAAAGTATCAGCCAGAATGTTAAGTGATTAATTATTTTTAGCCTATGGTTATATTTTACCGGTTAAGTTTGTTATAACTACATATCGCCCTAAGGTGTTTAGCTACTCATCGATGTTGAACCAGACAGAGACAGAAAATTTAATAATAACGTACTCATGGCAGAAAAATAAATAAACATTATAATTAAATTAAATTGCAATATAATGAAAAACCTGGTTAACAAATATTCGAGCAGACTCCTTCTTCTACAGACCGGAAAGCTTGGAGTTGGCGGAAATTGAAAATAAACGAATGCTGAAGGTTTAGAAACAAATAAATCTATAACAATTTCCTGATGTTGGAAATTGTTATATGGCGGGTTTGGATACAATAAAAAAACGAAACAGAAAACTAAAAATAATGCAGGAATAGAAAGGCTGGTTCGTAATACAGTTCGGCAGAGCTTCCGCAGGAATTTGAATAAAAAATGCCCTGTCTGCCATTGTTCATAGAACTTGTACTATTTATAGAATCCTTAATGGGCTGGATTTTTGGACCTTTGTTGCATGGGTCTTGCTGAATTTGTGGAAGGAATGCAGGAACGTGGCAACAAAATAGGAGAAATGGTCTTCACGTAATGCCTTGACGTAGTCTGAGTCAAAAACCTAATTTTACCCTTGTCACGGTCGTGACAAGGTCTTCACGTTCGTAACTTGTGGTTTTTAAGTGTCACGGTCGTGACCACTCTCTTACGGTCGTGATGGCTCAAATTGGGGTGTCACGGTCGTGACACCCTTGTGACGGCCGTGACTGCAACAAATTATGCAGTCTTTTGCAGGCTTCTTCATTTCTTCATCTCTTTATGGTTTCTTTTGTTCCTTTTGCTCTTAATTCATGATTTAGCTCCATATAATGATGTACCTGCAAAATGGTAAGAAAAACTCGAGAAATCGAGTGTTAAAACGGTGAATATGCGATAAAACGTTAATGAAACCTAGCAATATAATCGATGCGTTTTCTCGTTATCAATGGTTTGATCAGTCAATGTTTTGGATTGATTCTCCATGAAACAAACCTCTATGTCATCAAGGATACTACATTGGGTCAATTATGAATCCAATTTGAGTTTGTCACCCAAAGATTAAGAACAGTGCAGTTCAGGATCCCCGATTAAGGTTTTCGATCAGGAAAAATCAACTGTAGTTTGACTTTTGATTTAAAGGTTGTTACAATGATGGAATTATGGTCCATGAAGCTCATATGGCTTAGTTAAGTCCACTCAAGAAATTTCAAGACCTCAGGAGACCTAGAACAACAACAGTCGATCCGATAGTTATCGATCGATCATTTCGTTGACCAAAAAGTAAACTCCTTGACCATAAGGAATTTGACCTTAAAGTGTGAATCCAAAATGTTCCTAATGTTATATTACACCTATCCATGAAGTTTCATGACCATTGGATCAAGGATTGAGGAGTAATCGAGAAATCGGGAAATTAGGGTTTTGAAAGGGGCAAGACCATAACTCTTTAACCACACATCTAATTGAGATGGTTCAAAGCTTTTTGGAAAGGTCTTGACCATTCCTAAAACAGTCTCACAGGGGTCCATGTGCAAAAAATGAGTAGATTGGGAGTTATGATCAAAATCATTACAAGAGGGGAAAACACTTAAACAATTTCTAAGTTTTCTGGCCTTGCAAATCATGTTTTCAGCCAACTTTGAAGGGATATTTGACCTAGTTCCACTTGGAATATGAAGATCATGAAAACATGATAGTTGTAGAGCTCCATGAGGGCTTTCCAGAAAGTACTAGAACTCTTCCATAACCCTTGTGAGTTGAGAATCACGAATTGAGAAAGTTGGGTCTGTACACTGGTTTGTCAACTTGTCAAAACCCAACATGGACTTGATTTCCAACCATGCACTTCATCTATAACTATGGAATAACCTCTGATATGATGTATTAGAGGGTGGAATGAACTAAATTTGAAAAGTACTCAAGCAAATCCAAAGTTTTGTACAAGATCCATTTGTTTATTAAAGAAAAGTACAAAAGGTACATGTAAGAGAGTGTTTGGGGGCTGCTGCAGGGGAGGGTTTCCTTGTACACTATTTGGTCACCTCTTACAGCTCACTTTTAGCTGGTTTTAGGGGGCTAAGCTCTTTGAAAGCAAGCAAGAATCTGCAGAACCAAACCATCACCTAGGTTCATGGGATTTTTTCACTAAAACCACCTTGAAAACCACTTGAACAAATCTGTCCTAACCTCTCACTTTGCCTATAGAGGCTTCCTATATGTTATTCTACACACCATAGCTATCCAATAACATCATAAACACATAGCTCTCCTCTTTCCCTCTTTGCTTGTAAGTGAAGAAAAACACCAAAATTGGTCACTTTGCATTTTTCACACCAGTTCTTGTCCCTAATCCAAAAACACTTCAAAGACCATGTACACACCCTTAAAATGTACTTTTGAAGCTATTCCCATCATTACTTTCTCCAAAAAATCTTTGAATCAAAAATTCAACTGTCCACACACCATAGTTTGACTTTTATGCTCATTTCAAGCCAAATCACCACACAAACATTTTTCCATCAAAATAACACTTGGAGCACTTCATGTTTATGATATTTTAACTGTCCATAACATCAAACACCAGCTGGAATCTCATCTGCTAGAACTGTCCTCAAGATTTGCTTGTTTCTTCAAAAAAAGAAGTAACTCTCACAAGTGGTGCTCAAAGGGGAATCTCTAGTTTTCTTGGCAGCTGGCTTGCTTTTGGAGGTCTACAAGAGGTATGTGACCTTAAAATTTTGCCTTCTCCTCATGTATATGCATTATCAAAACTGTTGACCATGAATTGGATGTGCTTGCATTTATTGCCATAAACTCATGTTTGCCATATAATGCATTTGATCCTTAAGGCTTAACATTGTTATTTTAGGTTTGTGCTGGTTGATGTTAAAACTTGTACCTCATGTTTAAACTTGTTTGTACATACTGTCAAGGTTGTAACCATTATGAGAAATGTGCATTGAAGTTTTGTTGATTTAAGCATAGTCATGATTAGATCTTCCCCTTGTTCTTGTTAGACTCTAGTGGTATGCCATGTTTGCTTATACTTACTGTTATGAGTTTGTAAGCTGCCATATGCTTGAAGTTTTGGAGATAGTTGTTGATTGGGAGCATTGGCCTGTTTAAAGTTCACAACTGTGCTGTTGTGAAATATGAGTTTGTCAACTCATGTGCTTATATATGTATGACTGCCACTAGGACAATGTGAATGTGATGCCACTTTTGTAAAAGTGGTTGTTGTCAAAATTATTGTGGATGTGGAGTTTATCAACTCATGAGCATTTAGTTGTTGGACCATCATTAGGATGGGGTGTGTACTTTGTTGTTTTTCTTGTGAGAATTTAGTCTTTGGAAATATATGATAAGGTTGAGCATAGTTATGTTGAATTTATATTCATTAACACCAAGACTTTGTTTGAACTTTTAATATATGTTAATTGCATTACAAATATGTTTGTTTTTTACCTCTGTTGAAATGATTCACATTGATGTGCTTAGGAATGTGAAGATCAACATTGCTTTCATTATTGTTAAATTTGTTCTCCTTGACTGTGTTTGGCAACTGTCATGTGGAATTGGTAATTGTCATGAAAGCCATTGGCTTAAGGCATGATGATTGGAAACAATAATGCCTCTTTCATTTCCTTATTGATTAACTGTTGTCATCTTAAGGCTGCTGCTAGCCATTATGTTGAGATGATTCACAATGATGCTGTTGAAGCATATCTTGTTCTATGATGATCAATACAGTTTTGCTAATGTTCTTTGCTGTCAATTTATTTTTGAAGTCATGAGTTAGTTAACTCATGATGCATTGTTGTTTTAAAACTTGCCTCTCATAATAAAATCTGTCCAGTAACAACTGTCTATCATGTGTGAATAGAACAGTTTATTGGATAAATTTGAGTGCCACCATTTCATCAATATCCTACTTTGAGTTTGAGTCTGCATTTCCTGGTAAAAATGGTTTTTTAAAGATCGGTTTATCCAAATTTGCATTGAAGTGGTGACTGACTTTAAGTTTGTTTGTAAGATTGGCATGGTTATGTTCAATATTTTTTTTACCAATGTTGAAATGATTCATAGGATGCTGTTGAAGCATACATTGATTCTTGATGATCAACATTATCTTGTTCATGTACATGGTTGCCAAATTTGCTCCTCATACTAAAAACTTGTTTATGATTTAGCAACTGTCATGGAAGTAGGTAATAGACTAGTGGTTGGATGATTTGAACATTGCAATACTTTGAACTCATAATCATGCTGTTGGAACTGTTTTGACTTAAGTTCACTCAAACTTGCCTTGCTTACAATACCTTGTTGCTGCCAAAACATGTTTTTCATGTTTGAACTTGTTTAGGTGGCTGCTAGTTTATATCATGATGTACTGATGCAAGCCAACTGCCATGACTTGGCAGCCCCTAGGCCTTAAGGTTTTTTTGCTAACAGTTTGGCTTAAAGTTTCTTAGATATTGATGTTCTTAGCTCTTGATATTTTGAGGTTGCTTTTGTTTGAGTTTGTGTTGACCATTTTGCCTGGTTATTTTCAACTCATGTTTGTTCTTGCAACTCATATGCCATTATCCTGTTCTATTTGTCTTTTGATTAAGCTTTCTGTTGTAAACTCATCCTATACTGTATTTTAACGTGTGCAGACCCTCATTGGTTTTTAGTTGCATCTGTTTTGGTCTATGAAACTCAAAATGCATCTCAAAACTCCATTATGCATCTCAAAACTCCATTATGCATCTTCCTTCGAATTTCATTATGTATGCATTATTTTAAAATTTTGATTGGACCTTTGTAATCCTCATGAAAAAAAGCAACTTTGACTAAAATTTCATGAAAAATGATTGAGATTTGAGTAAGATTGAATCAAACTGTTTTGGTTTTTTTCCACTTGTTCTTGCCTTGTTCAATGCCCAACCTGTGCACTTTGTTAAGTATATCTTAACATAGGGTGGCTTGATACAATTGATGCATCGCTACCCCAGTGGTTAATGCCTCGCCCATAAGAACTTGCCATGCCTTTGATCCTTGGTTCGATCCTCAGTGAGGACAATTTTTGGGCATTTTGTGATTTTCCATAGTTTTTACTATTTTTCTTCTTTTTTCCCACTCCATGTTCACATGCATCAAGTGGTTGGTTTGGTTTAGTTTTGAGCCTATGACCCCAAGGTCTTGAGTTCAAGCCTTGGGGGAGGCGTTTCTTATTTTTTAATAATTAGATTTATTTTATTTTATTTTAATTGTCATTAAAACTCAAAAATCCATAACTTTCTCAATTTTTAATCATTTTTAAATGATTCTTTTTGCTAAATTCTTGTGTTGTTACATAATTTCATATAATTCTTAAGGAATTCTTAAATTATTATTTTAGAAACACTTTGCATGACGAGAAAATTGTAAACCATTTTAGGGTTTTCACCCTCCTATCTCTCTTTCTCCATTTGAAATTATGAACTTGGCTTGTTAGCATCCTTATGTACTTGAGTTTGACTTAAACTCATTGCTTGTAAGAATTTGTGTTTGATATTTCCTTAAAACTTGAAAGTTTTTCCCGTGAAGTATTGAACTTCTCCCTTACATTGTTGTGACATTGTTTGTTTAGGCCTGATGTTTGTAAGTATACATGTCATCTTGTAAGCCCTAGGAAACCTCATCTTTGTTAAGATACATATTTATCTTTGTTAAGATCTCCTTCCATCTTTGTTAAGATGTACCCCCTTCTTTGTTAAGATGTGCTTTGGTTTTTTACCTTTCATTGATATCTTAATATCTTGATGTATGCTTTGGTCGTAACTATTTATCTTGATTGAAATCATTGATATCATAATATCTTAATGTTTTCTTTGGTCGTAACCATTTATCTTGATCGAAATCATTGATCTTGTAATATCTCGATGTTTGCTTTGGTCGTAACCATTTATATTGATTGAAATCATTTCTTGATATTGTAATATCTTAATGTTTGCTTTGGTCGTAACCATTTATATTGATTGAAATCATTGCTTGATATTGTAATATCTTGATGTTTGCTTTGGTCGTAACCATTTATCTTGATTGAAATCATTGATATCGTACTATCTTGATGTATGTTTTCGGTTGTAACCATTTATCTTGATTGTAATCCTTGCTTGATATTGTAATATGCTTGCATGTTCTTGGTCGTAACCATTTATCTTGTATAGCTAAATATTTTTCTGGTATAGCTAAATAATCGGGGAAAGTTCGAAATTAAAGAAAATAGCACAAAGATTTGCTCATTTCATTAACTTGCGAAAAGAAATACAACGGAATTGAAAATACAACGAAATGGAAAAGTGCGAAAAAGGGAAAATGCGGAAATGAAAGGTACCTCTCCCACACTATATCAGACATTGTCCTCAATGTTGTGATATAAATGCGGTAAAAGTACAGTACAACGACAAAAACGAAAAACAAACATAAGCAAACTAAAACTATGGCTGCTGAGGACCGCGGGCTCGGCCTCTGGTGCGGGAGCGGCGTCTGGAAGGAGTCGCTTCAGGATCAGAACCGGTGCCGGAGGCAGCAGTGATGTTAATGCGGAGGGCTTCTAGCTCGCTGAAAATTTCTCCAAACTTCTCATTAGTAGCTTCCTGGTTTGCTGCAATAGTGCTGAGTAAAGCATCATACTGCTCCTTCTGCCTTCGCTCCAGTGCGGCGTTCATCTGGTTCTGCTGATGAATCGCATGGAGGACTTCCTCAAGTGTGATTTCGGGAGCAGGGGGCTGTCGGGTAGATGTCTCTGGTATATCCTGGACAGGCTCAGCTGCATCCATAGCGTCCTGCATCTCATCCGCTGGAGGGTCTGCCTGATCATCATGAATAGGGACGTGATCGGCAGCAACAGGTAAAACAAAGAGCCAGTTGGCTCGGCTGGATGGATCGATGCGGTCGCGGGACGGCAGAATGATATGATGGAAAATGGTGCCATGGACAACAGGGCTATACCTGCCATCCTCTCGCTGCGCAATCAGGTGAGCGGACCTGCAATAACTCTTGGTGAGGAATTCTGCGGCTAGGTGAGGCTGATTAACGACCAAGTCACCAAGCCCCAACTGAATGGCGAGGGTGGTGACAATGCCGCCTATGAAGAATGGGGTGGAGCCTCTGTGTGCAATGGCCTGGATATGATAAAGCATGAAAGGGGCAGCGTTGATCGGCTCGTCATTAAGAGCGCAGTGTAAGAATAGAAGCTCCTTGGAGTTGAGCTTATGGTTGCTTTCTCGAGCGAAGATGGTGTTGCATATGACACGGTGGAAATAGCGGATTGCCGGGTTGTGAATGTGCGTAGCGTTGAGGCTTTGGAAGGCTGATGCACGGGTGTTGGTTAAGTCGTGCCATAGAGTGAAAGCTTGTTCACTAAAATTATCGGGCACGCGACGGTGAGCTGCAGTTCCGTGATCGAAGCCTAACAACTCGACTATCCTGTCTTGCGGAATGTTGAACTCTTGGCCATGCAATCTGAATTTGGCGACACCGGTGAGCTGACTCTGAGAACCGGTACCGGTGATGTAACTGAATGAGCTTAAGAACTCCAGTTTCAGAAGCTCGAATGTGGGCTGAGGTTGACTGCAAAGATCCCACAGACCGACTTTTTGAAGCAGGCTTGTAACACTGGCAAGCATTCCGAGTTCCCTCAAACAGACAGTGTCAATGTAACGTGTAGGTTACACACCGCGGTTTTGGAATCGGAGAAAACGTTCTCTCTGAGTTTCTCCAGCATCACCTTCTCTAAAAGTAATAGAATCCATTGCATGCAAGAGCTTAGAGTGAAGAATGAAGATTTTTGATGTTTTGTGAAAAAATGGGTAAAATGAAAGAAATATTGATTCGGGATAAATAATGGAGAGTGAGAATGTGATAGGTTATGATAATGGGGGGTTAATGAGGTTTAAAGTTGGTAATGGGGAGGTTACGGAGGTTATGGAGAAAATGGGTAGTTTTGAGGAAGTTATGGAGGAAGAAGAAGAAGAGGCACAAAGAGAAACAGTTCTGTTTCTCACGATTCCTCAAATAGGGATTTGTCACGGTCGTGACAGGGGTGTGACGGTCGTGACACGCTATTTAAGCACGTCACGATCGTGAGATGGGTATGACGACCGTGAGGGCACGCTTCGTTGAATAATTTCCAGAAAAACATTTTCTCACTTAATTCACATAGTTTATAATAATGTATTTTCTTCACTAACACTCATATTAAATTATAAACACCATAAGGGCTTTCTTCAACCTAGTTCTACCTATAATCTGAGGATATTATGAACGTGAAAGTTGTAGAGCTCCATGAGGGCTTTCCAAAAAGTTATAGAAATCCTCCATAGCCCTTATGAGCTGAGAGTTATGAGTGGTGAAAGTTGGGTCTGTGCACTAGTTTGCCAACTTGTCATAATCCAACATGAACTTGATTTCCAACTATACACTTCACCTCTAACCATTGAATAACCTCTGATATGATGTATTAAGTGGTTAAATGAACAAGTTCATAAGAGAATCCAAAGCAAATCTCAAGTTCTTGACAAGACATATTAATTTAATGAGAAAAAAGCAAAAAGTCACACTAGGAAAGAGAGTATTGGTGGCTACAGCATGGAGGGGCTGACTTGGCTCACTCAAATTTCACTTCTCACATCTCTTTAATAGCTAGCTTTTGAGTACTAAGCCCTTTGAAAGCAAGCAAAGCCTGCTGAATCATGATCACATTTGGATTTCATGAGATTTTCACTAAAAATCTCCCTCCAAGGCAAAAAACCAAATCTGTCCCAATGCTTCCCTTGGCCTATAAATAGGAGCTCCATCCCATGGTATACAACACACCAGAGCTATCCCAAAACCAGAAACACATGGCTCTCACTCTTTCCTTCCTTGCTTGAAAGTGAAGAAATTCACCAAAATCACCATTTTCACCACTTTGCATTTTTCACACCAGATCTTGTTCCCAACATTCCACCACTTCAAAAACCATATATACACCCTTAAAATGACCGTATGAAGCTGTTCCCACCATTGGTTTATCCAAAAAAACTTTGGATCAAAAAGTCAACTTTCACACCACTTAAGTTGGACTTTTATGCATATTATGGACCAAATCACTACCTAAGTCCATTCCTACCACTTCAACACCCCAACACCTCATAACCATCTTATTTTAACTGTCCAAAAGCTCAAAAACCAGCTGGAAGTTTGTTTACTCAAACTGTCCAAAAAGTTACTTATTGCTTCAAGAGGGAGAAAGCTTCAAAACTGGTGCCAATAGAGGATCTCTGGGTTTCTTTGCTGTTAAGCTTGCTCAAGAAGGTCTGTAAGAGGTATGTAATGCTAATCCTCCTCATTGTACATCACATGTCATGTTTTATAGTTATAGGAATTGATTGAGTTCTATTTTGGAAATAATGTTCATGCTGTCCCAAAAATGATCTTTGTCAAGAGTTTGTCTTTGTTGCAATATCCTTGCTTTTGTTAAAGTATGAGGCTTATAAAGTAATGTGTTGATGGTATTCTATAAAGTTTGTGCTTTACATATTGTTCCAACTATTTTTGAGAAAACTGTCCACAAGAGTAACCTTAGGAGTTTTAACATGAACTTGGATTTGTTGATTTGTAGCTATTTTGTTTTTCTGCCTAGGATTGCACATTTAGGTTTGTCAACTTTTTGAGGATGTCACTAGGACAATACAATTTTATTGTTTCTGTTAGATTGATAAGGTGTATGAGCATTGGCATGTTTTGTATACATCATTGATTAAAAGTTTTCTATGTCTAGTTTATTTGTGTTTCATCTAATCCCTGTCAAGGTGTTGTGCTGTTTGCTATGTTTGAGGAAGAACTGACTAATTCTTGGTTTGAAAACCACTGTTTGAGATCCCTATAGTCACTATGATGCAGATTTTAACTTATTTGTTGTTGTTATGTGCCTGCCTGTTTTGCATTAAACTTGCTTAACCTATGTCTGTTGACTTGAACAAGTAACATCCATGCTATCATTGTGAGCATTTCATATCAAATCTGCCAGCATGAGTGTTATGTAACAACTATGGAACATGATTGTTTGTCTTAGTAGGCATTATATCAGAATATTGGCAAACCATGTTGCCTAAGCTAAATGTGAAATTCTGTCATGCTAAGATCAGAAACTGTTTGGAGATTTATTTACAATCATCTTGCCATCAATATGTCATTTCTTGTGTTAAGGTGTTTCTCATTGATCTATGGGCTTAGGACCATTAGTGAACATGTTTAGGATTTGTGTGTGATGCTAACTGATTTGTTCATGTCATGTACCATTTTACATTTGAATTCATGCCCCATTTTTCAAAACAGTTTTACATTTTCAACTATGTGTTTACATTAGCTTACCAAAGTCTGTTTTGGGATGTTTCTCATTAACCTTGGAGCATGAATTCAATAATTAACATGTTTTGGACTTGTGTGATGCTAAATTTCTTCATTTTGCCATGACCCCCCCACTGCTGCTTTACTAGCTGTTTTCTTGTTCAACAATTTTATACCTTTGCAACAGCATGCCCAGTTTTGTGTTAAGTTGTTCCAATTTGATCTATGTGCCTAGAACCCTTAGTTAGCATATTTAGGGCTTGTGTATGATATTTGCTTAAACTGAATTTGCTTTGTTCATTACATGATCTTTCCTTGCTGCATAATCCATTTTTGCACTTAAGAGCCGCAACATACCAAATTTTGTTTTGTATAATGTATGACTGGAGTTTTGAGCATGAGAATATCAGCTAGCATAATTGAAATATGTGTGTGTTATTTGCATGACATGAAACTGTATCAGCTTGCATCATCAACTTGTTTTCATAAGAACAGTTCTTGCATATTCATAGTTGCCAGCACATCCATTCCTGTTTTAAGGTGTTTCAAATTGAGTCATGAGCATAGGACCTATAGTTAGCATGTTTGACTTTTGTGTGTGATGTTTAATTGTCCTGACCTGCCATCACCTCCCACAATGCATCATCAACTCACAGTTTTGCACCATCACAGCTGCACACACTATACCAACCTCTGTTTGAACCATATTTGTTTGACCAATGAGTCTTGAAACATTTGTTGACATGCTTAAGGCCTGTATGTAATGTGTGTAAACTGAATACCTTCCATTTGCATTTGGACAGCCTGCATTATTTCATGTTATACTTGCAACCATTGAACCAATTTTTGCTGTGCTTGTTTTATGATCAATTTTGGATTCTAGAATCATCTGTGGACACATTTGTAACTTGTGTGTAGCAATTATGTGATCTGAACTTATTCAATCCATGCCATGAAGTTCATTATGCATTTCAACTATCATGCTTGCCATAAGCAAATCATTTATTGTTTTGTTTGGTTTATGATCAGTCTTGGAGTGTAGAATCACCTGTTGGCTTATTTATAACTTGTGTGTAATGATTATGTGATATGAAACTGCTCAATTCATGCCATGAGATTCATTATGCATTTCAAAAACCATCGTTGCATCTTACCATCGTGTTTTTAATTAAGAGCTTCATCTCACAATTTGATTGATACCACTGTTTTCCTTATCAAAAAACAATCATGTTTGGCTTTAATTTCATTTAAATTGGTTGAGTTTTGGTACAGTTTGAAACCAATCCGCCCCTTGCATTTTGCCTTGAAGCCTGGCCCAAACTATCTTACAAAAGTTACCTTTTGTATTATTTGGGGTGGCTAAATACTTAGATGTATCGCCATCCCAGTGGTTGTCTCATGCGCCCCTTATGCCTTTCCTTCCTTGATACCTGGGTTCGATCCTCAGTGATGACCCTTTTTGCATTTTTATGATTTTCCATGTTTTCATTATTTTTCTTCTTCTTTGCTATCCCTTTATCATGCACGCGCCTAGTGCCTGAGTGGCGAGGCCTTGTGTTTGTAAACACGAGGGAGTGATTTCAACTCCTCCCATGGCCATTCCTTTTGGGGCTGTTTACCTTGCTTCTCGTTGAAATTTCTTTTGAACCATGCTTAATTTATCTTGTAAGATTTGTTTGTGTTTGATTCCTTTGTTTTTGTTAACATGTCAAGGCTTTTCCTTCTTTTGGTTGTCACCATGAACTTACATATTTCCCCCCTAAAAACCTCGGTCCCGTACCGAGTTCATTTTCACAAACATCTTCAATCATAAAAATCATATTCTCTTTGTATTGAATTAAAAGAGGGGATTGGGTGTAGACCTCTTCCTCTCCGAGTGTCGAGACGCTCACTGTAGTGTGTGTGGTTTTGACACTCGTCCTTCAATACGAAGACGCTTGTTCGTTTTTAACCTCATTCTCCTAAAAACCTCGGTCCCGCACTGAGTCCATTTTCAAATCACTTTCAATAATAAATCGTTATTTTCATTTTATTGAGAGAGGATTAAGTTTAGACTTCTCCCTCTCCAAGTGTTGGGATGCTCATTGTAGTGTGTGTGGTCTCGATAATTGTCTTTCAAATACGAAGACGCGCCCTCATCTTCCACCTCTCTTTCACAACTTCCTTCCGCAACCTTTCTCACCTAAAACCACAGTCCCACATCGAGTGCACTTTCAAACTCATTTTCAAAATAACAAAAACTTGAATGGCCGTGGAGTGGTTAGGCGTAGGCCTTCTCCTATCCCGAGTGCTGACATTTACTGTAGGATTTACAGTCGCAAAGCACTTACCATTTAAAACCAAAATACTTTAAAAAGAGAACGAAGTTCTCTTTGTGTTGAATTAAAGAGAGAGGATTGAGTATAGACTTCTTTCTCTTTGACTGTTGAGATACTCACTGTAGTGTGTGTGTGGTCTTGACACTCGTCTTTCAATACGAAGACGCTACGTTCGCCATGCATTTTTTATAACAAAAGCTTTGAGATAAAGAATTGGGTACTACCCGTAGGGGTTACTATCCGAGGATTTATCTCACCCCTAAAAAAACAATTCAACCAATCAAACGTGACTTCTTGCCTCTCTGTCATACCCCAAATTTGTCCTACCTTTTTCAAGATTCTCATTTGCCTGACTTTGTTTTTAATTTACCTCGCTTATACAGCGTAGTGTATTTTTTCAGCAAAAATAACTTTTTCACTTTTTTTGCCCAGTAAAAGTGTGACACGTGGCTTAGAGTTGTCCTTGAGTTTTTTTATTTTTTATTATTCTATTTGTGTTTTCGCATTTTCTTCTTTTTTCAAATTTTTTTTATAATTAGAAATATTTTAGTTATGTGTTAAAATATATAGGTACATAATATTAATTTTGTTTATTTTAAAGTTTTGTTTTGTTATCTTGTTAATATTATCAATATTTAAATTTGAGAGAATTATTAATTAATTGTTAATAATAAATGATTACTATTGTTTTTATTTTAATTTGTTTTTTTTGTAAATGTTTATTTTTAAATGTAGATATTAATTTCTATAATTATATTAAATCAATAGCTTTAATGTTAATGAAAATAAAAAAAAGGGATTCAAAATTTTGAAGGGGATTAGGCCCATATTCCACGGCCCGGTTATGGACTCACTAGCATTTAAGGAAAATTCAGAATGAGAAAAAAGAGGAGGAGGCTACTGTTCACTGAACCCTAGATCAGCCGTCCCAATTGAAGTAAGCCTTTTCTCTTCCTTCACCCGCCGCCGAAAACCCTAATTACTTCTTCTTCCTCAATCCATAAACCCAGCCGCCATTACAAACCCAATCCTCATCCATCATCATCTTCAAATGAACCCCCCACCGATCCGTTCTTCCCCTGTGAACACACCTCAACGCATTGATTTTAAACCTTCACCATAACATTAACCTCTCCCGTTGTAAACTTTTGGTTCAACATTCAAATTCCATTCTCGTAGCAACATCACCAGATTCTGCCTTGATGAACAATCTCTGCAAATCGCTTCTGCCTTGGTGACAACAATGAGGACTCGGCATTCCGTGGTGGCAACAACGCAGGTTTCGCACAGACTCGACGATAACTCGCGGTAGCTCACTGGGATTTCTGCAACGATTATCAACATTCGATTGATGAGCAACTAACAACAATAATAACGCAACAGACTCCATCATTAGCGATCCTGCTTTGATCAACAACTCAGCGTTAGCATTCACGACGTCGTTTCGGTAACCCTTCGACTCTGAGCAATTTGGGTGAGGTGTTGTTAGAATATTAGTTTGACTGTGGCATTTAGGTTCAACTTAGGTTTCATGGTTGTGTATGTACAAAGTACTGCTTGAGTTGCTTGCCATTTTGTTTACAGGTTTTCTAACATTAGTATTAATTTGTGCAAAACTTTGGTTCACTAATGTGTTTCTTTTCAGGTTTTGTTTGCTGTGATTTAACATTGTGATAGTTCAATATTTATTACTGCTACTTCCTTTCTTTCCTCTGTATATTCCATCTTCTTTTTTAGGTTTCACACGAAGTTATCATCAACCTCTTCTCCATACTTCATTGTCACGTTCTGCTTCGTACCACCCTTCACACAACCAATACCGGCGACGTGTTTCGACTCTGTACTCAATAATAAGGGCGATGACTTTTGGAGTGATGTTCGACTCACATGTCTTTGCTTTGTATGTAGTGGTCATGCTGAATGCCATTGTTGCTTGGTTGACTTGATGCTGCATCATGGAAACATCGATGTTGCTTGTCAATCTCGAGCCTGCAAGATGACGACTCTGTTTGTTAGAAGCATCTAGCATGTTGGTGTTTGTTTGAGTGGTCTTATGGCTGTTAATATAGTTTTGAGGATTAATAAGTCAATTGATGATAATGCATACTGAGGTGATTAGACAGAACCGCAGCCGCATCAACAATAACCTTAACTCGATTCAATGGAAAGAGGAGAACCTGGATTACATATATGCTTAGACTGCCCTCTTTAAATTCAATTTTCGTTTTGGCTCCCTGTACTGCTTTTTTTTTCCTGTGTGATTATTTATGTGCAGGTTGAAAGGCGATTAGCGATATTGGTTCGTTTCAATTTCAACAAGCAACTCTGATATAATAACAACTTCGACACTACAACCATATCAGTGTTGATACATGTACAGCAGCAGTTCATCAACAACAGAGTAGTTTGTAGCAGCAAAAGCCCATGTCTCTATCGAGATCAACCTCTCTTTATTGCCAACGTTGCCGAGTTGCGACAACTCTGGCAACGACTCCGTAAGCCATCAAGGTTTTAACAAAAGCTCGTGGTTTCGAACAACAACAACCTCAACATAGGAACGACTTACGTTTTTGCAACGACAACCAACTCTTTTCCACAAGACATAACAGAAGCGGAGACAAAAGTTCATAGCTTTCTTTGACAATAACTCACCGATGAAACACAAGGTTCAGATTTGCGGCATAACTCGGCATGGTTTGTATCTCTAATGCATCACAAGCAAGAACGTCGTTGCAACTTCAATAGCACCCTAATCTAGTAACAGGTACTGCCAGTTGTGGATTTTGAAAGTGGTAACGCTTCAGCTTTCATTAGCCATCAATTTTGTTTCGATCTTCAACAAATGACCGTGTTGTGTTTAGCGCAGGGTAACTATTTTGTTCTAATTTTCATTTTTGTTATAATTTCATTTTAATATATTGTCTTGCTTCACTGCATATGTTTGAGTTCTTTGTGCATATTACACTGTCGCTTGCGAGTTGTATCACCTTGTGACAGGCTGCTGCTGCAACTTATGTTTGGCGACGACGCTTCGAGCAATACTCTGCAGCAGCGATACAGCACCTTCGAAAGTCCACACGGTTCTTCCTTCGTAGTCACACCCACAATAATCGTATTCCTAACATGAGCCTTGTTTCTTTTGTTTCAGTTTTGTGAATTTATTGCTTCCCCATTCTGTTTGGTTTGCTGCCCATTTGTTTACGCAGGTTACGACATCGCTGAGTTTCAATCACATAACAATAAGTTATGCTATGCTCTGTTTCCGTCACGAAATTACCACAGCAACTGCGGCACACATCAACCACAATACAGTCGTGACGACCCCGCCGTTACCATTCTCCATCGATGAGAGTACAAGAGTTAGATAGTAGCGACATCACGGGTGCGTTTTATGATTTTTTCTACTGTTGGCAAACTTCATCGCGGGTGCTCCTTCACGTCTCAACGAGAACAAGGCAAGGCACTATAATGATAAGTCAACAACACCATTGCCTTGCTAACAATAGCATTAGTCTCAACTTAAATTTCATGGCTATGCAACAAATTATTTGAATTGTTTACCGTTTTCTAATGTTTGGTTTTGATCCGCAGCAGATAATATTGTGAAACTCTAATGTTGCTTTGCAACAATTTGATTCTAACATTTTGATTCCAGTTTGAGCAATTTACGAAATTCATCCGAGATTAAAATGTGCGCTTTGATAGCTTGACGTTGGTTTCATTTCAGAGTCACAACTTGCAGCTGCCGCCACTCACCGATAATTCCCACAGTAACCTCCATGTTCAACTTGAGGATATAATATACTAATTCTGAAATATTGTTGTTTTTTTTCTTTTTCTTTCGTTCTGGATGATACTGTAAAGGTTTGCATCAATCTAGCTTGTCACCCTGCTACTACTTTTATAACAAGCTAAACATGTAGCTTTTGTGTGGATGCTTTGATCTCCTCCAATAAAAACAAGGTGCTATGTCGGTACTGTGGCTGAATTTGGTAAATAACGATATCAATCATGTTAATATTAAAGCATGGTGCTATGAGCATAATTTAAATATTGAGATTCTATTTTTGTATTTTTATCCGTTGAAACCATGAGAAGTCCACCCTTTTTTTATGCCTTAATAATTTTGGGTTGATCCTAAGTAATCAAGATACAACAACAAGTATTGCTTGGTCTTCAGGAATGTTATTTTATTTTATTTTCTAATAGTTTCTCTTTGAACCTTTTCCAATTGTTTTAGTCGCCTGAATTTGGTTGCTGTTGGGCTTATCTATAACTTTGAATTTAAAGCCCATTAGTCCCACGTGCATCTCCATTTGCCCTAAATGTGTTTATCTTGAAGTCTCCTCCGATTGTGGTTCTCAAGTCTCACAACCACTTCTTCAATAAGGTTTTAATTTAATTTCTTAATTCTATCCCCATTCAACAAGTGTACCCCAATTCCCAAGAATTGTAATATAATTTTTTCGCTTTTATCTTATTTATACTTTAATGCTTTGAACCCTTTTCAAAATAAATTCTCGATTTATCGAGCCATTTTACACCTTTGTAAGTCGAGTGCTTTCAAAGCCTCGCCATCAACCTTTTGATCACCATACACAACATTTTAAAGCTTAATCCTGGGATTTCTTACAGTGATACCTATTTGATCAATTATTTCTAGTTGGTCACTTAGAAGACTAGCCCACTTTGCTAGTGCGCACGTTTAAAATTAAACTCAAACCTCGACTCATCTTGAGTATTTTTCTTTAAAATAAATTTTCCTTTTCGATTAAACAATGTAGATATCGAGCTCTTGAGGTCCAGCACTTCTTGGGTTCTCGAAGGATTGCTCTCAAGGTGCACACTTTGAGTTGTGACCCCTTTCAAATCTTACATTTCTACAGTACCTAGCGCGCCTAATTCAAATACGTTAGCCTATTCAAATAATGTTTCCTAATTAAATTACGAAAGAGTCAAATTCTTGGAGTCGCGCATTCCTCGAATTTGAGAGTGACTACTATTGAGGCGTACGCCTTGAATGGTGTGTCGTTTGAACTTTCGTTTCTAAAATATTTCCATAATTATTTGGACAAGTATTTACTATCCAACAAATATATTTTGTAATTAAGGGAATGAAAAAGATTTCGTTGGGATCTATCATTTCAACGATATCCCGACTAATCAGTTACGAGGCTGACGTCTCGCTTATTGAATAGTCGCCATTCCTCCTAATTTTTCAAACCATCTAACCTCGTTCCTCACCTTCATACGGTCGAGTCTAAACCCTAGTATGTCTCTAAACCATACTTAAAATCCAAACTATTTTCTTAATTAAAATTACGAAAGAATGGAGTTCTTGGAGTCTCGCATTCCTTGAATTCTTGAGTAGCCACTCTTGGGGCGTACGCTTTAGGTTGTGGATTACTCGACCTTTCGTCTATAAAATACATGCCCTAACTATTTGGACAAATTCCGTCATTGTCCATTTAAATACATATTTCGTAATTATTCGAATGAAAAAGGTATCATTAGGATCTAGCATTCCAATAATATCCCGATTAATTGATTGCGAGACTGACGTCTCGTTTATCGAGTAGTCGTCATTCTCCCTTAAAATATTCACTCCAACTCTCTTCTCTCGCCCTCGTGCGATTGAAACTTTTCTCAAACATATTCCGTAATTATTTGAAAAAGGTGTTGTTGGAATCTAGCATTCCAATGATACCCCGATTAATTGATTGCGAGGCCGACGTCTCGTATATCGAGTAGTCGTCATTCTCCTTCAAAATATCTAACCAACCTTATCTTCTTTTCCCCCGTGCGATCGAAACCTTAAACCTATTCAACACAACTCTCTTTTCTCGCCCCCGTGCGATTGAAACTTTCTCAAACACAAAATTCATCGCCCTCGTGCGATTTCCATCCAAAACACCTTCTACCAAGAACATTGTTTAGTCCCTTCTTTCGCGCATAACAAACTCGTGCTTCATCCTCCCCTAGCGAGCAGACAAGCCAATGTTTAGCAGTTAGAATGCGACCTAAACTCTCGTTCAAGTCATACACCTTTTACCAAGAACATTGTTTAGTCCTTTCTTCCGCGCATAACAAACTCGTGCTTCAGCCTCCCCTAGCGAGCTGACAAGCCAACGTTTAGCAGTTAGAATGCGACCTAAACTCTCATTCTTTCCAAACCTAAACCTTTTACCGTAGTTAGCCGAACTACGGCTGCTCTGATTCTTCATTCTCTTTCGAATGTAAGATACGTAGGCACAAGATTGCGATGATCTTGGCGAGCATAATCCCCTCTTTTTCCCGTAGTCCCACGAACTACGAATGCTCTGATTTTCCACTTCTTACAAGTGAAGATACGTAGGCACAAGGGCCCCAATCCTTGGCGAGCACCCTATCCTATAACCATCCATTCCCCCCATAGGAGAAACTTTAGAAGAAAACAAACAAGCATAGCTAACTTTACTCTCGAATCGATCAAGAGGTTCCCGTTGAGTACAATGGACGTAGAGGGTGCTAATACCTTCCCTCTGTGTAACCGACTCCCGAACCTAGAATATTGGTTGCGATTACCATGTTCTTATCCCTTTAAAGGTTTTATCGATATTTTCCTATTCCATCCTTGGAATGAATAAAGTTCGGTGGCGACTCTGTTCGAACGTATTTTCCGCGTCCATCGCGAGGATCGTATTTTTCGAGGTACGAAAGATGGCGACTCTGCTGGGGACTTATGCATTGCCCTATGCAAGAGAGAGTCAAGCCTAACTTGACTCGATTTGAGAGTACTAACCTTTTGCTTAACTGTTTTTCTTTATGTTTATTTTCTCCTATTGTTTATTTCTTGTTTTCGCTTTCTATCGTATGCTGTTTATTATATCTGCCTGCTGGATTCGGGGATAGCATTGCAAGTAAAGCTCTACACCCGAGCTTTGGAAAAAGAAGAGAGAAGACATAGTTTAGAATTGGTAGTAATTAGTGTTAGTCCCCAAGGACTCGCTCCTTGTGTGCCTAGCATGAAAGCTCCTCCAGAATAGACCTTTTCGTAGATCCTATCGTAACGCAGCTAGCCTGTTACACGATTTGATTCATGAAGGGTCAATGACTCTGGAAACCGCTCTTAGAACCAGTTTCTATATTGGTAGTCGTGTAGTGTTATTCTCCGAGGACCCGCTCCTCGTGTGCCTAGCAGGACGACTCCGCTCAGGAGAGACCCTATCGTACTCTCGTTATAATACAACTAGCTTGTTGCGTGATGTTGATGCGATCAGTGTCCGTGATCCTGGGAACCTTATCCATCAACATAGAAGCTATCCCGTGAGTGGGTCTATGGGTAAAAAAAAATCTAGAACTTGCCTGGTATAGCCTACCGGTTAGGGTGCTTTAAGTTGCTTATGTTATCCTGGGTCCTGTTTGCACCTGCATTGCATTCGCATATCACTGCATCTGCATTTCATTTGCATCGCATATCATATTCCGAAACCAAAAAGCCTATCCACCCTTTATCCATAATTCGCGGTTGATTTCCCGACACAAGTAATGAACTTGACTTAGTGCTGGAAGACCATGGAACACTTGAGGCAGAATCAATTTGAGCTAAGAAAAGGCGAGAACAACGCAGCAGGCAAGATGAAACAACTGCCAGAAGTTAGCCCAACTGTGAAGCAAGAAAGAAGAGCCCAGTTCCTCAATACTGGCGGTTTCCTTATCATTTTCGCGCATTTGTAGTTTCCTTTATGATAAGTGCTACTTGCTTTTAGACATTGTTTCTTATTTATGGTATTGTTAATGTGATAATTATGCATGTTTTTGATCAAATCCATTCGTATCCACTCATGTTTTCTCACTTATTGCCAAAATCACAAAATTTACTCCACTTCCTTCATCGCACTGTTGTTTAGCAAAGATTTGAGGGAGGATGACGAAAACGAAATACCCATAATTGCTGATAGTATGCTTTTGGATAAAATCTCGCTAATGATGTACAGGCATTATTTCGAACCCCCAAACACTGGAGAGATAAGGAGTTAGTCCCTAGTCAACCACTTCGAGCCTAGAAGTAGGAGTTTCCTTCGGATCTATAAACCCTTATATTTAACCTGGGGAATGGGTAGTGTTCAGTTAACCTGATTACGTATTCAAAAAGCAAAAATCCCAAATACAAGATGGTTGTTCATTAATAACCCTTTGACATGGCAGTCACAATCCTTCAAAAAAAAATCAAAATCCTGCTAAGTCGAACACCTCAAAAGGAGACTTAGGCAAAAATCAAGGCAATCCCGATGGATCTGACAAGCAAAGTCAGTCCATGCAAAAGTTAGGGATCAAAAACAAAACCAAAAAGAGGTCCTCGAACCTTCGACAAAAACAAAATAAGATTCAGTAGTCACCCAAATCAAGGGGTTACTGACATCCATCAAAATAAGGTGGCTGCCATTTCAGTCAAACTTTGAACCATCAAGTTTACACCGTCACGCAGGTGCAAAATTAACTGAACATAGGTATGGAGATCATCACGAAGAAGGGGTGGGTTAAAATCAAATTTTGAGCCTTATATCCTTTGTTTCTATAACTGTGAATCAGACCACGATACAACCCTCAAAAGACCTAATTGAGGCGGGGTTTATTCTGGAAGCATACTACAGCAAGGTTGCGTAAAATAACTCCTACATATTTGCTAATCTTATGTATTAGTGTCACATTCTTGCTATATCTTTCACACCAATTAAATCAACATTGCGTTTGGAACTAATAGTCCACTCGTCATACACTGTCACATCATTCTAATAAATGATCCTTTCGAATTTTGCATAAATGTCGCATTAAAATTACCATTTTTTGAATAAACACTTTTAACTGCAAGTTAGTACTTGGCATTATGGAAATTCCAACAAAAGAACAATCAAAGAGGAACTCGATCACTCATTGGTGTTGACCTGAATCAAGAATTTCTCATAACCCTGCAGACTGGGGCAAGTTCTTCCGAGTTTCAAACAGGGGCATATTGTTGCAAAATCCAGACACTGGGGCCATCATCATAGACCATGTCATGGTATAAATCTTTAAGAAAAAATCTTCAAATACCTGGCGGACTGAGGCAGACTAGTTGAACAGGGGCAGTTTCCCTCCTTACTTTCAGGTTGTTTAAGCAGACCATGCCAGACATCAGTAACTGTTGAGTTCACAACAAGCGTCAAAAGCCTTGGGGCAGAGAAAAAGCACGATCAACATGCATTGGTTAAGTCGCTACGCTCGCATATTCAACATGCTTTGGTTATGTCGCTACGCTTAACATTTGTAAGCCGTCATGGCACATTGGCTAGAAGTTAAGGTCCTCCCAGGAATAAGCAGCCAACTTCTGCAAGGATCTAACTTGGAGCACCGAGAACATCCACATCTGTCTTATGAGCATATCATTATTAGATACCGTGTGTCGGGAAGTCAAATACTTTCACCAAATAAAGTCCACTTCTGTTGGCATCCCTTAAAACTCCAAAAGTCCATCTTTTATTGGCAACTACATAAAAGTCCACCTGGCTGGCATCATAACCCAAAAGTCCAACCCCGCTTGGCATCTATTAAAGTCCAATTTGTATTGGCAATCAATAAAAGTCCAACACCGCTTGGCGTCTCCTAAAGTCCAATTTGTATTGGCAACCATTAAAAGTCCAACCCCGCTTGGCATCTATTAAAGTCCAATTTGTATTGGCAATCAATAAAAGTCCAACCCCGCTTGGCGTCTCCTAAAGTCCAATTTGTATTGGCAACCATTAAAAGTCCAACCCCGCTTGGCATCTCTTAAAGTCCAATCCTTTATTGGCAACTACCAAAGTCCACCCTTGTTGGCACCTTAATAAAACCAATCTCCTACTTGCATTCACATATGCATCATATAATTGACATGTATCATACGCATACATAGCACGATCATTTCCTCTTTCGACCCCCGAGTCGATATCTTCCTTTTCCTCCTTCAACCCCCGCGTTGATATTTTGTTTTTTCTCCGACCCCCGAGTCGATGTTGTTCTTTATGTTCTCAACCCCCGCGTTGATATTTTGTTTTTCTCGACCCCCGAGTCGATATTTACCTTTCTTCAACCCCCGCATTGATATTTACCTTTCTTCAACCCCCGAGTTGATATGTCTTTATTTTCTCGACCCCCGAGTCGATATCTTTGTTATCTTTTTCTCTCGATCCCCGAGTCGATATTTACCTTTATTTTCCTCGACCCCCGAGTCGATATTGCCTTTATTTTTCTCGACCCCCGAGTCGATATTTGCTATTCTTCTTCAACCCTCAAGCTGACTTGTTGTTCTGATTTATCCTCGACCCCCGAGTCGATAGTATATTTGCTTTTTTTTCAACCCCCGAGTTGATGTGCCAGTATACCCCGTAAATCTTTTCACCTTGTTTCACCTAATACCAAAAATAATCCCTTGTGGAAAACAAGAAATAAAGCCTTACCAAATCCCGTTATCCAGTTGCATTTTCATACGCATTACATATCATTTACATATGCGTCTTATTTCCCTAGCAGTTGCATCATTTGCATATTTGCACATCATACAAAGCATAGCATTTATGTCCCCAGCGACATGGCATAGCAGGGTTCAGGATCAGTTTGCAAGCATCTTGGTCGCTCCTCTATTAAAGTCGACAGTATTTCTCTGGAAAGAGTTAATGTCGCATGTGTTCAAGGAATTCTATCCCCAGCAAGTCATTTTCCAACCATACAGTTGATAATGATGGTTCCCAGCAGTCGTTGCTCTTGTGGCTCCCCAAGCAGAGGTTATCCTTAAAAGAGTTTCTTGAAGGCTTTTCCCCTGCAGAGTTTGGACAACGCTTTTCCTCTGACAGGAATTCTACTCAACTATTCCCCAGCAACTTTATCATCCGAGATACTGTTTCGGTATCGCGAAGAACCTTAACGGATAAGGTACTCCTTCGACCACCCGAAGAATCTCAAGTTTTGTTCGAGATACTTCTTTGGTATCATCGAAGAGCCTTAATGGATAAGGTACTGCTTCGACCACCCGAAGAATCTCAAGTTTTGTTCGAGATACTGCTTTGATATCATCGAAGAGCCTTAATGGATAAGGTACTGCTTCGACCACCCGAAGAATCTCAAGTTTTGTTTGAGATACTGCTTTGGTATCATCGAAGAGCCTTATTGGATAAGGGACTGCTTCAACCACCCAGAGAATATCAGGTTATCTCGTTCATCTATTTTGCATCCTGTCATCCCTAACCTCTGCACTTTGTTTGCCGGACAAATTTTGGGGTCTTTTTGTATCTAATTGACTTCCACCCTAAAAATGAACGCCATGCAGCTGTTCATTCTCTCAGGTTCAAGGCAATTAGATAGGGGCATCTATCATACCCCAAATTTGTCCTACCTTTTTCAAGATTCTGATTTGCCCGACTTTGTTTTTAATTTACCTCGCTTATACAGCGTAGCGTATTTTTTCCAGCAAAAATAACTTTTTCACTTTTTTTGCCCAATAAAAGTGTGACACGTGGCTTAGAGTTGTCCTTGAGTTTTTTTATTTTTTATTATTCTATTTGTGTTTTCGCATTTTCTTCTTTTTTCAATTTTTTTTATAATTAGAAATATTTTAGTTATGTGTTAAAATATATAGGTACATAATATTAATTTTGTTTATTTTAAATTTTTGTTTTGTTATCTTGTTAATATTATCAATATTTAAAATTTGAGAGAATTATTGATTAATTGTTAATAATAAATGATTACTATTGTTTTTATTTTAATTTGTTTTTTTTGTAAATGTTTATTTTTAAATGTAGATATTAATTTCTATAATTATATTAAATCAATAGCTTTAATGTTGATGAAAATAAAAAAAAGGGATTCAGAATTTTGAAGGGGATTAGGCCCATATTCCACGGCCCGGTTATGGACTCACTAGCATTTAAGGAAAATTCAGAATGAGAAAAAAGAGGAGGAGGCTACTGTTCACTGAACCCTAGATCAGCCGTCCCAATTGAAGTAAGCCTTTTCTCTTCCTTCACCCGCCGCCGAAAACCCTAATTACTTCTTCTTCCTCAATCCATAAACCCAGCCGCCATTACAAACCCAATCCTCATCCATCATCATCTTCAAATGAACCCCCCACCGATCCGTTCTTCCCCTGTGAACACACCTCAACGCATTGATTTTAAACCTTCACCATAACATTAACCTCTCCCGTTGTAAGCTTTTGGTTCAGCATTCAAATTCCATTCTCGTAGCAACATCACCAGATTCTTCCTTGATGAACAATCTCCGCAAATCGCTTCTGCCTTGGTGACAACGATGAGGACTCGACATTCCGTGGTGGCAACAACGCAGGTTTCGCACAGACTCGACGATAGCTCGCGGTAGCTCACTGGGATTTCCGCAACGATTATCAACATTCGATTGATGAGCAACTAACAGCGATAATAACGCAACAGACTCCATCATTAGCGATCCTGCTTTGATCAACAACTCAGCGTTAGCATTCACGATGTCGTTTCGGTAACCCTTCGACTCTGAGCAATTTGGGTGAGGTGTTGTTAGAATATTAGTTTGACTGTGGCATTTAGGTTCAACTTAGGTTTCATGGTTGTGTATGTACAAAGTACTGCTTGAGTTGTTTGCCATTTTGTTTACAGGTTTTCTAACATTGGTATTAATTTGTGCAAAACTTTGGTTCACTAATGTGTTTCTTTTCGAGTTTTGTTTGCTGTGATTTAACACTGTGATAGTTCAATATTTATTACTGCTACTTCCTTTCTTTCCTCTGTATATTCCATCTTCTTTTTTAGGTTTCACATGAAGTTATCATCAACCTCTTCTCCATACTTCATTGTCACGTTCTGCTTCGTACCACCCTTCACACAACCAATACCGGTGATGTGTTTCGACTCCGTACTCAATAATGAGGGCGATGACTTTTGGAGTGATGTTTGACTCACATGTCTTTGCTTTGTATGTAGTGGTCATGCTGAATGCCATTGTTGCTTGGTTGACTTAATGCTGCATCATGGAAACATTGGTGTTGCTCGTCATTCTCGAGCCTGCAAGATGACGACTCTGTTTGTTAGAAGCATCTAGCATGTTGGTGTTTGTTTGAGTGGTCTTATGGCTGTTAATATAGTTTTGAGGATTAATAAGTCAATTGATGATAATGCATACTGAGGTGATTAGACAGAACCGCAGCCGCATCAACAATAACCTTAACTCGATTCAATGGAAAGAGGAGAACCTGGATTACATATATGCTTAGACTGCCCTCTTTAAATTCAATTTTCGTTTTGGCTCCCTGTACTGCCTTTTTTTCTGTGTGATTATTTATGTGCAGGTTGAAAGGCGATTAGCGATATTGGTTCGTTTCAATTTCAACAAGCAACTCTGATATAATAACAACTTCGACACTACAACCATATCAGTGTTGATACATGTAGAACGCGCACGATAGCATCATCCACAAAAACACCAGTTACCCGTAGTAGCACGAACTATGTTGCTCTGATTTCTCTTGCATGCTGAGAATACGTAGGCATAGGATTGCGATATCCTAGCGAGCACCCTTTTTCTTTTTCCATCCTTTCCCTAGAAAGGCATGCTACGTCCGTTCTATCGCAAACAGGTAACACATAAGTCTCCTCACATGCGAGCAGCAATACACCTAAACTGCTAGAATGCGCACTATAGAATCGTCTACCAGTACACCCTGCTTTCCCGCACACCGTAGGCCGAACTACGACTGCTCTGATTCTTTACTTCTTTTAAGTAAAGATACGTAGGCACAAGGGCCACAATCGTTGCTGAGCACATTCCCCCCATATCTGTAATTCCCCGAACTACGTCGACTCTGATTTTCTCACATCTATTGAGAATACGTAGGCATAGGACTGCGAAGTCCTACCGAGTATGTTCTTTCTCTTTTCTTCCCCGTTATCCCTCCTTTCTTTGTTCCTAAACCCATTTTCTTTACCTTTTGGAAAACACTTTTATAGCATAATATTTAAGCAAATAAATTCACACATCGACAAGCAAATGGTTCCCATCGAGGACGATGGATGCGAGGGGTGCTAATACCTTCCCCTCGCATAACCGGCTTCCGAACCTGTTCTTGGTTGCGAGACCATCTTATCCATTCTTTTCTTAAGGTTTTCTCGATATTTTCCTTTCCCCTCATGGGATAAATAAAGTTCGGTGGCGACTCTTATGTCCTTTCTTTTCGCCTCCCCGTTGTTGCATTGTTCGAGTAGCGACACTCGGTACCTGAGCTATATCGTACAAAACATCATTCCAACAGAAGGGTGAGAATTCACATAATTATTGAAATCATAAGATAATAATTAATTTTAAGGCTTACAAGTATAATCACAATCATTCTCACATTTCAAAGTTTCATCAACAAAGTATCACTCAAATAACCATACCATTCATAAGTATATACACACAATCCACAATTTCACTAATTCAACAATTCACATAGATACACGTAATCTCATATCACAAACATATACACAATAAGACTTAATGCAATAATCAAATGCAACTCATGCATGTGGTACCAATAACTTGTTATTATTTTTTGATTTTTACATTTAAACCGGGTTCGTTCTCTATACCAATAACACAAAAAGTCTATTTTCTAAGCTTTCAAACTCCGCACTAGGTTTGGGACAAGTCACTAGCTCCCACGGAACTAACAAGCATTGCCTATTGACACAAATGATGCGTATGTAAAATCAACAACCATATGAAATTAAAACCATACACAAATCTTAATATCCACGCATATCTTCAATAATTCATCACACTTAAATTACCACACGTTTGCACATACAAGCACATTTTCAAGAATCATGATATTCTTCAAACATCATCACCACAATTAGTAAGTATCCACAAGTATCAATAAAATTCAACCTCAATTTACAAAACACAAACCATTAATTAAATATAAAATAATTAATCATTATCAATAATTAAAAATTTTATACTCAATAAATAGTCAATATTCAATAAATAATTCAATATTTTGACAAATAATCATTATTTTAATAAATAATTAATATTTTGATATCTAATCAATATTTGAATAATTAATTAATTTTTGAATAAATAATTAATATAGTTTTAATATTTAATCAACATTCAATTTTTTAAAAATAGTTTTAATAACTAATCAATAGTCTATAAAGTTTAATATCTAATTGAATATTGCTATAGCATGTTACAAGTAAAAGGGTCAAGTTCCATTCATACTAATTTTCAATATCAATAGTCAATTCTTACCGTCATTTCCATAACAATTTACTTCCCAAAACTAACATTTATTCAATTCCGCATATTAATATGGATTCAAGTTCACACCAATTGACAAGAAAATACTTCATTGACTTCATTTCAACAAACTAACCCCAAGTTAAGCATTAGCTCTCACTGTCAATTTTTTTCCACAAGTGCAATAATACTAATTAAACTCCTAACACTAACAATATTCAATTTAGAATATTCACTAACTTACACTTTCTTTAGCTACTCTAGCATGTCATGTAACAACTGATTGGATAACAAGACAATTTAATTTTGGCATTAATAATTCAATACAACACGATCCAGTATCACATATACACGATCCAATATCAACAATTAGTTTCAGTGCTAATTAACCAACTACTTACACTAACTGCTTTGAATCAATATTTATGTAATAAATAAAAATAAATATTAACAATTAAGTGAAAATATATTAGGATTCCTCTACCTTGATTTTTGATGAGTCTTAAACTCTCTCTCTTTGTTGTTCTTCTTCTTCTCTACTTTTCTTTCTCTCTAACCTCCTTTACCAACTTTCTATTCTATCTCCTTCCTCTTTCTTAAACTCTCACAATTTCTCAAAACCTAATAATTTCTAATGGGCTTACTAACCCATTTCTATTCACACTCTCATTTTGACCCAATTAAATAATCTAACAATTCTATATTATTCTACCAAATAGAATATATCAAACAAATTAAATAATCAAATTAAATTAATTATTTCAAATATGTCCAATAAATCAATTAATTCAAACAACTCAAATAAATCAAATAATTTATATAAATTTAATAAATCGATTAATTCATATAAATCAAATATTTCATATAAATTCAATAAATCAACTAATTCAAATATATCAAGTAAATCAATTCATTCAAATAAATCACATAAACTAGTTAATTCAATTATGCACAAAATCACACAATTAATAAGTTAATTTAATTGAATAAATAATTACTAAAATTGAGGTGTTACACTAAGCCTGTCCTGTAGCCTATCATAGACTTATTTTTAGGCCTAAGTTTGTCCTTTTCGAAGACCTGATTGGCGACCTATTAGCCTATTTAAAAGCCTACTTCATTGAAAGTTTATAAATAAGAAATTCAACTAATGTTAAATAGACTAACAAATTAAAAGATCATTAAGACTAAATGTTTGTTTTCATTGTCTCATTCCAGTTTACCTATTAGTATAAGTTTGGTGACACTATTTGTTGGAGAGAACCTATGAAAAAAAAACTTATAATAACAACTTATGACATTGTTTATAATGTTTTTTCAACTTATTTTCATAAGTTGTTCAAAATAACTAAGTTTTGTTTTCATATTTTAATTCAAAGTACAAAATACAATATAATAATAAATTTATTGAATTTATTATAAATATGCCGATTTGATAGGCTTAAAAGGCTTTTCTTACGGCTTGTGACCTAGTCTCTTTAACTAAATAGGCTTATAAAAAAGCTTAGACCTTTTCTATTTAAGAAAAAAACCCGGCCTGACCTGGGACTATTAGGCTAGGCTGTAGGCCCCTGTTAGTTAGCCTGACCTATTCTCACCCGAGACATACACCAATCTTAGTTCTAGGTAGATGTTTAGAATCATCATTCATAAGATTCTCACCCATTAACATGGGAATAAATCTTTAAAAGTGACTAAATTATATTCCAAGAAATAAAAAGTACTTACCAACATTCTTCAAACTTCAAACAAATATGAGCTTCTCAACCTCAAGTTCTATAAAATCTTATTTAAATCCATCAAATAAACAATCCTTTGATTTTGTTTGAAATAAAAATTACGACCAATATTTTTATCTAAGGCAAGAATCAAACCAAATTCTTTTTCAATTATGCAATGCTCATTTTCCTTCGGTTATAATTCTTCGAGTATATTACTTCCTTATAAATATTTGAAATTATGTTTCATAAATTAATTTTACTAATTGTGGCACAACATGATACTTATACTGCAAACAAACAATAATAAATATATTCCTTCTTCAATGGTTTGCATTTACCATGTACTCAATGAAATACCATCTCTAAGAATGGCCACATATCCAAAACGATTAAACATGTAAATATCAATAACTCAGTCACATAACAACATCAAAATCTGAAGCTCAAAGCAAATAAACAAAACTATCTTCTATGACATTTTAAAACTTTCTTCTTTTGTTGTGTTCTATAATGCAATGTCCAATTAAACTAATTCAATTAATGATTATGTAGATAAAGGATTTTTTTACTTAAAACATTATTGTTGATATTTTTTTTAAATCTATAAAATTGATATATTAATTAGTGTTATTGATACAATTAGTATTTGGCTCTTTGTTACCCTAGACCAAAATATTATTACTCATGAAAGCATAGTCTGTAACTACCTTATGAGCTTCTTTATTCTCATTACGCGACACATATAAAACCCTAGTATTCTCAAGAAATTTGTTTATCTTCTTCACCGTTATGCACCACACACCAACCTTAGTTCTAGGTAGATGTTTAGAATCATCATTCACCAGCTTCACAAGTTGCATGTTGTTCGATCTAAACCAGACTCTCCCGTAGCTCTTCTCATCCGCTTTCTTAAACAATGTTAACAACAACATTGTGTTAGCTTCAATCGAATCTTCATCATCCTTCATTCTATTGCAAATAAGATCAATAATATTGTGTTGATGATTTCAAAACACAACTCCAAGATCCCAAAATATTATTGATGATATGGCTTAATAGAATAAGTAGCAATGTGAGCTGGTGAGATGAATGTTATTTTAACAAGCATTTAGATGAGTAATTTTGTGCCTGTCTATCCATTTTTCATTACATTGACGCGTGTATGTCTTTTACGATGTTTTTCACATTTTTCCCTTTAAAGAAAATAAGTTTAAATGCAGTTTTAATCCTCAATTTTGATTTTTTTTTAATCTTTTAGTTCCTTTATAAAAATCAATTTTGTAGTTTCTCTATTAAACATTTCTTGAGGTAAGTTTGTTTCATAGATTAAATTTATAATTCCAAAATTATTATTTCTAGGAATGTTACTTTTGGGAATATAGTTTCCACCCATTAGCATATGAATAAATCTTTAAATTTACGTGAGTAAATAATATTGCAATAAAAAGTACCAAGGAATAGTTTCTTAAAACTTCAAACAAATATGAGATTCCTAACCTCACATTATTGGAAATCCTATTTGAATTCATCAAACAAGCACTTGAGTTTGTTTGAAATAAAAAGTACGACCAAAAATTTGATCTAAAGCGGGAATGAAACCAACTCATTTTTCAATTAGGCAGTGCTCATTTTCCTTCGGTTATAATTATTCAGATATTTTATTTGCTTATAAATATTTAAAATCATGTTTCATAAACTAATTTCACCAATTGTGCCACAACATGATACTTATACTACAAAAAAACAATAATAAATCTATTCCTTCTTCAATTGAGTTTACTGTAAGACATGCATTTACCATGTGCTCAATGAAATACCATCACTAAGAAGGGGTTCAGGATTATTACCAATAATTGTGAAGCTGGATCACACAAGAGATATTGTGGATACTGCTAGCTCTAACCAACATGGTATGGATAAATGAATCAAACATGGCATTCATCTTAAGAGAGAACATTCAGGTATGTCTTTATCATCTAGAACTTGCGTCTGCTGTTTTCTGATATTCATTGCATGATTACACACATCGAAGCACATTGTTTTTTAGCCTTGAGCCTTTCCAACCATCCTATACATTATTGTTATCCTTTTTTTAACCACATTTGAGTTTGTACCCTATTGTTTGTGAATTTATTGCATCATTATCCCATGGCGCAATCACTTCCCTACCCTATTCAGAGTTTTTGTGTTTCATTTTTTTTTATTTGTGTTCCATTCTAAGTTTGAGGTTGTTGTTAGAATTACAACCTTTAAGTTTGGGGTAATTGTGCAACAATGAAACAAGGTGAGTACATATGAAGAAAAATAAGAGAGAGAAAAATTGAAAAAAAGTCAACTTTAAAAAAATGAAATGAGAAAAAAATTTTCTTTCATAAAGAAAAAGCACTCACCTAAAGGAGAACTCAGTTGGATACCAAGAATCAAAGTAAAACCTAAAAATTGAGTAGTCCAAGATTGTTATCCCAAGAGAAAGGCAAATTCAAGAGAAATTCCAGCAGTAATACTTTAGAATGAACATGGTGAAAAGAACGATCGTACTAACTCTGAACCAGTAACCTACTTATCCATATAATATCCCGCCATAGCCCAAACCCTACTAAAACCTGAAAAGACCTTATAAAATGTGTGTATTATACATCAGGTAATTGAAAGAGTGCTTAGGCAAGCATATGGTATGTTATTACATACTGTGAATTTTGAGTGTATATACGTTAACACTTGAGATAATTGGTGAGAATGTGAATAGAGTTGGCAGAAGAAACAATACCATCAAGCGTAGGTGTGGCAGATCATTCAATCTCAATGACCAGGCCAAACAAAAGTAGTAACAAATGAGAATCATGGAAGATCTCAGAGGTATGTGTTTAAATTCATTGTTTTGTTGATGAATGATGACATGATACTTTTGTGCTAAATGTTGCTTGAGTGTAAGCAATTAGCTATGTTTGGGGTTGTGACCAGTTACCAGTTGTGTTAGATTTATTATCATTTGAATGTCAAAAGCATGTGAATTAATGTTAGTTTGGGAGTAGTTAGGTCTGTTTTTAGTATATTTCTATCATGCCTTAATCTGCTGAGGTATTATTGTTTCTGAGCTATTTTATGTGTTTGAGGTAACGTTGTGCTTACAGATCTGAAGAATCAAGAAGAAATTGATTTGAGAAGAATTCAGACAAAAATACACGAACAGGAGAAAAAAAAAGAAAAATTGAGCATCTCCTGCCCATACGCGTATGGCCACCCAGTACCACCAGGCACCGTACGTGTAACAACAAGAAGAGTGAAAAAAGAAATCTTCTGCCCATGTTGTAGCGGGGAAAATTGAGATTAAAATATTTATTAACTTAACTCATAAAGTAAGAGTTGCCACCACACTTTTATTTTTCCAAAGGAATGGGGAAAAGAGTGAACAAAACCCGCAGAAGTTTTAAAACAAAACTAATAAAAATAGAGACAAGGATAAAGGTGTTGGTTATGTAATGGAAAGGTGTTAGCACCCAAAACTTCTATAATACTCTATAGGAACCTCTTGAAAATCTATGTTTTCCTTTAAAAGATGTTGTTTGCAAAAGATTGGAAAAATGAGAAGAGAAATATTTTTTGGGTTTTGGGTCTTTGACAAGACTTCTTGAGTCTCGTACCTACGTACCCACAAAGTGTAATAGAGGATAAAAACCTCGTAGTTCATGATAAAAATAACAAAAGTGATGTTTTATGCTTTATTAAGGATGCAAAGATGAATAAAACAAAACAAAAACACATTGCCATTTTTTAAAGATGCAAAAAGTAAAAATGACAAATAGGGAGCGCAATATTTGAATACAAACGTCCTTTATTCATGATAACATTGAAATTAAAACATGTATGGCCCTGCAAATGATTCACCACGCCTTGGGCAGAGCACAAGACTTGACAAATGAAAAAAATAAGAAAAATTACTCTTCACGAGTGACCAGGATTACTTCCTCGGAAGACCAGTTGCATAAATCTTGACCTGGGATGCAAGGGCGGATCCAACTATCCATGTCACAATGACCATCAGCCTCGTCTTCCCCATATTGCATGAATTTGATCAAAAATGACCTCGGCGCTTGTGAACTTGACAGGACCCTAAACTTTGGCATAACTTGCGACGACTTGTAACCCAATCCAAATTTATCATTCTTCATCGGCACTTCAAGGACCTGTCCCCATATCTGGGAACTGCTAGCCTCCACCATAGCTCATGCCTCTTTCAAAGAAGACATCAAAACCTCGGGCTTTTTATCCTCCACAGGAGGATCCTTCTGAATATGAACTACTTTGAAAGCCTGACAGAGGGTCTCATGTATCTCTCTATCAACCTCAACATACTTAAATGATGACAAGTGGCTAACCATAATATTCTCTTCTTCGTAAAAGGTAATGACCCTTTCTTCAATCATATACTTTAGCTTCTGATGCATAGTTGAAGTAACTGCTTTGGAAGAATGTATCCAAGGACGGCCTAACAAACAAATGTATGCAAGCTGGATGTCCATGATGTAGAAAGTTACATCAAATATTTCCGGTCCGACTTCAATACAGACCTTTTAGATCCATCAAAGGCCCGCACTACCAAATCATTAGGCCTGCAAATCTCACCGTGCGTATCCAACTTCATAAGAGCCTTCTTTGGTAATACGTCCAATGATGACACAGTATCTACCAACACATGAGACAACAGAGATCCCTTGTACTCGATAGAGATATGCAAGGACTTATTATGATTTCTTCCTACTGACGTTAAATCCAGATTGGTAAACCACAGACCATTCCTTGCATTCACATGGGCAACTACCCCTTCAAGTTGATCTGCTGAAATCTCCTGAGGAACATAAGTAGCGCTTAACACCTTCATCAATGCATTTCTATGCGCCTCGAAACACATCAATAATGTAGAATGGAGATCTTTGATGGTGTCTGATTCAATTGGTTGACAATCTTGTAATCACTCTTACGAATCAACCTCATAAATTCCTCCACATCTTTTGAGAAAGAAGCGTCACCTGACTGTTGTTGCCCATAGTCTTCCAAAACCAACTCGCCTTTACCCTTACCAAATCTGTCAACATTAACATTTGGCGAATAGAAAACCCTACCACTGCGCGTGATACCCCCAACACCAACAATATTGTCCACAGCAGACCCAACATCCGAAGAACCCAACAAATCTTGCTTCTGTGCATTACAAAATACCTCAGCTCTGTAGTTCCACGCAATTGCTTTAGTACTCTCATATTGTATCAGCCCCGGAGTAGTAACAATGACTGGTGCTTGTCGCACGAGCGCTGAAATATAGACGGTCTTGTATGGAATTGATATTGATGCGATGTTCTTACCATCATTTTTAACCTCATCATTAACGTCATCCACAACACTAGTTCTGTTAAACTGTAACTGTCCATCATCCATCAGTTTCTATATACCATCTCTCAATAGGTCACAACCCTCAGGCTTCAATACACATCTTTGACAATCGAAAGCATAACTTGGGAAAACATTCCCATTCAATAAACATTCTTTAACAACCGACAAATGAGTCTTTAACTCATTCACATTTGCCACCAAATTTAACCGTTCCCCATCTCCAATAGCATTAGCCCTTGTTACACCATGATTAAGCATAGGGTTTTGAATTACATTGGGCCCATCATTAGTGAAATTAATGGCCTTGGCGTCAAGAAAATCCTACACTTTATGCTCGAACGCCTTACAGTTATCAATATTGTGTCTTGGTGCATATGAATGAAACTTACATTGAGCATTGGCATCATAACCTGATGGTGGATTACCAGTAGGTGGAGTCAAAGTTCTTTTCTGTACCAACTGTAGTTACAAAAGATGTTGTAGTAACTAAGAATATGACATTGGTGGAGTCTCAAATTTCCTGTTCACCTTCGTTCTATCTTGGTATCGACGTGGAAAATTATTCTGTTGTTGCGGTGCAGTTGGAATGTCTATAGTAGCAATCTGCTATGTATAGTTCTGATTGGCTCTTCCTCTACCCCGATAAGAAGAAACAAAATTTGTGTCACCTTTGTCGCTATTGTGAAAAAAGGTCGGCGGAAAAACAGAAGATTCGCCACCGTTCGTTATTTATCCCAAAGATAGGGAAAGGAAACGATTAGAGAAAACCTACAAAAAAGGGAGAAGACAGGTCATCGCAACCAAATCTAGGATTCGGGATTCGGTTATGCAAGGGGAAGGTATTAGCACCCCTCACGTCCGTTGTACTCAACGGGATCCATGTTTGTTATCTATCTAAAAGGGTGTTTACTATCTAACCTACAGGCTCACAGGACAAAAGAAAAGAAAATAGACTCGATAGAGCATCGCCGCTCTATGCCTACGTACTCCCTCGTGCAATGGGAAAGTCAGAGTCAACGTAGTTCAAAAAACTACGGGTGAAGGGTGGGGAATGGTTGCTCGCCAAGATATCGCCGTCTTGTGCATATGTATCCTTGTCTGGTACAAGAAATCAGAGCAAACGTAGTTCGGGCTGACACGACCACATATTGGTTCAAGTGTTTTAACCGAGTAGGGTTAAACCTTCGTTCTGGCAGTTAGGTGTATTGCTGCTCGACAATTGGAGACTTAGGCGTTACGTGTTTGCGATAGAACCAAAGCTTAACAACACTCTTTATGAAAGAGGTTTTCAATTAATCTTGAAGGATAAAAAGGTTTGATGTTTTTTTAGTCTTTTATAAAGAAGTGAATTGAATTGTGTTTGTAATTCATGTTGCACTAAAGACTATGACTTAGGAGCGAGTGCGTCGCATATCGTCCAAAGGACATACGCTAAACACTCTAGACGTTTGAGAGGAGGCCCCCCAATCGTCATTTCCAAAATACTTAAGGCTCATAGCGTACAACACTCATTATCCTTTATTAGATGTTTTGAAGTGTTTAGGAGATGAGAAGAGAAAGGCGCAAACTCTAAGGGGAAGCTAACTCAACCCTAATGTTATCATGCAATGTGATCCTATGATTGAGATGAAAAGGGAATGAAACTATCCTAATGTTGTTATGCTTGGATTGAACACTTAATGTCTCTCCTACTCCCATCCTAAACGGAGGGACTAGGAACCCTAAGGGATCATGGCAAAGAAAACCAAGAAAGCACAAGATAAATCAATCACAAACGAAAAGGAAGAAAAGGGTGCAAACACAAAATGCAACACAAAGAAAAGAGGGAGGAAAAAAAGTGTGGGACATCAGCCACCACAAGCACATCTCAACCTCTTGAAAATCAAGCAAAGAAATGAAAACAACAAACACTCATCACTTTGAACCACAACTACGAAAGTATGCATTCAAGTGGAAAACAAACCACGCGTGTCGAAGAAATCATAATTGAACAATCAAGAATAGCAACACAATATCCAAAACATCTCACTTAAATGCATCATACTGATCCATGAAGACTCAAAGTGAAATGATATCCAAACATGCTTGAAAAACAACAAAACAGGTCTGCTGTTATAGTGTTAATCGGTTAACACCAGGGGTTAACCGATTAACCATTGAAAAATGTTTGAAAATTTGAAAATTCGCACTGGTTAATCGGTTAACCAATTTGCACTGCATCTGGTTAACCGATTAACACTGTACCAGAAGCAGAAAACAACAGCTCAAAAGCACTTTTCAGTAATTAATCACTTCTCTAATAATCCAAATGATCATATGATCAATTATACACGAAATTAAACCAGCAAACAGTGATCCAATCAACATGTAAACACATTAAAACAGCAAGATCACAAATCGCACGAATCAAGTCAACCAAAAGTCAATCAAAAATGAAGATCCACATCGAATATGCAAAATAAGTTCAAAGTATCAACAGATCTAGAATTCTAACCTACGAAGAGAAGAATTTCTTCGGTTAATGTTGATTCAATTTCAATTGAGCAGATCTAATCAAGAAATCCAGAAATCCTTCAAGATCCAAGTGATTGCTTGTAGTAGAAATGAAGATCCACCAAAATTAAGCTAAATCAAACCAAATAAGCTCCTCTAGATCAACTTCAAAATTCATATCCAAAATAGCACGAAAATTGGATGGAGAAGTTGATTCAATAAGGATGAAGGATGAAGGTTTTAGCTCAAGAGTTTAATGATTCCAATGGAGAACCAAAGAATTCAATGTGAGAAGAGCTTTAATGGAGTTTGGGAGTGAAACGTTGAGAGCAAAATTTAAAGTGTGTATGAATTCTGAAAATGAAATGGAGTTATAAGGATTGTGTGTGTGAGGTTTGGAGCGAATCATTTAAATATTCTCTAGGTTTGGATCCAAATGTGGTTTGGAGTGTGGTTTGTGAAAATTGGAATGGGATTAGGAATGAGAGTTTGGAGGGAATTGGAATTGATTTGAAAATTAACTAAAATTTGAAGTGGTTCTAGATCTTTCCTCTGGTGTAAAATCAACTTCACAAATGATCAAAATGGAACCCAAAGTTGCTTCACTTGAAAATTCACGTGCAAAGCATAAAATTGCCTTGGTTAACCGGTTAACCATTTGGGTTAATCTATTAACACCTTCAAAAATTCAAATTTGACCTGATTTTGCTTTGGTTAATCGGTTAACCATTTGGTTAATCGATTAACACTTCAAAAATTTGAAGTTTGGCGCCTTTTGGAGGGAAATCTGCACATTTGTCTGTTTTCAACCGTTTTGAGCTCTGTTCAGCCTCTGAAACTTGCTCTTGAATATTATAACTGTAAGAATGCTTGAGATAGCCTAAGTGCTGCCTCCTGAGTTGAAAATTATCTTGCAAAAAAAAAATAAAATCGACCGCTCGATCGCCGGGCAAAAAAATTGTCGGAGCCTTTGATGCTCGTTGTTTAGTCTCTTGCACTGAAAAGAGCCCTGAGCCACATAAATATCTTGATCCCCTGTCTTAAGGACAAATGCTATGCAAATGCGGAAATGCGAAAATGCAAGGAAACAAAAGCCAAGTACAAGAAATGGTTGGTCAAATTTTGGGGTACAACAACTGACCCTATTTAAGCGACTTAGACCTGAAGGGATGAAAAGCGAACGACTTTCAAAAATTCAAGGTAAAAGACGGTTGAATACCAAAGAACCCATAAATTTGCCAACCGCCGAAATAGAACTGCAAACTGAATATTGGAACAAAGTCTCCGGAAGTAACTGAATCTGATAGTTGGTAAGGAAATGAACTAACTCATCGCCACTCAGAAAGCACCGACACGCAGCTGGAAGAAACATCTGTCAACGCGCAGGAAACAACACTAAGTCGGAAAGAATATCTGATTTCACCATCAGGCTTCTATTAAACACAATAGGCATCAGACCCGGAGGCCGGCTCAACACGAAGTTGAGAACGTCTGCTAATCCAAGCAGGCATTCGCTAAATAAAAGCGAGTATCGAACCCGAAGGCCGACTCAACACGAAGTTAAGAATCTCTACTAACCAGCATGCATTCGCTAAATAAAAGCGAGTATCGAACCCGAAGGCCGAATCAACACACAGTTGAAAGTCTATACTTACCAGTATGCATTCGCTAAATAAAAGTGAGCATCGAACCCGAAGGTCGGATCAACACATAGTTGAAAGTCTCTACTCACCAGTAAGCATTCTCTAAATAAAAGCGAGCATTGAACCCGAAGGCCGGCTCAACACGAAGTTGAGAATCCCCTAATGATGAATCCCAAGAAAACTCCGCTGGGGAAAGAGAAACTTAAACAAGCAACTCTGTTGGGAAGCACCTGATAAGATGAACACATTTATCAAAGATTTTTCCGTGGTCCGGATACCACGCAGGCAAAGAAAATCAATCACATTTGCCTGGTTCTAGATACCACACAGTCAAAGTACATCAATTACCTGTTGGAGATACACCTGAAAACAAAGAGGTAACAACCTGGCTTATGTTTCACATGCATATGCTTGAATATGGCATAATGCTCCATGCGAAATGGAAATGCTACACGTTCTGAGAATACTACGCATGAATGCAAAATGCAACGGAACTGAATAAGCAAAATACATGCTGAGAAAACGGATCCAACTCCGCCGGGGAGAAATGGAACATGCCAATTACGATTGGACTTAACTGGTAAAACAAGCCCTGGATGGCCTCCCAGAATACCACTCTTCTGGGGAACAAACGATCCTACTAGGGATATAGAACAACATGCTAAGCAGTAATTCTACTCTGCCGGAGATCAAATCAAATCCTGCTGAGAGAAAACGCCCTGAACGACCTTCCAAGATACAACTCTCCTGGGGAATAAACGACCTGACCGGGGAAAGACAACCAAACACTGGAATTGAATCCAACCTACTGGGGAAATCTACGACTCTACAGGGGATAACCATCAACCACTGAGATTAACTTTTCTCTACTGGCGAAATCAGCCCTGAATGGCCTCCTAGAAAATCGAAGTCTTTCTAGGGAACAAAACACACTTCTGGGAGCCTGCTAAGGATCAAAATCCACTATGTCGGGGATTTCTCAGCTGGGGATAACCAATTGAGACTTACTGGAGAATCGTCCCAAACTCTCTGCTGAGGGTAGAGAATAGCAATCTCTGAATCAACCCTAATCTGCGGGAAAGAATAACTACTCTGCTGACTTCTCTAGTGAACTAAACAACATCGACCTCTACTTGGAGAATGAACCACCACTGTAAACTCTGAGGGAATACAAAGTCACGTATTCAGACTCTATGGGGAAACAAAGTCTTGAATTTGCTCCGCTGCTGGAAAAAAGTTCCATGCCTACCTGATGGAGAGAAGTCCAGTCTCGACTCGCTGGGGAGTAAGTGCATACCTACAATCTGATGGGGATACGGGAACATACCTGACTGCACGGGGGATATCAATCTCGACCCTCTGGGGATGACTTTATTATACCAAATAAGTCAATGTTGAACTGCCCAGGGATGAATGCATACAGACGATCTGCTAAGAAAAAAATATACACACTCAACCTGCACATCATTTCCTATAAAAACAAACCCTTGCTGGAGATAGAGATACACAATCTTCGCCTGTCGGGTGAATGAGTCTCAACTACACATCTTCTTCCTGTGGGGATGGTGATCCTATCGGGGATGCACCTCTGGAAATTTTCTCCAAGGGTAACGACCCTACAAATGAACAAACAAACAAGATATCCTGCACAAAGGGACCTGTCTCGGTCATCATCCATGACATTGTTCAAATAAATCAAAGTTTTAATGATTATTGGCAAAGCCTGCAAGTTTATGTATGCAAAGTTTTATCAAAACATTGGGCGTTTTTCGCAAACAAAACAGTAAAGGCTAAAGCAAAACAACAATTACTAAATAGTATATGTTTTATTGACAAATGGCCTGTAAATAGGCAAATTTTACAATCGATGCAACCCCTGAAAAGAGGAAGCTGCGCAAAAATTTACAAAAATGCACAGAAATATACAAAATATCGGCAATGTGGCACATACAAACACCATGAGTTGATCCATCTATGACTCGCATGACTTTGATGCTTCTCCAATGCTTCGTCTTCTGAAGAGATTGATTCGGATAAGCGGCCCTCAGGTCCTCCCTCACTCCACTATACTCTGAAGATCAAAACGTAGACCGCAGTCATTTGCTTTTCAAACCCCTAACTCTTGCTTGAATCGCCCTTACAGGTTTTCAATTCACCGGGATACCCATTTTTGCCAAAGTCGCCTTTTCAGGTTTTCAACTTTACGGGTTTACATCTTTTCCGTTTTATCCCTAATTTTTTCCTGAACTCATTCTTTTTATGGTTCGCCAGGATGCCCCATTTTTGCCTGGATATTCTTTTTCTTTCCTGCGGGTCTCTTTTAAGCAAAGTATTTTTTAACTGCGTCTGCGTTCACGGGGTATGTGAAATCTTCACCGTCCATGGTTGACAACAGCAAGGCTCCTCCGGAGAAGACCTTTCGTACGAAATATGGACCTTCATCGCTAGAAGTCCATTTTCCCATGTGATCTGTTTGTGGAGGGAGAATCTTCTTCAACACTAGATTTCCAGTCTGAAAGCTTCGAGGGCGCACCTTCTTGTCAAAATCTTTCTTCATTCTGCTCTGATATAGCCGACCATATGCAATGCACGCCAGCCTCTTCTCATCCATCAGGCTGAGCTGATTTAATCTGTTCTTTACCCATTCTGCCTCATCAAGCTTGGCGTCAACCAGAACTCTCAAAGAAGGAATCTCGACTTCTAATGGTAGAACAACTTCCATACCATACACCAGCGAGAAAGGGGTTGCTCCAATTGAAGTACGTACCGTGGTACGATATCCATGCAAAGCAAAGGGAAACATCTCATGTCAATCCTTATAGGTTACAACCATCTTCTGCACTATCTTCTTTATGTTCTTGTTGGCCGCTTCAACAACACCATTCATCTTCGGACGATAGGGAGATGAGTTGTGATGCTTAATTTTGAAAATCTAGCACAGTTCCTTCATCATCTTGTTATTCAAGTTCGAACCATTATCAGTAATAATTCTTTCCGGCACTCCATAGCGACAGATGATTTCCTTCTTTATGAACCGAGCTACCACTTGTTTGACGATCATGTCAATGCCCCACATGGAAAAGGGTCACGGGGACGCTATAACATTCAAGAGATTTTGCGGCACATGAATCTTGTCTGCATAAATCTAGAATTTATGGCACTTCTTTGCATACTTGAAGCAATCAGACTACATAGTCAACCAATAATACCCTGCTCTCAATAGCTTTCGAGACATGGCATGCCCGCCAGCGTGCATATCAAAGGCACCTTCGTGGACCTCTTCCATAAGAAAACCTGCTTCTTTTTCGTCCACGCATCTTAGCAGCACTAAGTCATAATTCATCATGTAGAGTACACCATCTTGGTTCAGATAAAAATTTCCAGACAACCTCCTCAAGGTCTTCTTATCCCGGGTCGACGCCCCTGACGGATACTCTTGGTTCTTGAGGAAATTTTGGATGTCATGATACCACGGCTTGCCATCAGAGGCTTCCTATATTGCGAATACAAACTCTGGCCTATTAAGGCGTGAGATGACGATTCTTGGCGCATCGTTCCAAAAATTCACTTTGTACATTGACGATAATATAGCCAGAGCGTTCGCCATCTGATTTTCTGCTCTCGGCATATGGTGAAACTCTACCTTGTCAAAGAAAGGTAACAGCCTCCTTGCGTAATTCATGTAAGGAATCAGATTAGGCTGTCGAGTCTCCCACTCTCCCTTGACCTGATTGACAACTAACGCTGAATCGCCATATACATCCAGATTCTTGATCCTCAGATCAATGGCCTCTTCCAAACACATGATGCACGCTTCGTATTCGGCTTCGTTATTGGTGCAGGGGAATGTTAACCTGGCAGTGAAAGGGATATGAGACCCATGGGGAGTCGTGATGATTGCCCCAATTCCACTACCATAGGAGTTAACAGCACCGTCAAATATCATTTGCCATTAGGAACCCTTCTCAGAACCTTCATCGGGTAATGGCTCATCGCAATCCTTCATTTTTAGGAACATGGTGTCCTCGTCAGGAAACTCAAACTTCATCAGTTGGTAGTAGTCGATTGGTTGTTCAGTAAGATATTATGATAGAACACTCCCCTTAATAGCTTTCTGGGAGACATATTGAATGTCGTATTCTGTCAGGACCATTTGCCACCTAGCAATTCTCCCCGAAAGTGCTTGCTTTTAAAAAACATACTTAATCAGATCCATCTTTGAAATCAACATGGTTGTATGGTTTAGCATATGCTGTCTTATGCATTTGGCAGCCCAAGCGAGTGCGCAACACGTTTTTTCCAACCTTGAGTACCTGGATTCATAATTTGTGAAATTTTTACTCAAGTAGTATATGGCATGCTCTTTTCTTCCAGTCTCGTCGTGTTGAGCGAGAGCACAACCCATGCCGTTCTCAAGAACTGTTAAGTACATTATCAATGGTCTTCCAGCTATTGGAGGTATCAGTATCGGAGGCTCCTGCAAATATTCTTTTATTTTTTCAAATGCCCTTTGGCATGTTTCATTCCAGACGATCGCCTGATCTTTCTTCAATAATTTGAACATGGGTTCACACGTGGCTGTGAGATGAGATATGAACCTAGCAATGTAGTTCAATCTACCCAAGAAACCACGAACCTCTTTCTCTATTTTCGGTGCTGGCATATCTTGAATTGCTTTTATCTTTGCAGGATCGACCTCGATTCCTTTTTCACTAACAATGAACCCCAACAACTTTCCTTATCGTACACCAAAAGTGCACTTGTTCGGATTCAACCTCAGTCTGAACTTCCTTAACTTTTCAAACAACTTCAACAGATTAACCAAATGTTCTCCTCCATCTATGACTTTGCAATCCTATCATCAACATAGACCTCGATCTCATGATGAATCATATCATGAAAGAGAGTCACCATAGCCCGCTGATAGGTTGCCCCTGCGTTTTTCAACCCAAAAGGAATTACCTTATAATAGAAAGTCCCCCACGGTGTGATAAAAGTTGTTTTCTCCATATCCCCCCGGCACCATTTTGATCTGATTGTAGCCCAAAAAACCGTCCATGAAGGAAAACACTGAATACTGTGCAGTATTATCAACCAATACGTCAATGTGGGGAAGCCGGAAATCATCATTCGGGATCGCTTTGTTCAAGTCTATATAATCAACACACATCCTTACCTTACCGTTCTTCTTTGGTACAGGTACGATGTTAGCGACCCACAGAGGGTAATTTGTCACTGCGAGAAATCCTGCGTCCAACTGCTTCTGGACTTCTTCTTTGATTTTCACTGCCATATCTGGTCTGGTTCGCCTAAGCTTCTGCTTGACAGGAAGACACTCTTCACGCAATGGCAAGTGATAAACCACAATGTCTGTGTCAAGATCGGGCATATCTTCATATGACCAGGTAAAGATATCACTACACTCTCAGAGCATTTCAACCAATATTTTCTTAACATCACTCTGCAATGTAGCCCCTATTTTGACTTCCACTATGGATTCGCCGGTACCCAGGTTGACAACCTCGATTTCCTCCTAATGAGGCAGAATGACTTTCTCTTCCTGTTTCAGTAGCCTGGAAAGCTCTTCAGGTAAGTCTTCATCTTCCTCAATCTCTTCTTCGGCTTGAAATATCGGATTATCAAAGTCAAAGCGAGTCATAGACGATTCTAGAGCGGTGTCATCTGCAATGTAAAACCTGCAATGATGATGATTTAATGCTTAAGATGATATGCAAACACGTATAAACCACATTTCCATTTCATTGTTAAAATAAAACAGGAAAGACAAAGATTACAATATTTGTATGCAAGAAAAATTCCCTTTGATTAATTGATAAAATGATTGTTCAAACATAAACAATTAGGCCCTGAAGACAAAGATCACTATGCTATGGGTAGAGCATAGGTGTCACTACTGCAAAAAAGGGCCGACAATGACAGAAGAGCCGCCACCGTTCGTTATTTATCCCAACAAGAGGGAAAGGAAATGATCATAGAAAACCTAACGAAAACGGGATAAGATCGGTCATCGCAACCAAATCTCGGGTTCGGGAGTCGGTTACGCAAGGGGAAGGTATTATCACCCCTCACGTCCGTCGTACTCGACGAGATCCATGCTTGTTATCTATCTAAAAGGGTGGTTAAAACTATCTAAGCTACAACTCAGGGACAAAATAAAAGGAAAAGTGACTCGGCAAAGCACCGCCGCTCTGTGCCTATGTATTCCCATCTGGTACGAGAAATCAGAGTCAACATAGTTCGGAAAACTATGGGTGAAGTTGAAGGAAGGTTGCTCGCCAAGACGTCGCGTCTTGTGCCTACGTATTCTCGTCTGGTACGAGAAATCAGAGCAAATGTAGTTCGGGAAAATAAGAACACCAATTGGTTCAAAATGTTTTACCCGAGTAGGGTTAACAGCTAGTTCTAACAGTTAGGTGTGTGCAGCTCGACCATTGGAGACTTAGGCGTTACCTGTTTGCGGTAGAACTAAGACTTAACGAAACTCTTTTTTATGAAAATGTTTTCCATTATTAAGGGTCCCAAAGGACAAAAAGGAGTTTGATCTTTTGTTTTTGAAGTCTTTTAAGGAGAAGAAATGAATTGATTATTATTTGTAACTCATGTTGCACTAAAGACTATGACCTAGGAGTGAATGCGTCGCATATCGTCCAAAGGACATACGCTAACACTCTAGACAATTGAGAGGCAACCGCCCAATCATCATTTCCCAAGTACTTAAGGCTCGTAATGCACAACATTCGTTAACCTTTATTAAGTGTTTTAAAGTTGTTTTGAGATGAGAAGGAGAGAGGACAAACTAAAGGGAAACTAGTTCAAACCTAGTAGTTGTCATGCAAAATGGACCTATGATTGAGGTTAAGGGAATACTACTTAACATTCTCATACATGGTTTAAATCCTAAAGTCTATCATAATCATCCTTAAACAAGGGTATTAGAGATCCTAAGGGAGCATGGTAAAGAAAAGAGAAGAAGAAAGATGAAATAAGACATGAAAGAAGAAAGAATGCATATGAAATGCAACAGACAAGCAAAGGGAGGAAAAAGTGTGGGGTAAAGACTTCCACAAGCACATCTCAGCCTTTATCAATGCAAGAAAGAAAAGAGAAAGAATGCACATAAAAGGATCACACAAGTGTACAAACAAGGGATGAAAAGGAGAAGTGGAATCCTACACCATTCAAACATCAATCATAAGCCCTAAGGAAATTCAAATGAAAAGGGATGAGGACCTAAAGTAAAGGTAGAATAAGAGATGAAATGAGACCAGCAAGGGACTCAAAGTGTCATTCAAACAAATCATCATCATGACTTGTGCAAAAGAAGCACAAAATGTCCTCATGGATTCATCATTTACAACATGCTTCAAGTACCTCCACAAGAGGGACTAAGCCATCATAAATGAGACCCCAAATATCCTTGGAAATAAGAATATATGAAGAGAGAATATGCATTAAGTAAATGAAGAAAATCACCTAATAGAATTGCAAGCAAAACATGGAAGGAGATTAAGAACATTCACACATATTCATACATATTCACAATTAGAAACCCTAATGTACGGCCTAAAAAGAAAGCACATTTCAACATGTTATGGACTAAATTATGACCTATAATTGAACCTACACACACTTTAATATGTCTATAACATGAATCCACAAGAGTTAGGGGTTCAATTAATGCACAAAAGTCAATTACAAAACAAACTAGTTCAAGCATTAGTGTAAACATCACTCAAGGATACCCTAAATTGGAAATTACCCTAAAAATAGAAAACATATTAAAAAATTACCAAATAAAAAACCTAGATGACCCCTAAGGTGTTAGCAACCAGGGGTCAAAAGTATGAGGACAAAGTCCTACTAAAATTATGCAAATAGAAATGAAACCCTAAAGGTACCCCCAAAATGCAAGGATGAATCGAGGGTCACTAAAACTAGACTAAAACCTACCCAAAATTAATCAAACCAGGGGTAAAATGGTCTTAAAAAATCCTTTAACACAACATGAACATGAGAAAGAAAAACCAGCCATGGGATCAAAGGGATAAATCAAAAACAAATCATGAACAAGAAAATGTCAAGAAATAGCTCAATTAAAACACCTCAAATTGATAAATTCTTTTTAATTGAGAAAAATAATCCAAAAATGAAATAAAAAAAATCCTAAAATCAGAGAACATCCCAAAATGCCTAGAAACTATTTCTGGGAAATTTTATCATAATTAGAGGTATTTGATTTTGAATTAAATCTAAACAGATACAAAACAAAAATAAAAAGAAAATGAAATAAAGTTGTGGTGTGAATAGCAACTAAATTAGTTCAAATTCATTGGGCTTAGCAGAGTGGGGGTGCGAATAGAGGTTGGGGCCCAAGACCAAAGCACATTGAAGCTACATGAAACACCCTGTTTCACTTAATTATGTGGCAGTCAAACAAATCAAGGGACGATCTACACCGTTGATCTATGCTGGTCCAGGAGTCAAAGACTCCACATGGGATGACACGTATGCAAACAGAAGCCAAGACCAGATGGTGGCTCTGTGTTTTCCGGTCGTCTTCCTCATTTGGCTCTCCGGAGAAGACAATGTGAAACTGAACCAAAACGTGCAATTTTTGAGTCTAAACTGATCCTCTCAATGTGTACATCACTAATCTAGGGTTTATTTTTATTTATCCCTCATAAATAGGGATATTCGAAGCCATCACGAATTGAGCATAAATCAAAAATCATCAAGAACAAGAACCTAACTAATCCAGAAATGGCCTACATGAGTAGGGCTTCAATATGCACCAACAATGGCATGGCATGGATGCTTAATCAGAGAGAATTCTTGAAAGAAAGTTTACCTAACGGAGCTCCTCCGTTGGATCTTGAATTGAAGCTTAAACTTGTGCAAAACGATCCAGAAACCTTCAATGAACTTCAAGGAAGATGACTATGGTCTTCAATTGGCTTGAATTCCTCTGAATCTTGATTTCACGATTTCAATTTCTCCTTGGAATTTCTCAACTGATTTTTCTCCAATCTCCACCAATTTTCCCTCCTGAAGCTTTGTTCTTCATCAGAACCTTATATACTTTGGACCTATGATCAATTGGAGGCCCAATTGTGGCTGGATAATGAGAATTGAAAAATCCAAAGTTGTAACTTGAAGCTTTAAATTCCACGTTCATTTTGGCACCAATGGCTCTGATTTCAGTCCAAACAGCTTGCTTGTGATGTAGAGTGATCCAATGGATAGAATTGATCCCTTGAAATGATCTTATGTTGGATTTTGTATATGTAACTTACACTTGAAGTAACTTGGAATTTGACATGTTTTTGCTCACCATAAACCAATTATGATTTATGCATTGTGTTTGGTATGTCAAAGGGACTCAAAAAATGCACAAATATGTCATGAAATGATTTAAATGGATTCACTTTCAAATCATGGCCTTTAGTGCTTTTTTCCATGAAATTATTTCACCAATTTTCACATACAAGCCATACTCATGAAAAGTGAATGTTTAATGATGAAATTAAGTTCACTTGATGCAAGTTTGATGTTGGAGAAAGTTCCATTTGAAGTGTACAAAGTCATGAAAATGACCTATAACCAAAATGACCTATAATCAAAGTTTCCCAAAATACCCCTACCTTGCAAGCTTCATATCTTGAGCTATACAAATTAGATGAAGGACTTCTAGGACTTTTTGGAAAGCTAAGATCATAAGGAAAAACGTTCATGTTTGGGTCAAAGTGAGGAGAAACATACTTATAGGTCAAAAATGTCTTGGAAGTTGGTTGACTTTTGTTGACCAAAATCACATTCATCTGAGGACTCATAACTTGTCAGCATCATAACTTGAGTTCTAGAAACCCAATGGATGAGTTCTAGTACTAAAAATAAATCTAGAAACATGCTCTTCAAGTCTCATGTTTGCATAAAGATGATATGAAACTTGTATCTTGAGATATGTGGTCTTGAAGTTAGGCACTAAACATGGGATTTTACACTGACAAGCTTCGAAACTCTAGCTTAGCAGCTTCTCACACTCTTGATTCTTCTTGATTTGATCTTGGGATAACATCTTAGATGCTTCAATACAACCTTCCATGATCACAATGACTTAGAATTAAGTCTTAATCCCCTTCAAATTCACAGTTGACTTAGGGTTGACCAGATGAAAACCCTAGATGCAACACCTTTGAATGTGGCTTCTTGCACATGATGTAATGACTTGGATAAGCTCCACAATGGCTCTCAAAGAATTCAATGAGATTCCAAAACATTCTCCATCCATAACCATGGACTCAGAACCTCCTGATGATCTTCAATTGGCCTCCAAGATAGGAGGTGAACCAACATTCATCCATCTGCTCTTTTCTAAGAGCTCTGACCAGCTCTTGGTTAACTTGATGACCACTCATGCTTGAATACAACCTCTTGCCTTGGCTAAAACCTTGGGTAATATTCTCTTTCTATGCACACCTCTCTTAATCCCCTGTAAATGAACAATGATATGCAAATGCTAATGCTATGAGAATGCAATGAAACATAAACCAAGTTATAAAAAGGTTGGGCAAATTTTAGGGTATAACAATAGGGCTGCACAATAATCAAGAAAAAATCATTACTCTTCTTTCGTCACTTGGATGATTTCCTCAACAACCTAGTTGTTTAGACTCTAACCAGGAGTACACGGCTTAATCCAGGCATCCATGTCGCAATCGCTGTCACCTTCTTCGTCAGATACGACATTGATCTGCTCAAAAATCACCCCACCGCTGGTGAATTGGACGGGTCCCTTATAGAGTGGCACGCTTTGTAAGGAGGAAGATGGGCTGTATCCCAGTCCGAATTTGTCTTGCTTGTTGGGTATGTTTGTTAGACTAAGGCATGGATCTAGAAGGGGGGGGGGGGTTGAATAGATCCCTTTTAAAAATTTGAGTGGCGCTACCAATAAAATTGGTTTTCAAAATTGTTTTCAAATGCGGAAGCGGCCTTGGAAAATATAGTCTAAAACGAACAACTATTGGAGAGCCGGATATGCGTCAAGCAGATGAATTTAAGACGATAACGGATAGTAAATCACTACACACTTTTATGCAAAACTCAGATGTGATTCACTCGTACTATTTCCTTATTCCAGTGATCAAAAATTACACCAAAACTAGCAGCAAAAATAAGGCAATTTTAGTTCAGCACTTTTGTCGAACAGTTGGTGTGCACAAATACCTTAAATGATATTTGTGTTGAATGAGTGATTGAAAAAGCCTTAGTACAGTATTTCTATTGTACTTAGTAGTTAAAAAACAGTGTTTCACCAACTCACTCAATCAATACTACAATTTGACAAAATCACTTATTCTAGAATCACTTAATTTTTAAGCTGTAATTGAAAATGCAGAAAATAAAGGAACACAAGATTTGATGAGGCAGTTCCCCCAGTCGTCCTCGCGTTGGGGTACGTCTGCCCTCAATTCTACAATGAGAATTGAGATATGTATTGAATAGATATCACCTGTTTGGTAGAACAGTTATACACAAGAATCGATAGACAATTGATACAAACAATCTTAATGTTGCTGATAATTTCTACCACTTCTTGCCCCTTGATTCAAGATGAATCAAGTCCTCCAATTTGATGTGAATGACCTCCGATTGCAGCCACCTTATTGACAACTCTTCCGTTGATCAAACCTTCGGCACGGCTGATCTTAGACACACCCAAATTGAACCCGGAACGTCTTCAACCTTTCAACGCCCTAGCTACTAGATTGATCAACCTTCCGCTAATCAATCACCTTCGCACTCGCTTGATTGTTGAACCGACGATTCCGTAACAAAAGCCTTCAAAACCTGTAGTCTTGATAGGTAAAACCTCAAAGGTTTTCTCCCAAGAAACACCTGCACCAGCTTCCACTCGAACCGGATCTTCAATCACGCGTTCGAACCTTATCACCGTCGAGCAAACCACAAACCGCAGCAAAAAATTGATTATCTGTAATTTGAGGATTTGTGAGTTGATTGAACGATGAAGATGAAGAACACTGATGCACCTCTTTCACGTTTCTTGACCTGAACACTTTCTCACAATGCTTTCAAAAATGTTCTATTGTTAAAATTGAAAAGACAGCTATTTATAGTAATATACAAAACAGACAGTTGACAGATCAATGAAACATAGCAGAATTTCTGTTTCTGCGCGCGAACGGTCGACCATAGGGTCGGCGTGCGCTGAGCCGTGTGACACTCAAACTGTCATGCGCCGAGTCAGCGGTCGACGCATGATCTTCATGCGCTGAGCCGTGTGATTCTTAAACCTGCATGCGCCAAGTTAACGGTCGACGCATGACCTTCATGCGCTGAGCCGTGTGAACTGAATGAAACTGTGTGCTGACGGTATGGTCGGCTCATGGTTCAAAAATCTGCAAAAACATAAATTTCTACAGCTTTTTGTGCATTACGTCATTGTAAAAATTGAATCATAAGTAGCGTGAATGATTTAAACGAAAGAAGGATATCTCTTAGCAAGTTGTCATCATCAAAAACCAGAGGCACGCTTGTGTTGGTAGATACTTTGCCTTCACATTCTCCCCCTTTTTGATGATGGCAACCTACTGTTACGCAACACGTGATAGGTATAGGTATGCTCCCCCTTTCTTTTACAATTATAGCGGTCGTAATCATCGTCTATCTACTGCTCGGTTCTCCCCCTTTGACAACATCAAAAAGAGGTAAACCCGTGACACAATAACAACACATTGAATCATGCATAAATGAGATACCAACAGATGAGAAGTAAACAACAGTTATACATACGATGGAGATAACAGTTAATAGATTACAGAACCACAAAAATGTCATGATAGCAACATAGAAGTAAGCAACAATCATAGTGAGTTTGGGCAGAAAAGCAAAACACAACAAACAAAATGAATGCAAGCCAAAACAGGAAACAACAAATGACATATGAGCGCATGCTAATAGCCCCGTCCACGTCCGCGACCACGACCACGCCTGTCATAGTAATGAGGATGGCGTTGGGGATGAGCTAGATCAGTAAATTCTTCTGTGATGTTATTCAAAAAGTCAAGACTGTCGACAATGGCGCGCTCTTCAGCTTGATGACAGTGAGTTAGAGTCTCGAATCGAGCGTCCAGCTGAGTCGACATTCCACTGATCCGTTCATTTTGGTTATGCAGTTCAGAACGAATTTGTGCCATTCTTTCATTTTGATCCCTCATGAATTTTTGCTGTTGTTCCTGCATATTGGTCATAAAATTTCGCTGTTCCAACTGCATCGACTGCATCATTTCTAAAATCTCCGAATTGTTTGACGGTTGTTGAGGAGAAGGTGGGTCTGCAGTGCTTGGTTGATACGGCTGATAGAATTTGCCAAGGGTGGTCCACCCGGTGTATTGCCATTCACCCCAGCCTTGGTTATTCTCCTCATCCTCATTTTCCTGTTGGTTTGAGTAGGCAGACCAGTTATTGTGTTGATTGTCATCTTGATATGTTTGTTGATAGTTTTCAGAAGGCACGTATGGTTGATGACCTTCATTAATATCGTGGTCCAGCTGAGTCTCATCAGCGGTTTCTTGTGCCTCTCCTGCATTGTCACCTTGATTGTCTTCATCTTCACTTGAGCTTCCTTCTGCTTCTTCATCTTCTCCACCCTCTGACTCATCAGCACTTTCTTCACTCGAGGAGGCAGCTGCAGCCATGGTTGAGCGCCGATAAAATCTGTACTTTTTGAGCGACTGATCCCACACATATCCCATCATAGCAAAGACCTTTGAACTGATGTCATGATATGTGACCGCTGCCCTGTTATGGTCGACTCAATATGCAACAAACAGCAGATTTTTGTATTTTACCATATTCAGAGGTACATGCTATGCAAAAATGATGTCATGACATATAAGAAAAAAATATCTATATACATATGCAGTAGATGTCATACAAATTTAGCGTAGTATAAGCGATATGATTTGAGATCAACAGGATTATCAAACAAAGAGAGAGAGAAAGAACAATATCACCTTGATGCCTGATTTGCTTGATACACAACATACTTATACTTACACGAATATCAAATTGTTAGAAGTACAACAGCATGATTATTTGAATGAAATAAGATAACATCAGCAAATATTATTCCCGTTCCGAAATGTCGAGGATGCCAAGTTCTCGGCGGATATGAAAGAAAGGTTCCGTTGCTAGCGGCTTTGTGAAAATGTCCGCTAGTTGGTTTTTAGTGTCAACGTGTTCAAATACAACATCACCTTTCTCAACATGGTCCCTAAGAAAATGGTGTCGAATTTCTATATGTTTAGTGCGAGAGTGTAATACGGGATTTTTGGTAAGGTTAATAGCGCTAGTGTTGTCACATAGGATAGGAATACGTTCAAGTTTAAGATTGAAATCTAGTAGTTGTTGCTTAATCCACAGAATTTGAGCACAACAACTACCAGCGGCAACGTATTCCGCCTCGGCCGTTGATAAAGCAACTGAAACTTGTTTCTTGCTATGCCAACTAACCAAGGAGTTTGAAAACAAATGACATGTACCACTAGTGCTTTTCCTATCCGATTTGCACCCGGCAAAGTCGGAATCGGAGTAACCTACCAACGAGCAATCACTACCCTTAGAATACCACAATCCATACTTCGGGGTACCTGACAGGTATCGAAGAATTCGTTTAACAGCTTTTAGGTGGGATTCTTTGGGACATGATTGGTATCGTGCACACATGCACACACTAAACATAATATCAGGACGTGACGCAGTAAGATAGAGAAGTGAACCAATCATACCTCTATATCGTTTTACCTCTACGTCCTTGCCATTTTCATCTTTATCCAAATTTACGCATGTAGGCATTGGGGTGTCTATGGCCTTGGATTTTGCCATGTCAAATCTCTTGATCAAGTCCAAACAATATTTTGTTTGGCTCACGAATGTCCCTTCTTGGAGTTGTTTAATTTGCAGGCCGAGGAAGTATGTGAGCTCCCCCATCATACTCATCTCGAATTCGCCCTGCATGAGGTCAGAAAACTCTCTCACGAGATTCATGTTAGTGGATCCAAATATAATATCGTCAACATAGATTTGCACCAAAATCAAGTGCTTTCCTTGACGTTTAATGAAGAGTGTAGTGTCAACCTTTCCTCGTGAGTACCCCTGATTAAGTAAAAACTTACTTAGTCGCTCATACCAAGCTCTAGGAGCTTGTTTGAGACCATATAAAGCTCTTTTTAACTTGTAAACATGTTCAGGGTATTCATGAGATTCAAAACCGGGAGGTTGAGACACATATACTTCTTCATTTATGTGACCGTTAAGGAACGCACTTTTAACATCCATTTGAAATAACTTAAAATCCTTTGCACATGCAAAGGCGAGTAAAAGGCGTATAGCCTCGAGTCGGGCAACCGGCGCATAAGTTTCCTCATAGTCGATGCCTTCCTCTTGGTTATACCCTTGAGCGACCAATCTCGCTTTATTACGGGTTATTACCCCGTTTTCGTCCAACTTGTTCCTAAACACCCATCGGGTGCCGATTACTCGATGGCCTCGCGGAGGAGGGACAAGGTCCCATACCTCGTTTCTTTTAAACTGATTTAGTTCCTCTTGCATCGATAAAAACCAGTGCTCATCGAGTAGGGCCTCTTTGGGGTTTTTAGGCTCTATTTGTGAAACGAAAGCGAAGTGATAACAAAAGTTACTTAGCTTAGATCGAGTGGTGACTCCCTTTGTGATGTCTCCGAGAATATTGTCAATTGGATGATCTTTACACGACTTCCAAGCTTGAGGGAGATCATCGTTTGTAGGCGGATGAGCTTCCTCAGTTACCTCATGGTGTGCATCCTTATCCTCCTCAATTTTGACTCTATCGGGTTGATCAATCCCCGTTTCGCCACCTTTGAGTATGTCTTCTGTGGATGTACCTGCACCATGAACAACACTATCCTTTCCGACATTTCTCGGATAGGACTCATCAAACGTAACGTGCACAGACTCTTCAACAGCTAGTAATCTTTTATTATAAATCCTATATGCTTTACTTGATTGCGAGTACCCTAGAAAAATGCCTTCATCGGCTTTTGAATCAAACTTGCCCAAGTTTTCCTTTCCATTGTTTAATACAAAGCACTTGCATCCAAAAACATGAAGGTGAGAAACATTAGGCTTTCGCCCTTTTAAAAGTTCATACGGAGTTTTGTTTAGAATGGGGCGGATGAGTACCCTATTCAAAACATAACATGCCGTACTAATGGCGTCGGCCCAAAAGTATTTTGGTAAACCACTATCATTAATCATTGTTCTTCCCAATTCTTCTAAAATTCTGTTTTTACGCTCCACAACCCCATTTTGTTGAGGAGTTCGTGGAGCCGAGAAGTTATGATCGATGCCATGGTTACCGCAATATTCTTCACATAAATGATTTTCAAATTCACCTCCGTGATCACTTCTTATTGACACAATGTTTGTATTTAACTTATTTTGGGAGAGCTTGGCAAATCTCTCAAAAGCGGCAAACGTGTCACTTTTACTCACTAAGAAGATGGTCCAACAGAACCTAGAAAAGTCGTCCACTATTACGAATCCGTAATAGTTTCCTCCTAGACTTTTGATCCTAGACGGCCCAAACAAGTCCATATGAAGTAGTTCAAGAGGTCTCGTTGTTGAAATAATCTTTTTGGATTTAAAGGAGATCCTCGTTTGTTTTCCTTTTTGACAAGCATCACAAAGGTGATCCTTGGTGAACTTAATTTTGGGAAGTCCTAGTACTAGATCTTTTGAGACAATCTTATTGAGTAAGTCAAAGTTGACATGCGCTAAGCGCCTATGCCATAGCCATGAGTCTTCACTCATAGATATGAGACATTGATCGCTTGTTGGGGATACCACATTCAAGTCAAGCATATACACATTGTTTACTCTAAAACCAATAAACACATTCTTCTTATCACTTTCATGCACAATTTTGCAGCAATCTTTTGAAAAGGAAACATTGTAACCTTTGTCGCATAATTGGCTAATGCTAAGGAGATTATGTTTAAGGTTTTCGACAAGCAACACATCGGAAATTGTAGTAGAGGAGGGATTACCTATACTACCTTTACCTAGTATCGCTCCGCGGTTGTTATCACCGTATGTTACATACCCTTTCTTCTTAGCCACGAAGTCTATGAATAAGGATATGTCTCCAGACATGTGCCTTGAGCACCCACTATCAAGAACCCATCTTCTCTCGGTGGACTCGACACATTTCACCTGTTTCTTTTTCTTTTTCTGATTTGCGGAGAGACATAGATTCACGGACTCTTCTTCATCACTAGAGCTTTCATTAGAGGAGGAAGAATCACTGTCGCTTTCCCACGCGATGTACGCCCTCCTAGGCTTTGATGCTCTCTTATGTGACTTCAATTGTTCCTTTTCTTTTCCCTTGTTTTTCATTGGACAGTCCGGTTTGTAGTGACCGGGCTTTCCACATTTATAGCACGTTCCTCTAGTCTTTTTGCCTTTTTGATTGTCATCTTTGGAGAACCTTGATTGCCTTCGGAAATTTACCAGGTTCTTCTCCGAATGTTGGATGCCGTTCTTTCTCACGTACCGGTTATACCGTTTAACGAACAGCCCCATGTCCTCATTTATGTCTTCTTCTTCGTCGTCGCTTGAAGAATAATCACTTTGCTCTTTTGCTTTAGACTTCGAGGAAGAAGCCTTAAGAGCTATGGACTTCTTTTCACTCATCTTTACTTTGTCCTTCTTTTCTTTCCTTTCATGTTGGTCAAGACTCAAGAGTACCTGTTCATGCTCTTGTAGTTTGCCAAACAATGTAGTCAGGTCTAATACCGTAAGATCATTTGCCTCTTTGATGGCGGTCACTTTCGGCTGCCATTCCCTGCTAAGACATCTCAAAACTTTATTAGTAGCAAGATCATTGGAAATAGGTCTTCCTAGTGAATGTAATCTGTTTATGAGATGAGTAAATCTCTTTTGCATGTCAGCAATGGTTTCCCCTTGCTCCATGAAAAAAAGATCAAACTCTTGTATAAGAGTGTTGATTCGAGCCAACTTAACATCGTTTGTCCCCTCATGGGCAATTTGTAGTGCATCCCACATAGTTTTAGCCGTAGGGCAATGGGATACACGGTAGTATTCATCTACACCTAATGAGGAGATTAGAATGTTCTTAGCTTTCCAATCGTAATTATACTTTCGCTCATCGTCGTCGGTCCATTGTGCTTCGGGCTTTGGCACAACTTCGTTATTCTCATTTGTCATGGTTATTTCAATCGGACCATTGAGAATAACGTTCCATATCTTTCTATCTATGGAATTAATGTGCACCCGCATACAGTCTTTCCAATAGCTATAATTTTCACCGTTAAAAACGGGAGCTCTATTGTACGCCCCTTTTGGTTCGTTAGCCATTATTCTATCAATGTTGTATTTGAAGCACCGGAGAACCGGAGCTCTTGATACCACTTGTTAGACTAAGGCACGGATCTAGAAGGGGGGGGGGGGGGGGTTGAATAGATCCCTTTTAAAAATTTGAGTGGCGCTACCAATAAAATTGGTTTTCAAAATTGTTTTCAAATGCGGAAGCGGCCTTGGAAAATATAGTCTAAAACGAACAACTATTGGAGAGCCGGATATGCGTCAAGCAGATGAATTTAAGACGATAACGGATAGTAAATCACTACACACTTTTATGCAAAACTCAGATGTGATTCACTCGTACTATTTCCTTATTCCAGTGATCAAAAATTACACCAAAACTAGCAGCAAAAATTAGGCAATTTTAGTTCAGCACTTTTGTCGAACAGTTGGTGTGCACAAATACCTTAAATGATATTTGTGTTGAATGAGTGATTGAAAAAGCCTTAGTACAGTATTTCTATTGTACTTAGTAGTTAAAAAACAGTGTTTCACCAACTCACTCAATCAATACTACAATTTGACAAAATCACTTATTCTAGAATCACTTAATTTTTAAGCTGTAATTGAAAATGCAGAAAATAAAGGAACACAAGATTTGATGAGGCAGTTCCCCCAGTCGTCCTCGCGTTGGGGTACGTCTGCCCTCAATTCTACAATGAGAATTGAGATATGTATTGAATAGATATCACCTGTTTGGTAGAACAGTTATACACAAGAATCGATAGACAATTGATACAAACAATCTTAATGTTGCTGATAATTTCTACCACTTCTTGCCCCTTGATTCAAGATGAATCAAGTCCTCCAATTTGATGTGAATGACCTCCGATTGCAGCCACCTTATTGACAACTCTTCCGTTGATCAAACCTTCGGCACGGCTGATCTTAGACACACCCAAATTGAACCCGGAACGTCTTCAACCTTTCAACGCCCTAGCTACTAGATTGATCAACCTTCCGCTAATCAATCACCTTCGCACTCGCTTGATTGTTGAACCGACGATTCCGTAACAAAAGCCTTCAAAACCTGTAGTCTTGATAGGTAAAACCTCAAAGGTTTTCTCCCAAGAAACACCTGCACCAGCTTCCACTCGAACCGGATCTTCAATCACGCGTTCGAACCTTATCACCGTCGAGCAAACCACAAACCGCAGCAAAAAATTGATTATCTGTAATTTGAGGATTTGTGAGTTGATTGAACGATGAAGATGAAGAACACTGATGCACCTCTTTCACGTTTCTTGACCTGAACACTTTCTCACAATGCTTTCAAAAATGTTCTATTGTTAAAATTGAAAAGACAGCTATTTATAGTAATATACAAAACAGACAGTTGACAGATCAATGAAACATAGCAGAATTTCTGTTTCTGCGCGCGAACGGTCGACCATAGGGTCGGCGTGCGCTGAGCCGTGTGACACTCAAACTGTCATGCGCCGAGTCAGCGGTCGACGCATGATCTTCATGCGCTGAGCCGTGTGATTCTTAAACCTGCATGCGCCAAGTTAACGGTCGACGCATGACCTTCATGCGCTGAGCCGTGTGAACTGAATGAAACTGTGTGCTGACGGTATGGTCGGCTCATGGTTCAAAAATCTGCAAAAACATAAATTTCTACAGCTTTTTGTGCATTACGTCATTGTAAAAATTGAATCATAAGTAGCGTGAATGATTTAAACGAAAGAAGGATATCTCTTAGCAAGTTGTCATCATCAAAAACCAGAGGCACGCTTGTGTTGGTAGATACTTTGCCTTCACAATGTTCAACACTTGGCCCCAACCTTGAGATGCCCCAGCCTTCACCACTGCCTGCGCTTCTTTGAAAGATGACATGGCAACTTCAGGTGCTTTGGCTACAACTGGTGTTTTATCCTTGATCTACACAGTCTCGAAAGCCTGACACAACGTCTCGTGGATTTCACCTTCAACCTCGACATATTTGAACAAATACAAATGACTTATCATAATGTCTTCTTCCCCACAAACAATAACAACACTGCCACCCACCATATATTTCAACTTTTGGTGCAGCGTTGATGTTGCAGCGCCTGCCGAATGGATCCACGTTCGTCCCAATAAATAGCTATAAGCTGGCTGAGTATCCATGATATAAAACACAACATCAAACACTTCTGGACCAACCTAGATAGGCAAAGTCAACTCCCCAAACACGGACCTTCTAGTCCCATCAAAAGCTCGTACCACCAAGTCACTTGGGGTACACAATATCCCTCGGGTGTCTAGCTTCATTAAAGCTTTCTTAGGTAGCACATTTAGTGACGACCCGGTATCCACCAACACGTGCGACATCACGACCCCTCTACACTCAATAGAGATATGCAGCGCCAGATTATGATTACGTCCCTTTGGAGTCAAATCCAGATCAGTAAAGCCCAGCCTGTTACCGACATTAACGTGTGCCATAACTCCTTCCAGCTGATTCACAGATATCTCCTGTCGCACGTATGATGTATTCAAGATTCTCAGAAGAGCATTTCTGTGTGCCTCAGAGCACAGCAACAATGACAGGATGAAGATCTTGGATGGAGTTTGTTGTAAGTGATCTATAATCTTGTAGTCACTCTTCCGGATCAGTCGCATGAACTCTTCTGCATCCTTCAACAAGGAATCTTTCTCACCAGCTTGAGAAGTCTCTTCCACCACAGCTTTACCTTTATCTTTGTCAGATTTTTTAGCAACCACTTCAGGAGATGAAAACACTCTTCCACTCCAGGTTATCCGACCAGCACCTACTAAGTTGTCCACAGAATCCAAAGGTGAACCTTTCAGTTCCTGCTTCTTTCCATTACAATAAACCTCGGCTCCGTAATTCCAAGGAATTGCCTTAGTGCTCTCGTATGGTATGTGACCGGCTTTAGTAATAATGATGGTTGGCGGCCTTGGAGGCGCAGAAATAGTAATGGTCTTGTACGGAATCGAAATTGTTGCAACTTTATTCTTTTCTTCATCACCTATTTCCTCAATCTTCTTCTCTGAAACTCTGCCAAATTGTAGAATACCATCATTCATCAGCTTCTGAACATGATTTTTCAGCTTCTCACATCCCTCAGGATGGATCAAACATTCTGCACAAGCTTTATCACATCTAGGGAATACCTCTCCACTCAACAGTTTGTCCTTAAAAAAGCTCAACAGAGTCTTCAGGTCTTCGATATCACTTATCAAATTCAAACCGTCATCCTCAATAATGGCACTAACCCCATGATTAGGCATGGGATTCTGCACGACATTGGGCGCATCATGGGAGAAATTGATAGCCTTGATGTCTACAAGGTCCTGAACCTTATGTTTGAATGCTTTATAGTTATCAATGTTGTTACCTGGAGCGCCAGAATGAAACTCACACCAAGCGTTGGCATCATATCCAGGAGGTGGTGAACCAGTCAAAGGAGCCAGCGTTCTCTTCTGTATCAACTGTAATTGCATCAAGGCTTGAAGCAACTGCGAGTAAGGCATCGGTGGCTATCAAACTGTCTATTTACTACCCTGCCCCGATCCTGAAATCTGCGAGGAACGTAGTTTTGTTGGTTCTGTGGTGGCTGTTGTGGTATGGCTGGTATCGTAATACTTGCAACCTGAGGCTGCTGCTGATGGTATTGTTGAGATCAACACTGATTTCTGTTTCTACCCCAGGAACTAGATACTGCGTTAGTTTCTCCCTCTCTCTTCTTATTACCAAAAGTTTTCCTTCCTCCTCCAGCTGAGGATCCTTCACTGGCTTGAATTTTACCCAATTTAATTCCGTTCTCAACTCTTTCTCCTGTAATGATTAGATCAGAAAAACTTCTGACATGTTACCGATCAGCTTCTCGTAGTACACCCTTGGTAACGTGGCCACAAACATGTCTATCAGCTCCCTCTCCACCATAGGAGGTTTCACTCTAGTTGCCAATTCACACCATCTCTAGGCGTACTCTTTGAAGCATTCATTACTCTTCTGAGATAAGTTCTACAATTGGACCCTGTTCGGCGCTAGGTCACTGTTGTACTGGTAATACTTAACAAATGCCTTAGCCAAATCCCTCTAGCTTCGGATGTTGTCTGGTTCTAAACCCATGTACCATTCTAGAGATGGACCCGAAAGACTGTTCTGGAAAAAGTGCATAAGTGTTGCGGTGAAATTTGGATGTCAAGCTATTGATTAACTTGAATCTTAATTCATTTACAACCGGTCTTTGATTTATCCGAAGGAAAGGTTAAAGAAAGGAAAAACCTAAAGGGGAGAGATCTAAGGTTCGGGGGTTGGTTAAATTTAGGGAAGGTATTAGCACCCTAAACTTCCGTAGTACTCTACGGGAACCTTTTGTTTATTTTTTTTATTTATTTCATTAATTATTTTGCTTTAGGCTATATACAAAGGATTGAAAATTAAAAAAGACCTAGGGGTTAATTCTAAGTTTACTCGGCAAGACATCGCATCTTGTGCCTACATATCCTTACGGGAATGGAATCAGAGTAACTGTAGTTCCCCTCAAAAGGGAGGTTAGAGACTTCTTGACTGTGGTCAAGGTCTCAAGGGGAATAAACGCATCTTAAGGACACGCTTACATGGAGTCTTAAACTCCGATCTCTATGTTAAAAAAATGTTAATTAAAATTAAAATAGGGTTAAATTAGGGATTCCCCGGCGAAAAACCTTAAAACAGAGTACGACGACTCTTTTGGCCTAACACTAGGATAAAAGCAATTTTGCCCACGGCGGGACACCTAGACTAAACAGGGTTTGATCCATTAAAGGGGTAAGGCTATTGACTCGGCGGCCAAAAAGCTGGACCTAATCCTTCGGAAGGATAAAACTGTAAAAAAATGTGAAAATATGACAAATCATTATATGGAGGAATAATTAAGGTACAGAAATAAGAAAAGTAATAAAGGCAGAGGGTATAAAAAAACAAAGAAACATTTCTGAAAACATGAAGAATATGAAAATATGTAATGACACTTAGAATGAAGTGAGGGAGGAAAATAGTGTGGGGCTGTGGCCACCACAAGCACATCTCAACCTCGAGCATGCACATGAAATGCCAAAAGAAAGAAAAGTAATAAAAGGGTACATAAAATGACACGACAAACATCAAACATCAGGAGTTCCTTACGAAAAGGTTTTAATTTTTTAATATTTTAATTATAAAAAAAAGGTTTTAATTTTTTAATAAAAAATATTTAAGTTAAAATTATAAAAAAAATTAAGTTTAAATTATAAAAAAAAGTTTTGGGGGGAAAAGTCTTTTCAGTTTTTTTTAGAACAAAAAAGGCTTTTCATCCCAAAAAAAGGCTTTTCAGTTTTTTGGGAAAAGGCTTTTCAGTTTTTTGGGAAAAGGTTTTTGGGAACAAAAAGATTTTTTTTTCTTCGGAACAAAAAGGCTTTTCAGTTTTTAAAAAAGGTCTTACTAAAAAAAAGGTTTTAATAATAAATAAAAAAAAGGGTTTTGATTTTAAAAAAAAGGTTTTGTTAAAAAAGGGTTTTGATATTAAAATCTACGGACCTAAACACACATGGAGATTAACATGGCAAAATATGCACATAAACATGAAAAAGCAAAAGGTTTAGTAATTTAACGGACCTAAACACATTAACATGGCAAAATATGCACATAAAAATGAAAAAGCAAAAAATTTAGTAATTTAACCTACGAAGCGGAGGTTTGCTTCGATAAATGTGAAAAAGGTTTGAATAAGGGAACACTGGAGAGCTCCAATCCTTCTGACGAGTTGTGGGAACGACCGCCTTTCTTTCCCTGGGGATCTCCTTTGTTTCTCCCTCTCTCTCTCCTCTTTTCTGAAGAAAACCTTCTGACCCCCTTTCAACAAGGCAACACATGTATATATATAGGGAACAAATTAGGGTTAACACCAAATTGTCAATAATGTCCCTAAAGCCCATTTTAAAGCCCAAACTAAATAATTAGTTAAGAAAAAAATAAAATTTAAATAATTTAAAATAATTAAAATAAACTTAAAATAAAAACTAATAATCCTATTGATTCCTAAAATCAAAAATATTATAAAAAGAACAAAAATTTTTCCTAATATTTTTATTTTATGATTTTTTGGATATTTTTATGAATAATTTATAAAAAAGTGAAAAAAAATAATATTTTAAAAAATGATTTAATTAAAATACGAAAATAATAATTAAATAATAATAAAAAACTATTTTTGTTATTTTTTAATGAAAGATAGAAAAATTTAGAGTAAAAATAATAAAAAACAAAAAAGAGTGACAAATGTGAGATTCAAACTCTCAACCTCTCACACTCACAACTCCTTACACATGTCCTCTTGCCAATTGTGCCATTTTTACTTTTTAGAAAAAAAATGCATGCCATATGATATTTACTTGCAAAAAGTCAAACAACTACACAAATTTGTTAGTAATTGATTAAATGCAATAAAAATGCAATGAAATGCGACGACAAATCTTAGGGCAAAATTTAGGGTATTACAGTTGCCCCTATTTAAATAACTTCACCGGGTGATTTGAGCAACGAAGACTCGAGAAATCATGGTGGAGGGATTTAAATACAGATAACCGAAAATTTTGCCTTTAAACGCAGTGCTATGCAATGATATGGACAAAACAAAACGAACTATAATGCTAAATATGATATGAATCTGATATTGATGCGTATGATGAAAATGACAAATGCACGGATACAGACGAAACAACGTCACAGGGGACGACCCATCGAGGAATTGCACTAGGGAAGAAGACATGTCATATCTGGAAGAACGTCGGGTAGACACGACACAGAATTGTTGATAGGTGCCAAGTAAATTAGAAATTGTCCGCAAGGTAAGACGCGGGTAAAACACGAGCTCAGGAGAAAAACGCAAATGGGGATAAAACACCCATGATGCCAAGTAAATAAATTTTGCCCACAAGGTAAGACGCGAGTAAAACACGACCTCAGGGAGAAAAAAAAGTAAATGGGGGTAAAACACCATGATGTTAGGTAAACCCAGGAATATCTGGTAAACGGGGAATAAAACACCCGGGATAAAGGTACATGGGGGATAAAACACCCAAGGATAGAAGGTAAGTGGGGAGTAAAGCACCCAAGATAGACATGTAAATGGGGAGTAAAGCACCCAGGATAGAAAGGTAAATGGGGAGTAAAGCACCCAAGATAGAAATGTAAATGGGGAGTAAAGCACCCAAGATAAAAATGTAAATGGGGAGTAAAGCACCCAAGATAAAAATGTATGGGGAGTAAAGCACCCAGGATAAAAATGTAAATGGGGAGTAAAGCACCCAGGATAGAAATGTAAATGGGGAGTAAAGCACCCAAGATAGAAATGTAAATGGGGAATAAAGCACCCAAGATAGAAATGTAAATGGGGAATAAAGCACCCAAGATATGCACATGTATAGGAATTATGCTATGACATATGATCAAATGCAAATGCAGACGTCGACGACAAGACTCGACTCTTTCTGTGAGATGACAAAACTGGAGGACTGATTCCTCAACACGGAGATCACTGTCATTCTGTTAAACTGTATCAAGTTGATAGTCACTGTAGGAATGATGAATAACTGCTTAGGGATTATGCAAGTAAACTGCCCCAGGTCAAATGAACTGATAATTGCTTCAGCTGTCTAATTCATGGAATCGACTGTTTTGCTGTATCCTCGGAGGGCTTTCCCCAGTCTGGGTCTTGAACAATTCTCTGGATAAACCAAATCTGAGAAGATATTGCCTTGAACAAATCTTGAACTGATTCTTTGACAGGATGTAAAAGGAACTTGCCCCTGATAAGATCACTTGACCAAGTTTCTCATTGTTTGAAAATTCCTTAGAGGAAAGCCAGTTTGCAAACAAAAATATTCATACAAACATGGTAATGCAAAGTTCATGCGATTTTTGAAAAATTATTTTTGAAAGATGGAAAATACATGAGTCGTTAGTCAGAACAAGGCGGTTCAAGACACTCAAAGTTTAAAATAAAAGTGTATTGCCAAAATAAATGATTCACAAAGACCTTTAGGAGTCAGGTTGCGCAACCTTGCTGTAGTATACTTTCAAAATAACCTTGCTTCAATTAGGTCTTTTGAGGGTTGTAATGTGGCCTGGTTCACGGTTTATGAAACAAAAGATAAAGGCTCAAAATTTATTTGTACCCACCCAATCTACGTGATGATCTTCAGTCCTATGCTCAGTTAACTCATACTATGCATTCAGGTTCCCATAAGTTAGGGATTTCATTGATCGTAGCAGTGATGATTCAGAAGTCAAAGGGACCTATGAAAAGGCAGCCACTACTCCCCTATAACATTTGATTGTTTTGACATTGAGGATTTTCAAGATAAGGATTTAAAAATCTCTTTGTATTATCCCTAAATTTTTCCTAAACTGTTTATTTTAGAGTTTACAGTCAGCGGGATGCCCCAGTTTTGCCTAAGTCTCCTTCATAGGTTTTGACTTAGCGGGCTTCTTTTGCTTTTTTTATATTATTTTTTTATGTGAAGGAAAATGACTGTTTGATTTTAATGATTACGGTGAACCATCATCGACCTTTTGATTAGAAAACATCTTCGACACTTATTTGACGTGTGCGAAGGAAAATTTGTTAATGAAAGGTGTATCGTATGAACACACAACCAAGTTAACTGAGAACTACCCATCCCAAGGTTAAAATTGTGGGTTTTTTGTAACGAAAGAAACTCCAACTTCTAGGCTCGAAGGGGGTAACGAGGGATTAACTTCCTTATTTCTCCAGTGTTTGGGAATTGAAACAATGCCTTACATCGTCAACAAGGTTTGATTGAAAGCATACTGACAGCAATTATGGGTATAACGTTTTCATCATCCTCCCTCCAATCTTAGCATATCAAAAGTTTGGACAAGAAGTAAACATTTGAAAAATAAAGCATAAAGATGCAAATAAATGGACGGAAATGAATTGAATCAAAAGTCGCAATGCTTATTTCATTAATGAAAGTACAAACATAATTGAAAGCAAACAACTTAAACAAAATAAGGAAAATGCAAACAACGAGAAAAAAAAAGGCCCAATGACAAAGCGTCAATTCTGATGTGTTGGCAAGGGATCTGTCTGGACGCTCGGACGACTATCCGTAAAATCAAGTATTCCGGCTCTAATCAGTTCACGCACCCTAGCTTTCAATGCAAAACAATGCTCCAAGTCGTGGCCTAAGGCACCCTCATGAAAAGCACACTTTAGATCAGCCCTAAATCCAACTGGAGGATTAAGAGGAGGTGGTAAAGCCTTTGTAGTGATCAGCCCTTGTCGAGCTAAGTCAGGATATAGCTCTGTGTAAGTCATGGGAATAGGATCAAAGTGATCCTTGTTCCGATTCTAGTCTGATATCTGTGTCGAGGAATCAGCTTGACGACTCAAAGGTACACTAGAAGACGATAGGACCAAGAAGGAAAAACTGGGGGATAAATGCAATGCAAAAATGTGATGCTAATGCCATGCAATGGTCTCAAGAATTTCAACGGTCGATTGCAAACATTCCCTTTTAGGAAAGCGAGAAAAGCTGTTAGACTTTAAAATGTAGGACTTCTTGAATTTGCAAAGGACTTTTGAATTCCTTGAAACTAGAAATGATATGATGCTTTATGGATGCAAAGCACAAATACACATAAGCAAACAAAAGGTCATAAGTTAGAGGAACAATGAATGGAGTCAAGGTCTACCCTTCCCAAAGAGGTATGTACTATAGGTTGATTGTACCTGCAGAACAAGGGTTCTAAATCAGTGCCCAAAGTCATCAGTCCATCTTTCGGATATTATCGACTTCCCGACTGACTCGAGGGTCAATAATATTCTCAAGAGAACCTCTTTTAAGTGTAGCATCGCGTGGAAACCATTGTAGGACTACTCCCATATAGTTCCCGCACTACGTCCTATATAAGGTCAAGATGGTGTAAAGGTACTACGGTTCCCAGTATCACAGACTCCAATCGATAACGATAAAAGTTTTCACGACTACACTCGATCAACCGAACCATTTTCGAAAGGGTCTCAACTGAGCGGTGATTCTCGATTTAGCTTAGTCGGGACTCACTCCCTATAAGCCTCGTCGAATATATCGCCATCCTATAATAATGTCACTCAAGTCCGGGTGTAGGACTTATCTCACAACAAAGTATCCCCCAAGCAAGGTACCCCAATTATATATATACAGGTGAGCAAAAATATATAATGAAACAAATATCAAAAATAAATAAAATAGAGATAACCCTCGAAAGTTAGGAGAGTCCCCAGTGAAGTCGCCATTTTCTGTTGCGGTGAAATTTGGATGTCAAGCTATTGATTAACTTGAATCTTAATTCATTTACAACCGGTCTTTGATTTATCCAAAGGAAAGGTTAAAGAAAGGAAAAACCTAAAGGGGAGAGATCTAAGGTTCGGGGGTTGGTTAAATTTAGGGAAGGTATTAGCACCCTAAACTTCCGTAGTACTCTACGGGAACCTTTTGTTTATTTTTTTTATTTATTTCATTAATTATTTTGCTTTAGGCCATATACAAAGGATTGAAAATTAAAAAAGACCTAGGGGTTAATTCTAAGTTTACTCGGCAAGACATCGCATCTTGTGCCTACATATCCTTACGGGAATGGAATCAGAGTAACTGTAGTTCCCCTCAAAAGGGAGGTTAGAGACTTCTTGACTGTGGTCAAGGTCTCAAGGGGAATAAACGCATCTTAAGGACACGCTTACATGGAGTCTTAAACTCCGATCTCTATGTTAAAAAATGTTAATTAAAATTAAAATAGGGTTAAATTAGGGATTCCCCAGCGGAAAACCTTAAAACAGAGTACGGCGACTCTTTTGGCCTAACACTAGGATAAAAGCAATTTTGCCCACGGCGGGACACCTAGGCTAAACAGGATTTGATCCATTAAAGGGGTAAGGCTATTGACTCGGCGGCCAAAAGGCTGGACCTAATCCTTCGGAAGGATAAAACTGTAAAAAAAATGTGTAAATATGACAAATCATTATATGGAGGAATAATTAAGGTACAGAAATAAGAAAAGTAATAAAGGCAGAGGGTATAAAGAAACAAAGAAACATTTCTGAAAACATGAAGAATATGAAAATATGTAATGACACTTAGAATGAAGTGAGGGAGGAAAATAGTGTGGGGCTGTGGCCACCACAAGCACATCTCAATCTCGAGCATGCACATGAAATGCCAAAAGAAAGAAAAGTAATAAAAGGGTACATAAAATGACACGACAAACATCAAACATCAGGAGTTCCTTACGAAAAGGTTTTAATTTTTTAATATTTTAATTATAAAAAAAGGTTTTAATTTTTTAATAAAAAATATTTAAGTTAAAATTATAAAAAAAATTAAGTTTAAATTATAAAAAAAAGTTTTTGGGGGAAAAGTCTTTTCAGTTTTTTTTAGAACAAAAAAGGCTTTTCATCCCAAAAAAAGGCTTTTCAGTTTTTTGGGAAAAGGCTTTTCAGTTTTTTGGGAAAAGGTTTTTGGGAACAAAAAGTTTTTTTTTTCTTCGGAACAAAAAGGCTTTTCAGTTTTTAAAAAAGGTCTTACTAAAAAAAAGGTTTTAATAATAAATAAAAAAAAGGATTTTGATTTTAAAAAAAGGTTTTGTTAAAAAAGGGTTTTGATATTAAAATCTACGGACCTAAACACACATGGAGATTAACATGGCAAAATATGCACATAAACATGAAAAAGCAAAAGGTTTAGTAATTTAACGGACCTAAACACATTAACATGGCAAAATATGCACATAAACATGAAAAAGCAAAAGATTTAGTAATTTAACCTACGAAGCGGAGGTTTGCTTCGATAAATGTGAAAAAGGTTTGAATAAGGGAACACTGGAGAGCTCCAATCCTTCTGACGAGTTGTGGGAACGACCACCTTTCTTTCCCTGGGGATCTCCTTTGTTTCTCCCTCTCTCTCTCCTCTTTTCTGAAGAAAACCTTCTAACCCCCTTTCAACAAGGCAACACATGTATATATAGGGAACAAATTAGGGTTAACACCAAATTGTCAATAATGTCCCTAAAGCCCATTTTAAAGCCCAAACTAAATAATTAGTTAAGAAAAAAAAATAAAATTTAAATAATTTAAAATAATTAAAATAAACTTAAAATAAAAACTAATAATCCTATTGATTCCTAAAATCAAAAATATTATAAAAAGAACAAAAATTTTTCCTAATATTTTTATTTTATGATTTTTTGGATATTTTTATGAATAATTTAGAAAAAAGTGAAAAAAAAATAATATTTTAAAAAATGATTTAATTAAAATACGAAAATAATAATTAAATAATAATAAAAAACTATTTTTGTTATTTTTTAATGAAAGATAGAAAAATTTAGAGTAAAAATAATAAAAAACAAAAAAGAGTGACAAATGTGAGATTTGAACTCTCAACCTCTCACACTCACAACTCCTTACACATGTCCTCTTGCCAATTGTGCCATTTTTACTTTTTAGAAAAAAAATGCATGTCATATGATATTTACTTGCAAAAAGTCAAACGACTACACAAATTTGTTAGTAATTGATTAAATGCAATAAAAATGCAATGAAATGCGACGACAAATCTTAGGGCAAAATTTGGGGTATTACAATAAGCAACTTTTCATTTTCAGAATAGGCGGACATCTTGCGATAATAGGAAAAAAGATGAACCCTTGGACAGGTGGTGCCTTTGTATTTGTCGAAATCGGGAACCTTAAACTTCAAAGGAACCTTCAAGTCCGGGATCAACCCCATATTAGCCATATCCAATCCCACGAAGTTCTGATTCTCATAACTTCACATCTTCTCTTCTATCAGCTTAAACCTCTTATCCTCCTTAGATGGCAGTCCTGCACCAATATCTCTCATTGAGAACACATCGTCCTGCTCATCCTAATCCCACTGAGGGCCATTATCTCCATGCACAGCACATACAGGAATGGGCATATGAACTCCAGTTTGATTTCCTCCACCCGAAGGGATAACCGTTGTAGGAATAGTATTAGCATGCGGAGTACCACCATCATGTTGAGGAGGAACAACAGTAGTTCCACCGTGAAGCACACCATTTCTATCAACCCTATCAATTAACGACTACACCAAAGTTCTCAGCTGTTCTTGGCCATTAGCGACCCCTTGCATAAAATCCATGAACTGGGCCATCCTGTCATGAAACTCTTGAAGTTCAGCTTGAATCTGATCCATAATCTTGCGTTGATTTCCCCGAGTAGCGTAACGGTGAGTTGTCTGGTTGTCAATCCTAAAACAAACTGTAGCAAACCACAAAGATAAGGTTAAGGGATCCCGGAACACCTGCGATGCAAAATGCAAAATGATGCAATATGCAGACATGTAAATATGCGTTAGGGAAATTTCCCCTCGATTCTAGTTCCAGGAGAACAGCCAGACAATGGAAAGCCAACAAATAAGCATAGAAAACTCCTCATAGATAAAAAATGAGAGCCAAAAGTCAATGTACAACACAATACTGAATACAAATGGAAACAAAATGACCTCAGCTAACAGATCTGGTGATGGTCCAAATACATCACAATAAACTACAAAGAGAAAAAGCATAGTCAAGCACACAACGAGACTGGAAATCCTCTAACAGCTCCTTCGTCTCTGGATGGTCTGGCCTAATAAGCAACCCCTGGATGAGTAATTCTCACTGGCTAATGGTGACCTGCAAACCCTGAGTATAATCCTCTCAGGCGCCCTCACCAAAAGCTTCCTCCAGCTTGCATCTCTTTATGTCAGCTTTTGACTTATAGTCCTTCAAGGTTGCAAGAGCTTCATTCAGTTTGCAGTTGCTTTCGCGTCGGAGTGATGATTCAGCTACAATCTTCTCATCCTTCACCCTGATATGAGTCTTCAACTTAGCAATCTGTTGCCATAACCCGTCCTCGCGCTCTTTGTTGTTGGTTAGAATGGCATTCCATTGGTCATTAAACTTTGAGATCTCCACATATGCTTTGTCTAACTCCTTCTTCTTGGAATTAAGAACATCATTGACGCTCTTCAAGTCTAAGCCCACACGCTCTCTGGCGTGAATCTATCTAGTTAACTCTGTACCTAGCTTGTTCACCAATTCAATTTGCTTCTTAGATGAAAAAGTGGCTTGATTTCTCTCACTTCGGAGCTGAATAATCTCTTTTTCCAACTCCTCATTTGCCTTACGCAACTCCTCCTTCTCGGACCACAACTGATTATACCTCTAAATATCAACAGTAGTCGGCTCTTCAATCATCAAAGGATACAAAGGCTCACAAGGTGGAAAAGGCATCAGAAACCTCTCAACTCTCTCCTGAATCCATGTCACATACGGATCATAAGCTCTACTGTTACTTTTACCCAAGGAAGCTTTTCCTCTACGATGAATCTTGTTCCAAGCTTTCTCCACTCTAGTCAGGGTCTCATTCTCAAGCAAACCAGTGAAATACAGAGATTCCTGTATTTCCTCTTCCTTAGGAGGTTCCCTCAGAGCATACCCGAATTGCCAACCTCTGATTGAAAGAATGATGGTAAGACTAAGGCATTGGAGCACCAGATTATTATCCTATGCAGGTAGATTTCAACTTGTAAAAATCGTGATTTTTACAATAGCCAACTATTGGATGATGATCTTGCCGTTTCCTAAAAGGGTCATCTCCCATATTGGTAGTATTTGTATAAGTTTTGTCTGGTCTGGGAAGGATACCATAACGTGTAAAGCCCTTTCTCATGAGAGCACATGAGTGATCCTATATCTACAGGTGGCTTAAATATCATCTATCTCCGAGATTGGAATAAGGCAACCATCAGAAAATTACTTTGGAATGTGTGTGCTAAAAAGGGCAGAATATGGATTAACTAGATCCACATGTATTATCCGAAAAAGGAGGTTGTTGTAACTTTTACCCCTGAACCTCATTGTTCATGAATTCTGTGGCATGGAATAAGTCCAATTTAAATGGCAAATATGTAACAAAGAGGGTGTATCAGATGTTCAGAGGGGCCAAAATAATGGTTGGTTGGAAAAACCTCTTTTACGGGAACCTTGATAGACCTAGAGCGGCCTTTACTCTTTAGATGACATGCGAGGAAAGACTTCCCATAAAAAAATCTCTTGCTAAAGCTTGGTGTAACAATTGACGAGGAATGTGTGTACTGTGAGCTCCCAGAGAGTTGTGATCACTTATTTTTCGACTGTGAGGTGATAAAGACAATTTAGAAACAAATTCTTAATTGGATTAATACATCCCATATTCCAAAAAGATAGGGTTTATATCTTCAAATCCTTTGCATAATGACAAGTGGAAAAGGTTGAAAGAAACTCCTTAAGCTCACTTTCACGAAAATTGTGTATGCTATTTGGAAAATCAAAAACCAGATCATTTTCCAGAGAAAGAATAAAGATTGCCTAAGTAGTAAAGACATCATCGGGAAGATCCTGATTAGAACTGAAAACAATAAAAAATTAGCTAGATTGTGTGGTAGAAGTCAATATATATGTCTTTTTGTTTTCTTTTTGTTGACTAGATGCCTGAACCCATTGATCGGCTTTGTACTCCGTGTTATTTTTTGATAATATAATTCTTTCTTTATTTCAAAAAAAAACTTTCTTCCTTTGTTGTGTTATATAATGCAATGTCCAATTAAACCAACTCAATTAATAATTATGTAGATACGTCGTGTGTGTGTGTGTGTGTGTGTGTGTGTGTGTGTGTATACATATATATATATATATATATATATATATATATATATATATATATATATATATATATATATATATATATATATATTAAAGTTTGTGACTTCAAATTTGTGACATCTCACTTGTTGATGATTTTTTAATCATTAAACGACTAGACAAAAAATTTATATATTATACTGTAGTTAAAGTAATAAAAAATTTAAAACTTTTTTATTTTATGTTAGCTTTATTAATTAATTAATTATTAATTAATACTAAATTAATAGAAAAGATATTTTACTTCAAATTTTATTGATGTTTTTTTTTAATTCAAAAAATTGATAGATTAATGAGGGCTATTGATACAATTGGTATTCGGCTCTTTATTACCCTAGGCTAAAACATTATTACTCATGAAAGCACAACCTAGCTCATGAGCTTCTTTATTCTCATTACGAGTGTCATACCCCGAATTTGTCCTACCCTTTTTCCAGATATTTTCCCATTCGATTTTATTTTCAGTTTTGCATCGCCTGCATAGTATCATGTTTTTATCCTGAATAAACCCTAGAGAATTGGTTAGCCAGAATGAATATTCGGACGCACAAACAGATTGGTCGGATTATTTCCCAAAGATACCCGATCAATTTTTTAAAACTCGACATAATGCTGATTTCCTCCGAATCATTTATTTTTGTGTTAATTGTTTCCTGTGCAGGCGTTTTGTTTCTTTTTATCAAAATATTTAGCATAAATTAATTAGAAATTTTCGTATTAGCATTTTATTTTTATCATCTTTTATTCAATATATTGTGAATTTCTATTAAATTTAATTGATTTAATCCCATTAATTTAATTAGAGTTTCTAGAAGGGGCGTTGTTGGCATTTCTATTTTATTAATTATAAAATATGAAAAATAATTATTTTTGTTCAAAACTTTGAGACACTTGTCTATTTTTAATTGGTTGGTCTTTTAGAATTTAGTCACCTTGACCAACAATAGGTAGACACATGTCATTGGTGAGTTGTTTTTTGTTTTAATAATTAAAATATTAAGTTTTAATAATAATAACGATTAATAATAATAAGTTTAAAAAGAAAGAAGGAGGAGAATTTTCGTGGGAGCTCCCCATTGAGCGTAATATTAGGAGGAAGAGAGAATCAAATTTTGGAAAAAAATCTCTCCATCCACTTAAGACGGGACACGTGTCCGGGTGAAGAAAGAAAAAAATGTTTTTTGAAGGGGCCTTCAGCCAAACAAAGCATAAAGAGGGAGGGGGCTCCTTCTTTTTTCAGAAAAAATCAGCTATCTCTTCCTGAATTCCTCTCTCTCTGAGGAAGACGAAAAAAGGTGGAAAACATTTCACCATCACGACCACCCTCCGTCTCCGCCATTAAAGTTTCTCACCACCACGCCTTCGCGCACCCTTCCTCCTCCCTCTATCTCCATTTCTTCCTCACCTTTCCCTGCCACTCTGCCCTTTCTACATTGATTACCACCACCCTCACTCATAAATCACCGCTCTCATCTTCGATTCACCGCACGGTGCACCACATTACCAAATTATGAACCTTCATTGAGCAAACAGAGCATTGTTCACAACCTAATAACAATAGGAGACAAAATATGATTTAATGGCTTATTTCATTGATAAACTAATAGCCTATAAATAGGCAAATACATAACTGAAGGTACCACGAAAATAGGCAAATACATAACTGAAGGTACCACGAAAATAGGCATTATCTAACACGTTCAAAATAAATTCCTATTAATTAGCTAAACTGAAACAAACTTACTGACACTCCTAAAATCTAGGACAACCCAAACGTGCAAATTATTAAATTTTCTCAACAATCCCTCCCTTAAACTGATGTTCCAGACACACATTCAGTTTAGAAAGAGTTAAGCTTTGAAACTCCCTTCCTCAAATTGAAAAAGTTTGTGAAGGACAAACACCAAGTAGCCTCCTAAGCTTCTGAAATGCTGGAAACTTGAGAGGCTTGGTTAGAATATCTGCTATCTAGTTTTCACTTCTGTAGTAAGTAAGATTAATGACTCCTTCATTTGTGAGATCCCTCAAAAAATGATACTTCACATCTATATGTATGCTTTGACCATGTAAAACTGGATTTTTTGAAAGCTTTATTGCTGAACTGTTGTCACAGTAAATCTGAGTAGGTTCATCCTCCTTAAAATGCAGCTCTTTAAGAATTTTCTTTAGCCATATAGCTTGACAAGCACAAGTTGTTGCATCAACAAATTCAGCTTCAGTGGATGATAATGTGACAATAGGTTGCTTCTTTTATGACCATGAAACATCTCATGTCCCCATCATAAAAACATACCCAGATGTGCTTTTTTGATCATCCGAATCTCCTGCATAATCACTATCCGTAAACCCAAACAGATCTGACATTTCTCCACTCTTGTAGAACAACCCATTGTCCTTAGTACCTTGCAAGTAACGAAAAATTCTTTTTGCAGCCAAGAGATGAATCTCTATGGGACATTCCATGTACCTGCTAATCACACTTACAACATGCATTATATCAGGTCTTGCTGTCAAATACATTAAAATCCCCACTATTTGTTTGTAAATAGTGTCATCAACCTTCTTTCCGCCATCATCTTTGTTTAACTTCATACCAAACTCAGATGGAGTATTTACAGGATTACAATCCTTCATTTGAAACCTGTTCAAGATTTCTCGCACATACTTCTTTTGAGAAATAAAAATTCCAGTAGAAGATTGCACCACTTCAATGCCAAGAAAGTAATGCATCATGCCAAGATCAAACATCTCAAATTCAACCATCATCGTTTCTTAAAACTTTCAAACATGGCTGTATTATTTCCAGTGTAGATCAAATCATCTACATATAAGCAAACAATGAGCATTTTTCCTCCATCTCCGGTCTTTGTAAAAAGTGTATGTTCACAAGGACATTTTTGAAATCCTTCCTTCAGAAACTAAGTTTCTATACAATTATACCAAGCCCGTAGAGCTTGTTTTAACCCATATAGAGCTTTCTTTAACTTATACACTTTGTGCTCATTGCCAAACTTTACATAACCAGGAAGTTGATCGATAAATACCACTTCTCGTAAATCTCCATGGAGGAATGCTGATTTCACGTCCAACTGGAAGATAGGCCATGAGTTTTGAGTTACCATAACAATCACCAATCTGATTGTATCATGTCTTGCAACAAGAGAAAATACTTCTTTATAATCAACACCAAACTTCTGCATGTAGCCCTTAGCTACCAAGCGAGCCTTGTGTTTGTCAACCTCACAATTCTCCTTCAACTTTGTCTTGTAAACCCACATTACACCAATTGTCTTCTGCCCTTTTGGAAGATCACATAGCTCCCATGTGTCATTTCTTTCAATGGCTGTAACTTCAACATCCATAGCCTTTCTCCATTTTGGTTCTTTGACAGCCACTTCAAAGATGGTAGGATCACAATCTGAAAATAGAGCAAAGTGTGTGAGTGGGTCGTCACCTTGGTCAACTCCGGTTACCTCATAATCAATCATCCATGCTGGTCTCCTTCGAACATGTTGAGGTCTTTCTGATTCAGCTGGTCTTTCTGATTTAGCTGTAAGTGAGCTTTGATCAGTTGGGACTATTTGAGTGATTTCATTTTCTTGCTCTTTTTCCATAGACTGCCGCCCTTTCTCCTCCTCATCAAAATTAGCTAGAATACTTTCTTTAACACCATTTTGATTCCATGACCAGGTGCATTTTTCATCAAATACCACATCACGGCTGATGACAATTTTCATGGTGCTAGGATTGTATAGTTTATAAGCTTTTGACTTATCACTAATACCAAGAAAAATACATTTTTCTCCCTTGTTGTCTAGCTTCCTCCTCTTCTCATATGGAATATGGGCATAGGCAATACACCCAAAAATTCGGAAATGATCTCCAGTAGGTTTCCTTCCGGTCCATGCTTCCTCTGGTGTCAGATTTTTAACAGCAAGTGTAGGACTTCTGTTCAATAAATGAGTGCTTCAATTAACTGCTTCAGTCCAGAAACTTTTTGGAATGCCACTTGTTGTTAAAAGGCTATGCATTATATTCATAATAGTGCGGTTCTTCCTCTCGCATACACCATTTTGTTGTGGTGTATAAGCTGCTGTAAGTTGTCTCTTGATTCCATGGTTCTCACAAAGTTCTGCAAATTCATGTGAGTTATATTCTCCACCACGATCCGTGCGAAGAACTTTTATCGGGTTGCCAACTTCTTTCTCAACAAATGCTTTATAGCATTTAAAAGCTACAAAGGCTTCAAATTTTTCTTGCAAAAAATAAACCCAAATATTACGACTATAATCATCAATGAAGGTAATTATATATCTTTTACCTCCATTAGAATGTGGTGTTATTGGCCCACAAATGTCGAAATGAACAAGCTCCAATGTTTTCTTCGCTCTCCAAGATTTTCCTTGTGGGAATTGACTACGGTGTTGTTTGCTAACAACACATTCTTCACAAACTTGAGAAGAAGCTGTAATTTGAGGAAGCCCCGTCACTGTAACACCCTTCTAAACCCCACGGAAAATATATGCATAATCAGAGTAAAATTAACATGCATCCAAATAAAAAGGGCGTCACACAAAACTTGCACCACATCAAAACAATCTGTCATGCTCATTAATATTTCAATAAATAATCATGTTTTACAAAATTTCAGTTTGCATGCAGCAGCGGATTCATTAATGAAAATCCTTTAAAAGAAACATTTACTTTCATCATATAAAATCAACATCTCTGGGCACTAAGGCCAACATCTCATTATCCCAATTACTCCAAATATGAAAACATAACTTAGGTTACATAATGTAATCCTAAAACATAAGCAATCGATCCCCGTGTTACACTACCAGAGCATGACTCGACCCACAATTAATTACTAAACCGCTACACACGTAGCGACCTCGAACTACAAGCAGAACTTCATAAAGGCCTCCAGCAACCTAATCTGCAATGCCTCATAGAGCATTATAAAACAGCAGAAGGGTGAGAAATATTACCATAATAATCAAAGCATAAAATCATGTATATATAGGTATCCTATAACACATATTCACATTTCTCACCACACTTCATTCTCATAATCATAATCATATCACGTTCACATATATCAACATTATGAACATCCACAAGCACATCCCTTCATGCTTAATTTCACAATCATTCACAAGCACATTTATACAACAACAATATTATGCAATGTGACTCAACATATCCAATGCAACTCAATGCTATGCGGTACCGACTCACGTTATCTTTTTTCGGTTTTCACTCTAAACCGGGTCCACCCTTCTAGACCGATAACTCGTTATCATTTTTCGGTTTTTACTTTAAACCGGGTCCACCCTTCTAGACCGATAACAACCAAGCCCGTCCCCTAGGCTTCAAACCCACCCTTCTAGGTTTGGGACAAGCCACTAGTTTCCACGAAACTAACAGACATTGCCTCTTGACTGAATGATGCATGTACAATCAACCAATCACAATAAATGCACTTAAGACCGTTCCCGCGTCTTAATCCCATGCATTCGAATAATTCACCCCTTCGAGAATTTCATTATGATTGCACATACAACATATATCAAACATTTATCAATGTATTCATTTCTCCCATCATCATCATCATATTCAACAACAATGCACACATATCACATATGTTCCCATGCATTTACACAACAATCGCATACAAATATGCACTCACAATTCATTAGACAATACACATACATTCATCATTATATTCCCATGTATTCGAATAATTCACCCCTTCGTGAATTATATCATGATTGCACACACAAAATATCATAATAATCATCAACGTATTCATAATTCAATACTATCACACAATGCACACATATCCACGATATGTTCCGATGCATTTCTCACAATTATTAACGATGCACACATATCCACGATATGTTCCCATGCATCTCATACAATTATTAACAATGCACACATATCCGCGATATGTTCCCATGCATTATCCACAAATATTCACAATTCAATACAACATCATATTTAGCAAGCACTGCACGCATATCCATCATTATGCTCTCATGCATTCTTCATGTATTTTTAACATACAATCGCATATAAACAATATGCATCCACAACACATTTTTCATAGTATGTTTATTCTTTATCTCATGCCATCTCATACAAGGTGTACACATCACAATACCAATCATACAATTATAAGTTATGCACACATATTTCCACAATATTCTCCTGCATACTTATTACATAATTGTACACAACAATCAAACATTCACAAACTCATCAATTAATACACACATAATCATCATTATGTTCTCATGTATTTTAACCAATTACAATTAATCATTCATATCACAACTCTAGGATTCACGCCCGAAGGCTACCCACAGCACATGTTATCATAAGAGTTCACATACTCATTCATAACATAGAAGTATTAACCTATGCGAATCAACCAAACAATCACCATTGGATAACACAGCAAAGAAAATATACTGCCACATTCGCCTTCATTCGCCTGGCGAACCCTCGCAGCGAACCTTCGCCTGGCCTTCGCCTGGCGAACTCTCTCAGCAAACATTCGCTAGGCTTCGCCTGGCGAGACCTCCCAGCGAGCCCAAGTCAGTAGCTACTGACTTCATTCGCCACCATTCGCCAGCACCTTCGCTGGGCGAACCTTCGCTATCCACCTTCGCTTGGCGAACTCGCCAGCGAAGTCCACTGGGATTTAATTATAATTATTCGCCAACATTCGCTAGGCTTCGCCTGGCGAAGCTTCGCCTTCGCTCGCCTGGCGAGAGCCAGCGAACCTGCGCAGAACAGAATCCCCTTCTGTCTTCTCCCTCACCAATCCATCATCAACCCTCTCTTACACATCCAAACAGTACAAATAACATCAATACATGTTACCCGACTATTCTACGACATTATTGCTCAGTTTCAACCGATTAAATCATCATTCTACTGATTAATCCAACATTTGCCCTAATTGGAAAGTGATGAAAAACATCCACAAACCCAAACCCAACATACATAATAGCATACAATGATTAAATAGCAATGTTTCTCACCCTTACCTCGATTAATCGGAGCTTTGATGTTGGTTCTTGATGATCCTCCAAGTTTTCCCTTTTTCCTCTTCATTTCTCCTCTTCTTCTTTCTTTCTCTTTTCTTTCTTTCTTTCTATCTTTCTCTTTCTCTCCAATCCCCTTTTTATATCCTTTTATTTCTTTTCTTTTCTTTTCTCTCTATCATTTTCTTTCCATTATATTTACTTTCTCAAAACATCTATCAATCCATTAAACAAACATCTAATTATTCAAATAATTAGAATAATCCAAATAAATCAATTAATTAACACAATTAATTATTTAATGAAATTTGGGCTGTTACAACTCTCCCCCACTTTAGGAATTTTCGTCCTCGAAAATGTTATCTGATCCAAACAACTCTGGATAAGACTCTCGCATTCCAATTCTTCCAAACCCAATTCTCCCATAACTACTTCCACCAAAGGAACCTCTACACTTCGAAGTTGTTTCTTATCAACAACTAGAACTAGCCACGCCTCTGAAGTCAAATTCCCTCTCACTTGTAAACCATCCACCTGAATCAATGTACCTTTTCAACTTAGACATATGAACACCTCATGCAATCCTCTCAAGCGACAGCAGTAAAACAGTCTAACATGCTATCCGCCTCACGCTTCCGCTGCGCTACTCTGATACAGATCAACAAAACACAGGGTGCTCAAGAGACTTCAAGCTCGACCAACACCAATTACTACCATAACTCTCAAAACACGGCCTTACTTGGATTCTTTGATCGCTTCCATCGTCCCTTGCACGGTCTTTGATCCGAGTACAACACTCCCGTTGGACATGCAACAACACAAAGGAGTCATACCCTCTTACCCAACGAACTTCATACGATGTTGTTTCCGATACGAATTGGCAACAGTTATTGTAGGCAACTCCGTCAACGACAATTAACTACCCTTAGATCCATCTTGGTCCAACACACAAGCTCTCAACGAGTCCTCTTCATACTGGATATTTTTCTTCGTTTGTCCATGCCATTCACGGACGCTAGTCAGAGTTCATCTTCAACATGGCACCCAACCGCTTTCGTAATCTTTCCCATAATCTTAACGAAAAACTCGAGTTCCCATCTAACAGAATGATTCATCTTCACTGGTAGGCAACGAGTTACTCTTGTTAATCCATTCTTAACTATCCAAATCGGATCATACTTCCTCAAATTCATCAGAAAACCCGGCACAAGCCCATGGGAATACTATCCCATCCCACTCGAAATACTCAACAGTTGTATCAGATCCAACCATCTCTAATGTCCATACTTCAATTCCCAGCAAGTCTAATCAACATATACAAACTCAATCAATTCCTTCTCCATCTATGGCTATCCAAAACTATTTCTCAAATTCGGTCGCATCTTCCTAGTACCCGCACGGATACTCCATCTTTCTCGATGTACTTCTCCCTGAGTACTCTTATCCAACTCACACTATTCAGAATACACACTTCATCACGACATCTCACAATACCATTTTCCTTAATCCGAAAATAAGCCCTCTGACTTTTATCCATTAAATTCAATTAATCTATCAACTCAACTCAAAATTCCGATTTCCTCGAACCTCATCAGAATACCAAAAGTCAATTTCAACATCCAAGGCTCAACTCCATAAGAAGTCTCTTCACAGGCCGAACTCATATCTGGATTTGCTTAATTGGTTCTAACTTCCTTACCATCTTCATTAGTGTATACCAAATTTCCCGATTCGATATCTTAGCTACCACTTGGTCTCATCCGAATGGTAATTTAACCAAAACCATACTCCTTCAGGATTTCCAATTACTTCGCTGTCTCATATTTGACTCTCTCTCAAATAAAACAAATACCTTAAGGTCAGTAACCATCTCAAATCTCAACTAAACAATTGAGGCTTCCAAACTCTGGTACAAACACACAACAGCAACCCACTCCAAATTACTTGTCAGATAATCCCTCTCTGTACTTTATATTGCCTTCAAGCATAACCAAAACTCATTAATGTTGTACTTAACACATCTCTTAATCATATCAACAAAGTATCTCAAAACACAACGACAATCCTGTCGGACTTGGCAAAACCAATACGCGAACTGTTGACAGCTTTCTCAAAACTCTTTGAACTTTCTTCACAGTAGTACATCACTGCCTCTTCCCCAATACTAATAACTCAAGTTCCCGACGCTCAACATGAACCCCTATACTCTCCGAACATATCCAAACACCATCGGTTACATAACCATTGACTCTCTCAATCAAGTGTGGAAAATCATTATACCAAACAGACACTCAGCTGTGAACTCATGGTGATAACACAAACCGCACTCTCTGCGCTTACCATAACATCCAAACATTTTTCGCCAATAAATACATAATTCCATGTCACTACTTTCCCATCACATAGAGCACTGTAATATCTTCCAACGCTTCTAATCTTGCGTCATTCCGAATTACGGTTTTCCGTTACGACAAAATCACGGAAACAACCCTTCCACACTCAAAGGTCATCCAATACCTCTCCAACTCTTGAAATGCTTAAGGGTCCGATTATACCAACCATGTATTCCATATCTCATTTCCTTTAGTAATCACGAGAAGTCATTATCCACCCTTATACTTGACTCCACAATCTGTTGCCGTAACACACACACCAGACATAATTCTCAACACTACTCAATCAATCTTAATTCCTTGGCCACTCAAACAAACGTATAATATGGAGCTTCCAATATCTGATTATTCTCCGCAACTAAGTCGATCACAACTCAACTTCACGTCTTGGATGTTTAACCCTTATCTTGTCAGGATAATTCTCAGACTACCACAATCAAACGGTAAACTGACAACTCCTCCACTTCCATCAATACTCAATATTTCCATCGAAATCAAACATCTCATCACTGTCCTACACCGACTCATCAAAACAACTCTCAAGTGCTCGGCTTTACTCAAGACGATTCACTGCACCACGCCATCTAAGCTTGCAAGACACATCTATCCCATCCAACACAATCCCAACTACTATCAACAAGAGATTAAGGGTGATCAGTTCCTCAATTTGTCGATAGACAGCCGAAACCATAATGGGGCATAGACTATCTTTACCAAACCACAAGAGTGTTAACCACCCACTGAGCTACAACTTCTACACCTGCAGCATCTTGGAGAAGCACAACTTCTCCCCCACTTAGATCATTCCCACTTCTCTAGACAAGGTTAAGCAACAACATGTATCGACAGTGTTTTCACACACATGTCGCATACAAGGGAACAAATAACATTAGACAACTTGGCCGGACGGACCGACCTGCTCTGATACCACTAATGTAACACCCTTCTAAACCCCACGGAAAATATATGCATAATCAGAGTAAAATTAACATGCATCCAAATAAAAAGGGCGTCACACAAAACTTGCACCACATCAAAACAATCTGTCATGCTCATTAATATTTCAATAAATAATCATGCTTTACAAAATTTCAGTTTGCATGCAGCAGCGGATTCATTAATGAAAATCCTTTAAAAGAAACATTTACTTTCATCATATAAAATCAACATCTCTGGGCACTAAGGCCAACATCTCATTATCCCAATTACTCCAAATATGAAAACATAACTTAGGTTACATAATGTAATCCTAAAACATAAGCAATCGATCCCCGTGTTACACTACCAGAGCATGACTCGACCCACAATTAATTACTAAACCGCTACACACGTAGCGACCTCGAACTACAAGCAAAACTTCATAAAGGCCTCCAGCAACCTAATCTGCAATGCCTCATAGAGCATTATAAAACAGCAGAAGGGTGAGAAATATTACCATAATAATCAAAGCATAAAATCATGTATATATAGGTATCCTATAACACATATTCACATTTCTCACCACACTTCATTCTCATAATCATAATCATATCACGTTCACATATATCAACATTATGAACATCCACAAGCACATCCCTTCATGCTTAATTTCACAATCATTCACAAGCACATTTATACAACAACAATATTATGCAATGTGACTCAACATATCCAATGCAACTCAATGCTATGCGGTACCGACTCACGTTATCTTTTTTCGGTTTTCACTCTAAACCGGGTCCACCCTTCTAGACCGATAACTCGTTATCATTTTTCGGTTTTTACTTTAAACCGGGTCCACCCTTCTAGACCGATAACAACCAAGCCCGTCCCCTAGGCTTCAAACCCACCCTTCTAGGTTTGGGACAAGCCACTAGTTTCCACGAAACTAACAGACATTGCCTCTTGACTGAATGATGCATGTACAATCAACCAATCACAATAAATGCACTTAAGACCGTTCCCGCGTCTTAATCCCATGCATTCGAATAATTCACCCCTTCGAGAATTTCATTATGATTGCACATACAACATATATCAAACATTTATCAATGTATTCATTTCTCCCATCATCATCATCATATTCAACAACAATGCACACATATCACATATGTTCCCATGCATTTACACAACAATCGCATACAAATATGCACTCACAATTCATTAGACAATACACATACATTCATCATTATATTCCCATGTATTCGAATAATTCACCCCTTCGTGAATTATATCATGATTGCACACACAAAATATCATAATAATCATCAACGTATTCATAATTCAATACTATCACACAATGCACACATATCCACGATATGTTCCCATGCATTTCTCACAATTATTAACGATGCACACATATCCACGATATGTTCCCATGCATCTCATACAATTATTAACAATGCACACATATCCGCGATATGTTCCCATGCATTATCCACAAATATTCACAATTCAATACAACATCATATTTAGCAAGCACTGCACGCATATCCATCATTATGCTCTCATGCATTCTTCATGTATTTTTAACATACAATCGCATATAAACAATATGCATCCACAACACATTTTTCATAGTATGTTTATTCTTTATCTCATGCCATCTCATACAAGGTGTACACATCACAATACCAATCATACAATTATAAGTTATGCACACATATTTCCACAATATTCTCCTGCATACTTATTACATAATTGTACACAACAATCAAACATTCACAAACTCATCAATTAATACACACATAATCATCATTATGTTCTCATGTATTTTAACCAATTACAATTAATCATTCATATCACAACTCTAGGATTCACGCCCGAAGGCTACCCACAGCACATGTTATCATAAGAGTTCACATACTCATTCATAACATAGAAGTATTAACCTATGCGAATCAACCAAACAATCACCATTGGATAACACAGCAAAGAAAATATACTGCCACATTCGCCTTCATTCGCCTGGCGAACCCTCGCAGCGAACCTTCGCCTGGCCTTCGCCTGGCGAACTCTCTCAGCAAACATTCGCTAGGCTTCGCCTGGCGAGACCTCCCAGCGAGCCCAAGTCAGTAGCTACTGACTTCATTCGCCACCATTCGCCAGCACCTTCGCTGGGCGAACCTTCGCTATCCACCTTCGCTTGGCGAACTCGCCAGCGAAGTCCACTGGGATTTAATTATAATTATTCGCCAACATTCGCTAGGCTTCGCCTGGCGAAGCTTCGCCTTCGCTCGCCTGGCGAGAGCCAGCGAACCTGCGCAGAACAGAATCCCCTTCTGTCTTCTCCCTCACCAATCCATCATCAACCCTCTCTTACACATCCAAACAGTACAAATAACATCAATACATGTTACCCGACTATTCTACGGCATTATTGCTCAGTTTCAACCGATTAAATCATCATTCTACTGATTAATCCAACATTTGCCCTAATTGGAAAGTGATGAAAAACATCCACAAACCCAAACCCAACATACATAATAGCATACAATGATTAAATAGCAATGTTTCTCACCCTTACCTCGATTAATCGGAGCTTTGATGTTGGTTCTTGATGATCCTCCAAGTTTTCCCTTTTTCCTCTTCATTTCTCCTCTTCTTCTTTCTTTCTCTTTTCTTTCTTTCTTTCTATCTTTCTCTTTCTCTCCAATCCCCTTTTTATATCCTTTTATTTCTTTTCTTTTCTTTTCTCTCTATCATTTTCTTTCCATTATATTTACTTTCTCAAAACATCTATCAATCCATTAAACAAACATCTAATTATTCAAATAATTAGAATAATCCAAATAAATCAATTAATTAACACAATTAATTATTTAATGAAATTTGGGCTGTTACAGTCACCATGCCTTTTTGTTGTAGTGTTTTCAATCCGCCAAAATTCAGATGCCCATAGCGAAAGTGCCATAGCCATGCCTCATCTTCTAATTTTGTCGAGAAGCATGAATGAGCTGTGTTGTGGAGATAAAGTGGGAACATACGATTCACCGTCATGTTAACTTGAGAAATTAAGCCCAACTTTGCATCATGAATCTAACATACTCCATCTTTGATAAAAATCTCGTATCCTTTTTCTTGTAACTGACCCACACTAAGCAAGTTGGTTTTTAAACCAGGCACGAAAAGAACATTAGCAATAGTGTGGGTGGAATTTCCTTTGGTTTGGATTGATACCTTTCCTTTTCCCATAACATAAATTTTGGAGTTGTCACCAAACTTAACAGAGTTACGAAAGGATTCATCCAAGTCAGAAAATGCCTCCTTCTCTCCACACATGTGGTTGATGCAACCAGTGTCTAAATACCATATGTTTTGTTGAGTTTCTTCCTTCACGTGACACACCATCAAAAGAGACACCTCTTCTTCCTTTTCTGCAAAGTTAGTTTGATCTCCACTTTGTATATTCAAATCAGTTTGACATTCTGATTTATAATGACCATACCTATGACATCTGAATCATTCGACATTGGACTTGTCTGCTGACATTGATCGATAAGTCATTGAGTGGTGGCCTCCGCGTCCTCTGCCTCTTCCTTGAAATTGACTCTCTTGATGATGATTTTGTTGTTGGTTCCCACGAGCATTGTTGTTTTTGAATCCTCTATTTTGACCTCTACCTCTTCCTCGTCCTCTATCGACTCTACTAGGTATGACGTGATTATCTGATAAGGTCTTCAATGCTTGTTCTTCTTTTTCTTTTTGGTTAATTTTTTGTTCATGAACCAACAAGGAACTTTGTAATTCATCAATTCAAAGTTCATCAACATTGTTAGCTTCTTCTATCGAAGAGACAACAAAATTAAATTTTGGTGTCAAGGATCGAAGAATCTTCTCAACAACGGTGACATTTGTTGTCTTGTCTCCATGAATCTGCATCTTGTTAACAATAGCCATCATTCTTGAAAAATAATTCGTAACTGACTCTTCTAATTTCATTTGAAGTAATTCAAACTCCGAACGAAGTGCTTGAAGCTACTGCCTCTTTGTTCTTGTTGTACCTTGGTATTTCTTCTTCATGGAATCCCAAATATGCTTTTTCGGTGTCCTTGTAAATAATGGTTTCCAAAATTGAGCGATCAATAGATTGAAAGAGATGATTTTTTTCTTTAAGGTCCTTTAACTTCAGCCCCTCAAGCTATGTCTTTTGCGCATCTGTCAGCGTAACATCTGTTGCTGTTTCTGCTACTCTAGAAACAACAACCGTCCAATATTCTTTGGACCTCAAGAAGTTCTCCATGAGCATGCTCCAATGGACATAGTGACCATCAAAGAATGGAATGTCTGGCGGTACAAAACTTTCGGAAGCCATTAATTTCACTTTTCTCTCCGTGGAACTCACACTGTTCTGGTACCACTGATAACAGTAGGAGACAAAATATGATTTGGTGGCTTATTTCATTAATAAACTAATCTCCTATAAACATGCAAATACATAACTGAAGGTACCATGAAATAGGCACTATCTAACACGTTCAAAATAAATTTCTATTAACTATGTTAAATTTGCTACAAATTTCTAGAGAGTTCTTAAATATAATATGTAAGAAAATATAGAACATCCTAGAAACTATAAGGTGTATGAATATGGTAGAATAATCTAGATATATAAGTATATGGCAAAGATAGAAAAATCTAGATTTATCATGATAATAACCTATCATGAGAACTCTAGAATATTCACCACCATTGAAAGGTTGGTGACTTGAGCCTACAAATAGGCATTTGATACATCGTAAACCATCATCCAAGAAATTAATCACAAAACCTTCTTTCTAAACTACTCTCTAAAACTATCTTCTACCAACTATCATCTAAACAATTTCAAACAGTGGCATCAGAGCTACGTTCGGTCATACATTGGGCGTAGTTATACTAATACCTACCATTTCATAATCCTCCAAACTACTTCAAAATATTTCCCTTATACTATTAACCCACTACAATATTTTTTCTAAGCCATGGATAACACTACTCAATCATCAACTATTTGTGTCCCTACTTTCAATGGTGAAAATTATGATTTCTGGCGTGTTAAAATAGAGACATATTTTTCATCTCAAGATTTATGGGACATAGTAGAAAAAGGCTTCATCGCTCCCATAGATACTTCAGCTCTAAATGCAGCTCAAGAAAAAGAGTTGAAGAAAAATAAACAGAAAAATTCAAAGGCATTGTTCACCTTGCAACAAGCGGTGATTGATGCAATTTTTCCAAGAATTATGGGAGCTAAGACTGCAAAAGAAGCGTGGAAGACGTTGCAGGAGGAGTTTCAAGGAAATGACAAGGTACGTGCTGTCAAACTTCAATCTTTAAGAAGAGATTTTGAACTATTGAAGATGAAGGAGTCTGAGACAGTTAAAGATTATTATTCTAAAGTTAAAGAAATAGTTAATCAAATGAGAGCTTTTGGGGAGGATATTCTTGACAAGAAAATTGTTGAGAAAATTCTAATTACTATGCCCCCAAAATTTGACCCAATCGTGACAACAATAGAGGAAACCAAAGATATGTCTACTCTATCAGTGACAGAACTAGTGGGCTCTCTTGAAGCATATGAGCAAAGACTACATAGGCATAAAGAAGATACACTTGAAAATGCCTTTCAGTCAAAGCTCAAATTTAAGTCCCAAAATAAAGAAAATGGAGGAAAGAAAAATTATGGTAAAACTTCGAAAAGAAGAGAAGTTCCTAGAAATTTCCAAAAGAACAATCCAGATAAAAATATTCCATGCAATATATGCAAATGACTAGGCCACGAGGAAAAAAGTTGTTGGTACCGTAGTATGCCACAATGCAATCATTGCAAGAAATTCAGGCACATAGAGAAACACTGTCGCAACAAAAATAGGCATCAAGCTAATATCGCAGAGGAGCATGATCAAGAACAATGTATGTTCTATGCCACTCAAGAATCAATCAAAGAAAAAGGAGGAAGTTGGTACTTGGATAGTGGATGTAGCAATCACATGGCCAAGGATGAGACTATTTTCAAAAGCATTGATGAGTCAGTCAAAGTCAAAGTTCGACTAGGAAATGGAAGTGTGGTTGAGTCAAAAGGAAAAGGCACCGTCGTGCTAGAGACAGATAAAGGTACGCGACTCATCCATGATGTCTTACTAGTTCCCAGCCTAAAAGAAAATCTTCTAAGCATTGGCCAAATGATGGAGAGAGGCTACACACTTCACTTTGAAGGAGGTGTATGCAAAATCTTAGACAACAAGAATAAAAGGGCCAAGATAGCCGAAGTGAAGATGAATAAGAGCAATAGAAGCTTCTCGCTAAATTTAAAATATAAAACTAACATTGCCATGAAGGTACAAGTTGATGATTCATGGCTTTGGCATCGAAGATTTGGCCACTTTAACACACATGCCTTGAAGTTGTTACATGATAAGAACATGATGAGAGATCTTCCAAGCATAAAGGATAACAATGAAGTGTGTGAAGGATGTCTCCTTGGTAAGCAACACCGATTTCCATTCTCAACAAGCGGAGCATGGAGAGCAAAAGATCTATTGGAGCTGATACATACTGACGTCTGTGGACCGATGAGGATGCCATCACACGAGAACAACAGGTACTTCATACTCTTCATTGATGACTTCTCTAGAATGACATGGGTCTATTTCTTGAAAGAAAAATCAGAAGTTTTTGGAGTATACAAAAGGTTCAAGGCCCTTGTTGAAAATCAAAGTGGAAAGCGGATAAAAGTACTAAGAAGTGATCGCGACAAAGAGTACACATCCCGCGAGTTTGATAGATTTTGTGAGGATGAAGGCATAAAGCGACAACTTACAGTCGCATATTCTCCTCAGCAAAATGGTGTGTCTGAGAGAAAGAATCGCACAGTTATGGAGATGGCTAGATCGATGCTCAAAGAGAAGCGACTACCTAACACATTCTAGGCTGAAGCAGTCTACACTACTGTTTACTTACTCAACAGATGTCCAACTAAATCTGTACAAGATAAGACTCCAATTGAGGCTTGGAACGGGAAGAAGCCATCAGCAAAGCACCTAAGGGTCTTTGGATCTATATGCTACATTCATATTCCAGACGTGAAGAGGCATAAGCTTGAAGACAAGACTATACGAGGTATCTTCTTGGGGTATAGCACAATATCTAAAGGCTACCGTGTATATAACTTGCAAACAAAAAAACTCATCATCAGTTGAGATGTTGAAGTTGATGAGAATGCTTCTTGGAATTGGGATGAATAAAAAGTGGAGAAAAATGTTCTTATACCCACTCAACTACCTCAAGAAGAAGCTGAGGAAGAAGTCCTAGGTGAACCTTCTTCACCTCCACCACAACAACAAGTTCAAGAACTATCATCACCAGAGTCTACTCCAAGACGAGTAAGATCTTTGAGAGACATATATGAAACCTGCAACATGGACATACTCGAACCTGGAAGCTTTGAAGAAGCATCAAAGCATGAAGCATGGGTCAAGGCAATGGAAGAAGAGATAAAGATGATCGGGAAAAATAACACATGGGAGTTAGTAAATCGTCCCCATGGAAAAGATATCATTGGGGTTAAGTGGGTCTATAAGACAAAGCTCAATCCTGATGGCACCATACAGAAACATAAGGCGAGGCTAGTAGCTAAGGGTTACTCACAACAACCTGGGGTTGACTACAATGAGACATTTGCACCAGTAGCTCGTCTTGATACCATTAGAGCTCTAATAGCTCTTGCGGCACAAAAAGGATGGAGTATACATCAACTGGATGTCAAATCTGCCTTCCTCAATGGTGTACTTGAAGAAGAGATCTATGTGGAGCAGCCACAAGGATTCATATCTTAAGGCGAAGAGAGCAAAGTGTTAAGACTAAGAAAAGCACTATACGGTTTGAAGCAAGCACCTCGAGCATGGTATAGCAGAATCGATCAATATTTCATGGATCAAGGATTTAGGAGAAGCAAGAGTGAGCCCACACTATACATCAAGTCTCAAGGTCAGTACACTCTCTTACTCTCTTTATATGTAGATGACCTTATCTACACGGGAAACAATACTAAGATGATAACGGAGTTCAAAGAAGACATGATGAAGACCTTTGAGATGACCGACCTTGGTTTGACGAGTTACTTCCTCGGTATAGAGGTAAGCCAAAGAAATGAAGGGATATTCATCTCACAAAATAAATACACAGAAGGCTTACTTAAGAAATTCAAGATGTACGGTTGCAAACCTGTCGCTACCCCACTCATAACAAATGAGAAACTACAAAAGAATGATGGAGCACCAGAAGCTGATGCATCCAAATATCGAAGTTTAATTAGAAGCCTCCTATATTTGACAACTACGCGGCCAGACATAATGTATGCTACAAGTCTTTTATCAAGATTCATGCCAAGTCCAAGTCAAATACACTTTGGAGCAGGAAAAAGAATTTTGAGATATCTACAAGGAACAAAAGAGTTAGGTATACGGTACTCTATCGAAACTAACTCAGGATTACTTGGCTACACCGATAGTGATTGGGCAGGTTCGGTAGATGACATGAAGAGCACCTCTGGCTATGCTTTCTCACTCGGATCAGGAATTTTCTCTTGGGCGTCGAAGAAGCAAGCTACGGTTGCACAATCCACAGCAGAAGCAGAGTACGTGGCAGCTGCTGAAGCAACGAGTCAGGCTATATGGCTTCGTAGGATACTTGAAGACATGGGAGAAAAACAGGATTAGCCAACTAAAATCAATTACGACAACAAATCAGCAATTGCAATGGCAAAGAATCCAGTGCATCACAGTAGAACAAAACATATAGCAATCAAGTATCACTTTATAAGAGAAGCTGAAGCAACTAAAGAGATCAAACTCGACTACTGCAGAACAGAAGATCAAATTGCAGACATATTCACGAAGGCGTTGCCGAGACCAAGATTTGAAGAGCTACGAGCTATGATTGGAGTCAAAGAAATTTGTATCAAGGAGGAGTGTTAAATTTGCTACAAATTTCTAAAGAGTTCTTAAATATAATATGTAAGAAAATATAGAACATCCTAGAAACTATAAGGTGTATGAATATGGTAGAATAATCTAGATATATAAGTATATGGCAAAGATAGAAAAATCTAGATTTATCATGATAATAACCTATCACGAGAACTCTAGAATATTTACCACCATTGAAATGACTTAGCCTATAAATAGGCATTTGCTACATTGTAAACCATCATTCAAGAAATTAATCACAAAATCTTCTTTCTAAACTACTCTCTAAAACTATCTTCTACCAACTATCATCTAAACAATTTCAAACAAACTAGGTAAACTGAAACAAACTTAGTGACACTCCTAAAAACTAGGACAACCCAAACGTGCAAATTATTAAATTTTCTCAACAACCCCTGTATCCGATTCAACATATAAAATCTGATTCGAGCAACAACAACAACACTCAGCTCCTATTCAAAGAAAAATCGATGCAACGAGTAATAGCAACTCACAGTTTCTCACACTCGGCAATCCTAAGTGACGATGTATTTTGCATCGTTTTCTCGTTAACGGATTTTAGCAAAATCAACTGCGGCGGACTTGGTTCGAAACATTAAACGACTCGCGACATCAGTGACAACAATGAAGGCTTCAATCCCAGGATGACTTCAAACTTTGCGGTGATAGTCGATTCTGCGGTGTCCATAATGTATGTATTGTTGGTTTATCCCTTCGTTCTGCTGTCTGCATTCAATAAGGTCTGCATATTTATTTTTGTACTCTAGAAACTGATTTATACTGCGGTAGATATTACGATATTGTGGCATTCTTGTTTTGATTCAGACTGCATAGCATTTAGTTTCGCTTCAGATTTCATGGCATGGTGTCGAAAGTTGCTTACACCTTTGTTCATAGTTCTTCTCTGTTATTACTGACTTGCGCTAAATCTTGGATCACGGTCGTGTGGTTTTTGTTCTTTGAGTTATACTTCTATTGATTGTTGTTTGATATTGACTTATATGCATACTTATCGTGCCATTTATGTAAAATTTGAATTGAAGCTGAGTTTCGGTTTGACACATGTTTTTGTACTTAACTAATGAGTTTACTTCTGCTTGTATTTAAGTAAACAATTACTGTTATTGAGAATAGTTTCATGGTAGTGGTAATGCTTGTAGTCATTCTCCTCCGATTCCGTCAGTATTTTGTATGCATTGAAGTTGTTTTTCTATTCTGCTTCATATCTCTGTTAATATGTGTGGTTATTGGATTCAATTTTCGGCGACACTGTCGATGTATATTTGAGATCCGATTTTGCTAGGATGCTTTGTTTTGCACTATATCATGCTCGACATATTCGCGTTGTAGTTAAATTTCCATCTCGTACCTCACTGTGATTCGACGCTTGAGACTCGAGTTCATGGTTATAGCTGGATTTTGTTACTGTTGTTATTTGACGGCATGATAAGGTGGTTTGTTTTTTTACTAATACGAGTGTTGAATACGAGTGTTGAGTAGTTTGTTTCGGTTTTAATAGAAGATTAACATTTTACTTAAGCTTGATTTTTTTTCATTATTTTGATATAACTTTCGATGCTAAATAGGTCCAATGTCATGCTATGGCTTTGTCGTTCTTCTGTTATTTGGGACGAGGTCGAAAACATGCCATTTTGGTTTGATACAAGTTGATTATGTAACATTTGTTTTATAATGTTGGAACATGTTGTTATAGTATTCAGTGGTCTAGATTGTTTTAATCTAGTGGCTTATATTAATTGTACTTTAGAGCTAGTATTTTTCTATATATATAGTAGCTTCATGACACTTGTACATTTTATCCAAAAATGAGATAAACACATGTTCATACATTTTGTGATCATTCTATCTAATATCTTTTTCTATTTTCTGTTACACTTTCAGTTACAAACTTCTTCTCCATCTATGGATTCTTTTATCAATCTTTCAATATGGTATCAGTGAGCCTGCAACTCCATGGCTCCACCTAGCAATAATGCTAATACATCATCTGATCTAATTCTTGACCAAACCAGTCCCTACTATGTACATCCAAGCGATGATCCCTCTTCCATTTCGATTACTCCACTTCTCAATGGATCGAACTACCACAGCTGGGCGCGGTCAGTGCGCAGAGCTCTTGGAGGAAAGATGAAATTCGATTTTGTTGACGGCACAATTCCAGTTCCAACGGATTCGTTCGATCCATCCTATCAAGCTTGGACACGATGCAACATGTTAGTGCATTCGTGGATTATGCAATCTGTATCGGATTTCATAGAGCAATCCATCGTGTTTATGGAGAATGCGGTCGATGTTTGGAACGATTTGAAAGAACGTTTTGCGCAGGGAGATTTGGTTCGAATTTCAGAATTGCAGCAAGAAATCTATTCTCTCAAACAAGACAATCGCACGATAACTGATTTCTTCTCTCAACTTAAGATTCTATGGGAAGAATTGGAATTATATATGCCTATACCTCATTGTACTTGTCGTATCCGTTGTTCTTATGAAGCTATGCATAGTGCTCGTGCTAATCACAGTTTGTTATATGTTCTACATTTCTTAACTGGTCTGAATGATAAATTTAATGTCGTAAAATCCCAAATCTTTCTTCTTGATCCGTTGCCTCCGCTGAACAAAATCTTTTCAATGGTTATTCAACATGAGCGACAAATTTCCCCGATTCCAGCTCTTTCGGTTCCCATTGATGATGATTCCAAGGTCTTAATCAATTCTGCTGATATCATAATACCTCATTTCAAGAAATCTGGGCAGCAAATTTGCACCTTTTGTGGGAAATCTAGCCATACAATAGACACATGTTATCGAAAGCATGGTGTCCCACCTCATTTGCAGCGCAATTCTGGTGCTAATGCTCACAATGCTAGTGTAGAACAATCCCCTGATAATTCAAACACTGAGATTCCTGGTAATATTGCCATGTCTTCACCACAACTCACAGCTGAGCAATATCAAACACTCATGAATATATTACAAGGATCAAATGGTGCCAAACGTGCTAGTACTTCCAATCAGGTGACAATCTCTCATTCAGTGGCCAACACAGGTAATCTAACCACTCCCACTTGTTTGAGTAATTCTACTGTTAGCCCATGGATCATAGATTCTGGGGCCAGTGACCACATTTGTGGATTTTCTCATTGATTTCACTCTATTCATGATGTCAATCCTGTATATATCAAGTTATCTAATGGCAACTTCGCTATAGCTAGACAAATGGGTACTATACATTTTACTTCTACCTTTTCTATTCACAATGTCCTGTATGTACCTCATTTCTCCATGAATTTAATTTATGTTTCAAAACTTTGCCTTGAATTACCATGTGTTGTTAATTTCACTCATTCTCAATGTCTCATTCAGGATCCTCAGTCATTGAAGATGATTGGTTCTGCTGATTTCATTGAAGGCTTGTATCATCTTAATCTGCAAAATAAGAAGCCTTCCCATGCTCTTGGTACCTCTGTTCTTAATGTTGTTACTATACCTGACCAAGCCTTGTGGCAGTTTAGATTAAGCCACCTTTCTAATTCTAGAATGGCTATGCTTCATTCTGATTTTCCCTTTCTTGTTATAGATTCTAAAGGCACTTGTGATGTATGCCACTTAGCTAAACATAGGAATATGCCATATCAAAGAAGTTTTAATAAAGCTGCTCAACCTTTTGATTTGATACATCTTGATATATGGGGTCCTCTTGCATTAAAGTCTATTCATGGTTATTCATATTTCCTTACTGATGTTGATGATCATAGTAGATATACTTGACTTACTCTTATGAAATCTAAATCTGAGTTTAGGCAACACATAATGAATTTTGTCAGTTTAATACACACACAACACAATACTATAGTTAAAGTCATTAGAACTGATAATGGTCAAGAGTTTTTAATGCCACAATTCTATGCTTCCAAAGGAATAATACATCAAATCAACTGTGTTGAATCTCCACAACAAAATGGTAGAGTGGAGAGAAAACACCAGCAAATTTTGAACATAGGAAGAACCCTCCTTTTTCATTCAAATTTACCAAAACAATTTTGGTGTTATGCTGTTTCCCATGCTGTCTTCATTATGAACAGAGTAGCTAGCCCTGTTCTGAATAACACATCACCTTATTTCATTATGCATAAACAATTACCAGATTTGCATATTTTAAAAGTTTTTGGTTCTCTTGTCTATGCCTCAACACTTCAGTCACATAGAACAAAACTTGATCCCAGAGGTAGGACTTGTATCTTCCTTGGTTTTAAACCTGGCACAAAAATATGTGTCCTTTATGACTTGAATAACAAAGAAATATTTGTTTCTAGGAACAATAAACATCATGATAATATTCTTCCATATAATCCTGCATCCAAACCATCCACTTGGACCTACCACTGTCCTACATCAGATTATCCAGCTGGTGGCACACTTATCCCTGCACCATGTGTCTCGCCTGACCCACCTACACCTGTCACATCTATTCCTACTGAACATGATACATCTACCCTTCAATCCATTGAACGAAACACATATTCTAAACCTACCAGACAAAGAAATACACCACCTTATTTGGCAGATTATGTATGCAATGCCTCTCATGAATCAAATGAATCCTCACCTTCAAGTACTCTATATCCCATTTCTAACTTTCACTCCTTTTCTCATTTATCTCATGCTCAACATACTTTTTCTTCTTCTATTACCCACATTGTTGAACCTAAAACTTTCAAATAAGCCACCCTGTCTGAAAATTGGTTAAATGCCATAAAATAAGAACTGGAAGCTCTTGATAAATTAGGCACTTGAATTATTGTTGATCTTCCTCCTCAGGTTAAACCTATAGGAAGTAGATGGGTCTTCAAGATTAAACATAGAGCTGATGGCTCCATTGAGAGATACAAGGCTAGGTTAGTAGCCAAAGGCTATAATAAAATAGAGGGACTTTATTTTTTTGATAGCTTTAGCCTAGTTTCTAAACTAACTACTATTAGAATGCTTCTTGCTTTGGCATCCATCTATAATTGGCATTTGCACCAATTAGATGTCAACAATGCCTTCCTCCATGGAGATTTACAGGAGGATGTCTATATGGCCATACCATATGGAGTTTCTTGTAGTAAACCTAATCAGGTTTGCAAGCTTCTCAAAAGTATCTATGGTCTTAGGCAATCTAGCAGAAAATGGTATGAAAAGTTGACTTCATTATTGTTGCAAGAAGGATACATTCAATCTACTGCAGATTACTCTTTATTCACATTGAGAACAGATACTAGTTTTACTGCACTTCTAATCTATGTTGATGATGTGATATTAGCTGGTACTTCCCTAGATGAATTTCAGAGGATAAAAAGTATTCTTGACAGCCAATTCAAGATTAAAGATTTAGGAGTGCTGAAGTATTTTTTGGGTTTAGAAGTGGCACATTCCAAATCTGGAATTACCATCTCTCAAAGAAAATATTGTTTGGACTTACTAAATGATTCTGGTTTACTAGCTTCTAAACCTGCAGCTATCCCTCTTGATCCCTCCATAAAATTGCATCAAGATAGTGGAAAGTCTTTTGAAGACATAGCTGCATACAGAAGACTTGTTGGTAGATTGTTATACCTCAACACCACAAGGCCAGACATTACATTTGCCACTAAGAAATTAAGCCAGTTCCTCCATGCTCCTACTATGACTCACTATAATGCAACTTGTCATGTAATAAGGTACTTAAAACATAATCTTGGTCGAGGTCTTATGTTTCCTAGAACTTCTGAAGTTCAGCTTCTAGGATACTCAGATTCGGATTGGGCAGGGTGCATAGATTCACGTAAATCTATCTTTGGCTATTGTTTCTTTCTTGGTTCCTCATTGATTTCGTGGCATGCCAAAAAGCAACAGAAAATCTCTAGATCTTCATCGGAAGCTGAGTATAGGGCCATCTCAACGGCAACTTGTGAACTCCAATGGCTCTTGTATTTGTTTAGAGATTTACAAGTCACACCTTCTCGACAACCTGTACTCTACTATGACAGCCAGAGTGCAATCCACATAGCATCCAATCCGGTATTCCATGAAAGGACCAAACACCTTGACATAGATTGCCATCTTGTGAGAGAAAAAGTTCAACAAGGAATTCTGAGATTGTTGCCCATTCCTTCTCAAGAGCAGTTGGCAGATTTTTTAACAAAGGCTCTAGCTGCTCCAAAATTCAATAGTTTCATATCCAAGCTTGGCATGATTGACATATACAATTCTCAGCTTGAGGGAGGTTGTTGAAGTATTCAATGGTCTAGATTGTTTTAATCTAGTGGCTGATATTAATTGTACTTTAGAGCTAGTATTTTTCTATATATATAGTAGCTTCATGACACTTGTACATTTTATCCAAAAATGAGATAAACACATGTTCATACATTTTGTGATCATTCTATCCAATATCTTTTTCTCTCTGTTATTTTCTATTACACTTTCAGTTACAAACTTCTTCTTCTCCATCTATGGATTCTTTTCTCAATCTTTCAATACATGCCTCTAAAAATGCGTCAAATGGACTTTGGAAAAGTTGCAGTAAAAAAACGTGTTTAGCCGGTGCATGAGTATGATATAGTCATTTGGAAAGAAATTAAAATTCTTATGTGTTACTATAGCCATGTTACTTTTATATCTCATATAGCACTCGATTTATGATGTCTCGTTTATCAAATAATCGTCATTTCTCCTAAAACATTTAACGAATCAAACCTTATAGTCACGCATCCACGTAATTGAACTATTCTCATACCCTAATTCGATTCAAATTCGTAGCTAAACATTTTCTCGATTAAACTTTGAAAGAAAAAGGTTCTTGGGGTCTAGCTTTCCTTGGATCTTCCAATGAATAATTCTCGAGGCACGCCCCTTGGGTCATTATCCATTTAATATCTCGACTTTTACAAATTAAATCATTTTCAAATACACCTCATAAGTCGAGTGCTTGTACGTATTCGCCATTAATCTATTGCACAAACTTTCACATTTCATCGTAGTTTCGTTATTAGTAGAACCCTTAGGGACTAGTATCTTTTCTTACAACCTAACTCTTGATTTGTCGTCAAGCCGGTTCCATTTTCAATCAAACCCTCGACTCGTCGTTGAGTCATTTTCAAACCAACTTCCATTCCACCATGTTTTTGCATGAAAATATAAAGTCAAACCCTTGATCCAACGCCAAGCATTATTTTAAGCCAAGTTATAAGCCAGGTTCCCTTTGCCTCACAGTCTACCTCTTTTCGCAACGTATTTGATTCAATATTTTATTCGAACTCTTTTCTTAAACAAATAAAAAAATAAGAAAATTATTCGAGTCTAGCATTCATTGAATCTTCGAATGAATGGCTCTTGAGGCGCACGCTTTAGGTTGTCGTTCATTCACCCTTTCATCTTAAAACATCTAATCTTTATTCAAACATTTTCGTAATCAAACTTACAAAAGAAGGAGGTTCTTGGAGTCTAGCATTCCTTGAATCTTCGAATGAGTAGATCTCGAGGCACACCCCTTGAATTTTTATTCATTCACTCTTTCGAATTCAAAACTTTCAACCCTTTCTCAAAACCTTTCTAATCAACTTCCGAAAGAACTAAATTCTTGGAATCTCGCATTCCTTGGATTCTTGAGTGACAGCTCTCGAGGCACGCCCCTTGGGTTGTTAGTCAGTCAATCTTTCGTCCCCAACCAAACTTCGATTCAATTCAACCTTTCATCTTTTCACGGTCATCTCCACGAACTACGGACGCTCTGATTCTTCATTCTCGTCTGAATGTAAGATATGTAAGCACATGATTGCGATGATCTTGGTGAGCACAATTCTATCCATCTTCTGTTTCCCCTTATCCTTTCCCATAGTCGAACTACGAGAGCTCTGATTTCTCATTCTCGTCTGAATGAGCATACGTAGGCACAAGGGCCTCAATCCTTGGCAAGCACTCTATCCTATAACCACCCATTTCCCCTTAGCATCTTTATCCTTTCATACTGTCGATTCTCATTTTTCATTGAGAAGAAAACAAGCAAGCTTAGATAATACCCATCGCAAATCACCCTAAGAGGTTCCCGTTGAGTACAACGGACGTGAGGGGTACTAATACCTTCCCCTTGCGTAACCGAATCCCGAACCCGGAACATCAGTTGCGACGACCCTGTTCCTGTCCTTTCGTTTTAAAAGGTTTTCTTGATATTTTCCTTTCCCTCTTTTGAGGGATAAATAAAGTTCGGTGGCGACTCTGTCAACCGCATTTCCGCGCCTTTTACACGAGGGTCGTTTCTACGAATTATCGATTGGTTTTTTGAGGTGCGACAACGAGACACACATCAACCTTAGTTCTAGATAGATATTTAGAATCATCATTCATAAGATTCCCACCCATTAACATGAGAATAAATCTTTAAAAGTGACTCAATTATATTCCAAGAAATAAAAAGTACTTAGGAATATGAGCTTCAAACAAATATGAGCTTCCCAACCTCAAATTCTTAAAAATCTTATTTTAATCCATCAAACAAACAATCCTTTGAGTTTGTTTGAAATAAAAATTACGACCAAAATTTTTATCTAAGGTGAGAATCAAACCAAATTCTTTTTCAATTATGCAATGCTCATTTTCTTTCGGTTATAATTCTTCGAGTATATTACTTCCTTATAAATATTTGAAATTATGTTTCATAAATTAACTTTACCAATTGTGGCATAACATGATACTTATACTACAAACAAACAATAATAAATACATTCCTTCTTCAATTGTTTGCATTTACCATGTGCTCAATGAAATACCATCTTTAAAAAAGATCACATATCCAAAATGATCAAACATGTAAATATCAATAACCCAGTCACATAACAACATCAAAATTTAAAGCTCAAAACAAATAAATAAAACTATCTTCTATGACATTTTTAAACTTTGTTCTTTTGTTGTGTTCTATAATTCAATGTCCAATTAAACTAATTCAATCAGATCTTCATCATCCTTCATTTTATTGCAAACAAGATTAATAATCTTGTGTTGATTATTCCAAAACACAACTCCTAGATCCCAATATATTATTGATGATATGGATTAATAGAATAAGTAGCAATGTGAGTTAGTGGGATGATTGCTATTTTAGCAAGCATCTAGATGGATAATTCCGTGCCTGTCTATCCATTTTTTATTGCATTGATGCGTGTATGTCTTTTAAGATGTTTTTCGCATTTGTCCCCTTAAAGAAAATAAGTTTAAATGCAGTTTTAATCCTCAATTTTGATTTTTTTTAATCTGTTAGTTCCTTTATAAAAACCAATTTTTTAGTTCCTATATTAATCCTCAAGTTTGTATGAAAAATTAAATTTACAATCCCAAAAATGTTATTTCTAGGAATGTTACTTTTGGGAATATAGTACCCATCAATTTGTTTGGTAAGTTATTTAGATTCCTAGAAATATTTTAAAATTTTGTGTTATTTAAAATATTAAAATAATGTATAAGTGAGTAGTTATAATTGGTTGCCTTTTACTCCAATAGAAATATAAGATTCTCACCCATTAACATAGGAATAAATCTTTAAATTTACGTGAGTAAATTATATTCCAAGAAATAAAAAGTACCTAGGAATAACTTCTTAAAACTTCAAACAAATATGAGATTCCCAACCTCACATTCTTGGAAATCCTATTTGAATTCATCAAACAAGCACTTGAGTTTGTTTGGAATGAAAAGTACGACCAAAATTTTGATCTAAAGAAGGAATTGAACCAACTTCTTTTTCAATTAGGAAGTGCTCATTTTCCTTCAATTATAATTATTCAGATATTTTATTTGCTTATAAATATTTGAAATCGTGTTTCATAAATTAATTTCACCAATTGTGCCACAACATGATACTTATACTACAAACAAACAATAATAAATTCATTTCTTCTTAAATTGAGTTTACTGTAAGACATGTATTTACCATGTGCTCAGTGAAATACCATCAATAAAAAGGAGTGCAGGATTATTGTCACTGATTATGAAGTTGCATCACACAAGAGGTATTATGGATAAGTGTTAGCTCTGACCAACATGGTGAGGACAAAAAGAATCAAACACAATATTAATCATAAGAGATAGAATTCAAGTATGTTTTTATCATCTAGAACTTGCGTATGCTCTTTTCTGATATCCATTGCATGATTACACACATCGAGGCACATTATTTGTTTTAGCACTAAGCCTTTCCAACAATCCTATATATTATTGTTATCCTTTGTTGACCAAATTTGAGCATATACCCCCATTGTTTGTGAATTTATCGCATCATTATCCCATGGTCCAAACACTTTCCTACCATATTCAGAGTTTTTGTGTTTCATTTTTTTTTATTTGTGTTCCATTCTAAGTTTGGGATTGTTGTTGGAATAACAACCTTTAAGTTTGGGGTAGTTGTACAACAGTGAAACAAGGTGAATGAATATGAAGAAAAAAAGAGAAAAATTGAAAAAAAAATCAACTTCAAAAAATGAAATGAGAAAACAAATTCTTTCATAAAGAAAAAGCACCCACCTGAAGGAGAACTCAGTTGGATACCAAGAATTAAAGTAAAACCTAAAAATTAAGTAGTCCAAGATTGTGAACCCAAGAGAAAGAAAAATTCTAGAGAAATTACAGCAGTAATACTTTAAAATGCACATGGTGAAAAGAATGATCGTACTAACTCTGAACCAGTAACCTACTTATCCATATAATATCCCACCATAGCCCAAGCCCTACTACAATCTGAAAAGACCTTATAAAGTGTGTGTATTATGCATCACATAATTGAAAAAGAGCTTAAGCAAGCCTATGGTATGGTATTGCATACTGTGAATTTTGAGTGTATATATATATATATTAACACTTGAGAGAATTGGTGAGCGTGTGAATAGAGTTGGAAGAAGAAATAGTACCATCAAGCATAGGTGTGGCAGATCTTCAATCTCGATGAGCAGGCCAAACAGAAAGTAACAATAAAGGAGAATCATGGAAGATCTCAGAGGTATGTGTTTAAAATCATTGTTTTGTTGATGAATGATGGCATGTTATTTTTGTGCTAAATGTTGCTTGAGTGTAAGCAATTAGCTAAGTTTGGGGTTGTGATCAGTTGCCAGTTGTGTTATATTTATTATCATTTGAATGTCAAAAGCATGTGAATTAATGTTAGTTTGGTAGTAGTTAGGTCTATTTTTAGTAGATTTCTATCATGTCTTGATCTGCATGAGGTATTATTGTTTCTAAGCTATTTTACGTGCTTGAGGTAATGTTTCATGTGTTTACAGGTTGAAGAACCAAGAAGAAATTGATCAGAGGAGAATTTAGACAAAATACATGAGCAGGAGAAAAAAAGAAAATTTGAGCATCTCTTGCCCATACGCGTATGAGGGATCCCATATGCGTATGGTGTCGCAACTGCGAAAAACACCCAGCGGAAAACAGAAGAGTTGCCACCTTTCGTTATTTATCCCAAAGAGAGAGAAAGGAAACGATTGGAAAAACCTAACGAAACGGGATAAGATTGGTCATCGCAACTAAATCTCGGGTTCGGGAGTCGGTTACGCAAGGGGAAGGTGTTAGCACCCCTCATGTTCCTCGTACTCGACGGGATCCACACTTGTTGTCTATCTAAGGGTGTGTTTAAACTATCTAACTATAGGCTTGCGGGTTAAAAGAAAAGAAAAGAGACTCGATAAAGCATCTCCGCTTTACGCCTACGTATTCCCTCGTGCAATGGGAAAGTCAGAGTCAACGTAGTTCGGGTAACTAAGGGCGAAGGTGGGGAAAGGTTGCTCACCAAGACATCGCGTCTTGTGCCTACATATCCTCGTCTGGTACGAGAAATCAGAGTAAACATAGTTCGGGATGACACGAAACCACAAGTTGATTAAGTGTTTTAACCGAGTAGGGGTAAACCTTTGTTCTAGCAGTTAGGGACGAAGCCTGTTTGCGGTAGAACCAAAGCTTAACAACACTCTTTTCTGGAAAAAAAAAGGAGGTTTGAAATTAATCCCGAAGGAAAAAGGTTTGATGTTTGTTTTGTGTTTTTTTGTGAAGTGAATTAATTCGGTTTGTGATTCACGTTGCACTAAAGACTATGACATAGGGGCGAATGCGTCGCGTATCGCCCCCAAACGGTACGTACACTAAACACTTTAAACAAGCGAGCGGAGACCGCCCACTCATCATTCCCCATGTAGCTTAAGGCTCGTAGCGCACAATGTTCATTGTATTTATTAGATGAGTTAGCATGGTTTTGAGATGAGAAGAGAGAAGACGCACGAAAGGTCTAAGGAAAACTTGGTCCTAATGTTGTCATGCAAAGTGGACTTAGAGTTTGGTTTGAAATGGGAAATATCTACCCTAATGTTAGCATGCATGGTTCGAATCCTAATGTCTACAACCAACCTTGAACAAGGATGATTAAATCCTATGGGAACATGGCAATGAAAGACAAAAAGGAGAAAGCATAAGAAAATGCACAATGCAAACATGAAAATGCACATTTAGAATGGTGGGAGGGAGGAAAAATGTGTGGGGCAGCAGCCGCCACAAGCGCGTCTCAACCTCAATAGTGATGCAAACATGATGCAAACACGGAAAGACATGCAAGAGATGAAAGCAAACAAACATGCAAAGAAATTCTCACCTCGAACCACATACACAAGCAAGCATCCGAGTGAAGAATGAACACACATAATCAGGATTAAACAACCACAAACAGTGATAAATATCCAAAACAATTCAATCCTAATGTATCACACTGATTTATGATGATTCGGATCAAACCGGTATGCAAACAATCAAATAAAACAGCAAAACAGGCCCATTGTTACAGTGTTAATTGGTTAACACCTGTTGTTAACCGGTTAACATGTGAAAAATGTTTGAAAATATGGAAATTTTAACCTGTTAACCGGTTAACAAAATGTGTTAACCGGATAACACTGTGTTTACGTTGAAAATTTTGAAAGTTGGAAGGTGTTAACCGATTAACACTACAACAGAGGCCAAAAACAGCAGCAGAAAAGCACTTCCCGCACAAAAATAACTTATCCAAGGATCCAAAAGATCAACTTATCATTTAAGCACAAAATTAACAATAGAGAACAGAGATCCAACGGCATGGAAACAGATCAACACAACCAGATCATGGATCAAACAAATCAAATTAATCACAATTCAATCAAATATGAAGATTAACATGATGAACATGCAAATAAGCTTGAAAATTAAATCGAATCAGAAATCCAACCTACGAATCGGAGAATTGATTCGGTAATTGTTGATTCAACTGCAATTGTGAAGATCCAAAGCAAGAGGAATGTAAAACTTCAAGATCCAAGCTAATCAATGTTGTAGAACTGGAGATCCAACACAATTAAGCTAGTTCCAACCAACTAAGCTCTTTCACAATCACTTTCAAATTCAGATCTGAATGTGCACGAAAATGGAATGATGAAATGGATTCAATGGAGTGAATTGATGGAGGTTTAGCTCTTAGAAATCAAGGATTCCAATGAAGAATCAATGATCTCAAAGGATTATGAACTTTGAAGTGAGGTTTTGGAAATGGTGAATTGAGAGAGAATTGATCAATTCTGAATTTGAAAATGGAAATTATGAGCTCTAGGTGAGTGTGGTTTGGAGTGAATTACTTAAATACACTCTTGGTTTGGATCCAAAGCAAGGTTTGGAAAGTGGATTGGAAAAGTGGTATGGAATGTGGAATGGGGTTTTGGTGGGAAATCTGAAATTTGAAGATGTTCTAGATCCTTCCCAAGTGTGAAAATGCAATTTAAGTGATCAAAATTTGGACCCCAAAGTGGCTTAGCTTGAAAATTCACGTACAGAGGCAAAAATTGCACTTGTTAACCGGTTAACAGTATGTATTAACCAGTTAACGTTGTTGAGAACTACCAATCTGGCCTGATTTCACCTCTGTTAACCGGTTAACAGTATGTGTTAACCGATTAACACCTTCATGTCGTACCTCGAAAAATACGATCCTCGTGATGGACGCGGAAAAATGTTATAATCAGAGTCGCCACAGAATTTTATTCATTCCAAGGAAAGAATGGGAAAATATCGATAAAACCTTAAAAGGAATAAGAACATGGTCATCACAACCAATATTCTAGGTTCGGGAGTCGATTACATAGAGGGAAGGTGTTAGCACCCTCTACGTCCGTTGTACTCAACGGGAACCTCTTAATTCGATTCGTGAGAGAAAGTAGCTATGTTTGTTTATCTTCTAAGGAATTGCTTACTAATGGGAAAAGGGTTGGTTTTAAGATAGGGTGCTCACCAAGGATTAGGGCCCTTGTGCCTACATATCTTCAATTGTAAGAAGTGGAAAATCAGAGCGTTCGTAGTTCATGGGACTTCGGATAAGGGTTTGGGAATTGTGCTCGCTAGGATTATCGCAATCCTATGCCTACGTTCTCTCAACAGATATGAGAGATCAGAGCAACCGTAGTTCGGCCTACGGTTTTCTAAAAGGTTTGTGTTTGGAATGAACAAGAGTTTAGGTCGCATTCTAACTGCTAAACATTGGCTTGTCTGCTCGCTAGGGGAGGCTGAAGCATGAGTTTGTTACGCGCGGAAGAAGGGACTAAACAATGTTCTCAGTAAAAGGATTGTTTGAATTGTATGTCACACGAGGGAGAGGAATTAGTGTTTAGATGTATTGGATGTTTAACTAGAGGTGACGATTACTTAGAGCTTAAGAAAGACTTCTCGGACCCAAGTAATCGGGAGAGTGAACCAAAGACTTGGAGTTCTCTCTTTTTCAACCTCAAATGCGAAAGGATAGAATTGAGTATGGTTTGAATAAGTTGAACGGATGACGATTACTTGAAGCTTAAGAAAGACTTCTCGGACCCAAGTAATCGGGAAAGCGAACCAAAGACTTGGAACACTCTCTTTTTCATCGCAAAAGGAGTTGTCTGAATGGCGTTTGAAAGATAGGATGAAGTTAAAGCATTTTAACAGATGAGGATTACTCGAAGCTTAAGAAAGACTTCTCGGACCTCAAGTAATCGGGAGATTGAACCGAAGACTTGGAGCTCTATCCTTTTCTCATCTAATATTATGAAAGATGTTTAATATGATTAGAGTGAATTAATCGGATGACAATTACTCGAAGCTTAAGAAAGACTTCTCGGACCCAAGTAATCGGGAGAGTGAACCAAAGACTTGGAGCTCTCTCTTTTTCATCTACGTGCTTAGGAAAATAGATTTGAATTTGTTTATTGTTTTTTAGAAGACAATTGTTCGAGCTTAAGAAAGAACTCTCGGACCCAAACAATTGGAAGAGAGAACCAAAGACTTGGAACTCTCTCTCTTTCATCTTTTATTGAAATTGTGCTTAAGTAGTTATTAAGTGTTTTAATTTGATTTAAGAAATTGCTCGATATGAATCGAGGTTTAAGTTTGCATGTGGAACGAGCACAGTTGAACTAATGGATAGGAGGTCCTATGGGTATAGGATAAGGTTGATGGCGAGGCCAAAGCACTCGACTTACAAGGATAGTAGGAGGATTTGATATGATCAAGTACTTAAGGAAAGTTGAAGGTTAATTGCATTTGTTTGAAGATACTTGATATTGGATCAAGTTTGCAAGAGGATTTGATTTTAATTTTATACGTGAAGTGTGTAGAAAACGTCGTTGTACAAAGCCCAAGAGGAGGCTATAAGGTCGATGGCGATCGTAAAAACAGTCGGCTTACAATGGTGTTTGAAAATGGGATTGGCATTAAGTCAAGATATTAGTTTTTTTAAATAGGTTGAACAAGCTGTAGAAGCATGCTTCAGTCTCAAGTTTTGATGATGTCAATGCTACTCAAAGTTAATGTCTCTTGATTGCAAAAAGACAAGCCGTTCAAAGTCATCAAGATCAAGTCAAGCTATCTTTCAAGTCAAGCTACATATGGAACTGATTCTTCCAGACTTGCCTGCATTATTGGTATATCAAATCCACCTTTTTAATTTGATATACAAGTGTTCAAAAACATCAATCTTTTGTGCATAATACATACGCATGTTTTTGAAACTTTAAAAATGGTATAACATTAATTTTAAAAAGCTTTTTTCTGAAAATTAGCAGTGTTAACCGATTAACCATATGGGTTAACCGGTTAACCATTTTGAATTTTGAATTTTCTGGGCTAACGTACCAGTGTTAACCGATTAACCATATGGGTTAACCGATTAACACTGAACGTGCAGTGAAAAATTGCTTTGTTTTGAGTTCAAAAATTATTTTAAAATCATACCTTTTCATGGTTTGAATCTTTTAAAATCATACCTTTTGTGAAAGGTTATTTTTACTCATATAAATTCTGAGTTTTTCATTTTGAAAAAACACACCAACAAAAAACCAATACTCATTTTTAGAATTGTCTTAGAATCAAATTCATTTTTCAAAAGTGTTCATACTTGCATTGAAAATTTCACATTCATTGAACACTTGTATTGAAAAATTACAAAGAGTGAATTTTGATTCATTGGAGAAGATCACTTTGACAGTTATACTCAATCCAAATTCATTACAATTATTTTATTTTTGACTTGTGATCCAGGATTGTTGGACACAAGGGTGAGTGTTTATAAGAGGATTGTTCTTGTACACTTGTGAATTTTATTGTTTGATAGTAGGCCTCACCGGTTGATGGTGTGATAGGTTGTACTGTTTTAAACAATAGTGAAAATTCTCTTTCATGTTGAAAGGGGAGTGGAGTACTCTCGGATTGTGAGGGGAACCACTATAAATCCTGTGTCTTTCTTTCTTTCTGTTGATTTACTGCTTTCCATAACCAAGAACACCATCCAGTATATTTCCAAGAACCATATAAAAACCGGAAAAATTTCAAAAGTCCTAATTCACCCCCCCCTCTTAGGCATACTCTGTTCTTACAATTGGCATCAGAGCAGGTTAAGGTAACCTGTTCCTAACGATTCAGTATGGCTTCCGCAAGTACCAACCCGGTTTTCAAAGATGGTGGAGGCAGTAACAAACCACCACTCTTTTCTGGAGAATACTTTGATTTTTGGAAAATCCGTATGAAGGCACATCTTGAGGCTCAAGGAGATGGTATATGGGAAACCGTTGAAACTGGTCCACATGTTCCTACAAGTGTGGTAAATGGTGTTGGAACCCCAAAGATCAAATCCTCATATGATGAAGATGACAAGAAGAGAATCTTGAATGAGAAGAAAGCAATCAACATACTTCAAAGCGCTCTCAGTATGGATGAATTCTTTCGCATATCACAGTGTCAATCGGCAAAACAGATTTGGGATACCTTGGTAGAAACGCATGAAGGAACAGCAGAAGTAAAAAGATCAAGACTTAACACGTTAAGTCAAGAATATGAGATGTTCCGTATGCAGCCCGGTGAATCTATTGTTGCCTTGCAAAAGAGGTTCGTTCATCTAACAAATCACCTGATTGCTCTTGGGAAGACCTTCACCAACGATGATCTCAACTTAAAAGTCCTAAGATCCTTGACAAGAGAATGGCAACCAAAAGTGACTGCCATTTCGGAAAAGAAAAGTCTTTCAACGATGACATCCGCTTCATTATTCGGGAAACTTCAAGAGCATGAACTGGAACTTGGAAGGCTTGAGAAACATGAAAGTCAAGACAAGAAGTCCAAAGGAATTGCCTTGAAGACTGACACAAAGGATGACAAAATTGACGAATCTTCCGAAGACGAAAATTTCATGCTTCTTGTGAAGAAGCTTGGTAAGTTTTTCAATAATAATAAAACTTCTTCTTTTTCTAAAAAGAATAGACATTTCAGGAAAAAGGAGGCATCCACATCAAACCAAGAAATTACATGTTATGAATGTGGAAAACAAGGTCACATAAAGCCAGACTGCCCAAAACTCGCAAATAAAGGAAAATTCAAGGGCAAGAAGGATTTCAAAACAAAGAAGGCTTATGTCGCATGGGACGACAACGAAGTGAGTTCATCATCGGAATCAGATAGCGATGAATGTGCAAATATTGCCTTAATGGCCTCTCACCATTCCGATGACGAAAATGAGGTATGCTTGAAGACAACCACAAATGAATGGTATCTTGATAGTGGTTGCCCGAAGCATATGACGGGAGATATAAACAAATTTTCAAGTCTATCATTAAAGGCCAAAGGATACGTCACTTACGGTGATGATAATAAAGGAAAAATTCTTGGAGTTGGAACCATTGGTGCACCTCCATGTACAGTCATCGAAGACGTTCTTTTTGTTGAAGGCCTTAAGCATAACCTGCTTAGCATCAGTCAACTGTGTGACAAAGGGTTCAAAATCAACTTCACAAAGGAGGAATGCTTGATCGAACACGAAGTCACTCATGAGATTCTGCTAAAAGGTAAAAGATATAATAATATTTTTATGATCTCTTTTGATGATTCTTCCTTGAAGGTAAAGTGTCTTATGGCGAACAACAACGAGGCATGGCTTTGGCATAAAAGATTTGCTCACATTCACATGGAGCATTTAAACAAATTAATCAAGCATGATCTGGTTGTTGGGCTTCCAAAGATAAAATTCATCAAGGATAAATTATGCGATGCATGCCAAAAGGGAAAACAGACCAAGACAACTTTCAAATCCAAGCAAGTGGTTTCTACATCAAGACCACTTCAATTGTTGCACATGGATCTTTTTGGTCCATCAAGAACGAAGAGCTTTGGAGGTAGTATTTATGCTTTAGTTATTGTTGATGATTTTTCTCGATATACCTGGACAATGTTTTTAGTGCAGAAAAATGATGCGTTTAAAGCATTCAAAAAGTATGCAAAACAAATTCAAAACGAGAAGTCACTCACTATAGCCTCCATAAGAAGCGACCACGGTGGAGAATTTCAAAATTCAGACTTTGAAGAATTTTGCGAAGAACATGGAATTTCTCATAATTTTTCGGCACCAAGAACTCCTCAACAAAACGGCGTCGTAGAACGGAAGAATCGTTCACTAGTTGAACTTGCTAGAACAATGCTCAGCGACACAAATCTTCCAAAATATTTCTGGGCAGAAGCAGTAAGCACGGCATGCTTTGTAAGCAACCGCGTGAATATTCGACCGCTACTCAAAAAGACTCCGTATGAGTTGTTCAAGGGAAGGAAACCGAATATATCATTCTTCCACATATTTGGCTGCAAATGCTTCGTCCTCAACAACAATAAGGACAATCTCAGTAAGTTTGATGAGAAGTCCAACGAAGATGCTTCACAAAATGAAGAAATTGCTTCAAAAGATCAAACAATATTACAAGAAGATGTTACTCAAGAAAATCAAGATCTTCCGAAAGAATGGAGAACACACAGAGATCACCCAATTGATAAAGTTATTGGTGATATTAGTCAAGGCGTGGCAACTCGACTTAATTTAAAGGATGCTTGTCTCAACATGGCGTTTGTATCTCAAATTGACCATCAAAGATCGATGAAGCTTTAGGCGACGATCAATGGATTATAGCAATGCAAGAAGAACTTAATCAATTTGAAAGAAATCAAGTTTGGACCCTTGTACCAAGACCGAACAATAAGCATATTATAGGAACCAGATGGGTGTTCAAGAACAAACTTGACGAGAATAGGATTATAGTTCGTAACAAGGCAAGATTGGTCGCACAAGGCTACAACCAGGAGGAAGGAATTGATTTTGATGAAACATTCGCTCCGGTAGCAAGGTTAGAAGCAATTAGATTACTACTTGCTTACGCTTGTTCTATGAATTTTCAGTTATTCCAGATGGATGTCAAAAGCGCCTTCCTGAATGGATACATTAATAAGGAAGTCTACGTCAAACAACCTCCGGGTTTTGAAGACTTCAAAAATCCCTCACATGTTTTCAAACTGAAGAAGGCTCTCTACGGTTTAAAACAAGCACCACGAGCATGGTATGATCGCCTTAGCAACTTCTTATGTGAGAAAGGATTTACAAAAGGAAAGGTTGACAAGACGCTGTTTATAAAGAAGATCAAGGGTAACACCTTGTTAGTACAAGTCTACGTCGACGACATCATATTTGGATCAACAAACAAAGAACTGTGCAAAGAATTCTCACTCATGATGCGAGAAGAATTCGAGATGTCCATGATGGGAAAGTTAAATTATTTTCTTGGACTACAAATCAAGCAAACCAAGGATGGAATCTTCCTCAACCAATCCAAGTACTGTAAGGAATTAATAAAGAAATTCGATATGGATAGTTGCAAGATGATGTCTACTCCTATGGGAACCGGAACGTATGTTGATCAAGATGAATCTGGTACTCCAGTTGATATTACTAAATATCGAGGTATGATTGGTTCATTACTATATTTGACGGCAAGCCGTCCTGACATTATGTTTAGTGTTTGTTTGTGTGCGCGCTTCCAAGCAAATCCGAAGGAATCGCATCTCACTGCTGTGAAGAGAATTATCAAGTATCTCAAAGGAACGACCAACGTCGGATTATGGTATCCTAAAGGTAATATTTGTTCTTTAGTTGGTTATTCTGACGCTGACTATGCAGGATGCAAAACCGATAGAAAAAGTACAAGTGGTACATGTCATATTCTCGGAAATGCTCTAGTATCATGGGCCTGCAAGAAGCAAGCTTGTGTAGCACTCAGCACCGCCGAAGCAGAATATATCGCCGCAGGAAGTTGCTGTGCACAGATTTTATGGCTGAAACAACAACTTCTGGATTATGGTGTTGACCTCGGATGCATTCCTCTACGATGTGACAATACTAGTGCCATAAATATCACAAAGAATCCGGTTATGCATTCCAGAACAAAGCACATCGATATCCGGCATCATTTCCTTCGAGATCACGTATTAAACAGAGATGTTGATGTTACTTTCGTCGACACACACAACCAACTCGCCGACATCTTCACCAAGCCTTTGGCAAAAGAATCATTCTACAAAATTCGGAGGGAACTTGGGATTCTTGATGAAGGTGACATCTGATCCTTGTCTCTATTATATGTATGCATTAATTGTGATATGTTTTCATGTGTATGCATTCTGTTTTTATGTTTTTTTCAAAAATTCGAGCATGTTAATCGATTAACCATATGGGTTAACCGATTAACACTGTTGAATTTTCAATTCTGATTAAAATTTTTAATGTGTTAACCGATTAACCTATATGGTTAACCGATTAACACTGTTAATTTTTCAAAAAATCAGAAACGAAAATTAAATTAATTTTTGAAAATTTTATATTTTTTCTTTATATGTTTTGTGTGGTCCATATTCTCTTAAATATCCACATCCATATCCAAAATCCACATTCCCTCTTAAATCCTAACTTCTCTCTCCCACTCTTAAAAGTTGGAAAAACTCCCCACAACTTCTCAAACCCTAACTTCCTCAGAACCCACAACCTCTCAAACCTCCATCCATGGCTTCAGCATCAAACCGCGGCAAGGGAAAACTTCCAGAACATCACTCTGCATCTGATGAAGATATTCCTATGGAAACAACCAAGAAGCGCAGAATGGATTTCAAAGTCCGAGTTCGGTCTATCCTTCCGGTAAAGTATGTGAATCTTAAGGCTTTTCCTGCATCATCTTTTGATTTTCCTGCTTTGCTCAAATATCAGAGGATCGATAAATTTGTGTCTGATTCTGGAAACTGCTACCCGGATCTTGTCAAATCCTTTTTGCATAAACTTTTTGTGTTTCTAAATGCAAATGATGAGCATATTATGAAAACAATTGTTAGAGACTGTGTTGTTGAAGAAAATCTGTCTGATGTTGCTGCAATGCTGAACATACCATCATCTGGGTATTTTCTGAGAAAGGGAGTTAACCACGTGGAAGGGCCGTGGTCCAACTACGACAAGATGGAGTTCTATTATCAGCTCTGCAGATTTCCAAAGGAGATGATTATCGCCAACCAACGTACTGCTCGTCTGTTGTGCTATGCAAAGAATCTTACCGTCTCTGATCGGATGCTTCACTACATAATCTGCTATGTGCTGATTCCCAAGGATTCGAATCATGCACAAATTAATGATCTGGAAATGCAACTTCTTTTCGCCATCAAGAACAAGATTCGTGTCAATTGGATTCTGACCATCATGTATCACCTTCAACAACAACTATCTCTGTCGACCCGTCTTCCTTATGCACGGCTGATATCAAGAATTTTGGAATTGACCACCTTGGATCTTAACCGTGAACCAACCATCAAGATGAAATCAACCACCAATGAGATCAACAAGATTACAATTGTCAAGAATACTGGAATTTTTAAGGATAATGACGGTACTTACAAGTACTCAGAAGAAGGAGCCAATGCTAACCAGGCCTTTCCCGTACCTGCAGGAGGCATCACCAACGAGTTCCTTTACCAAACTATCATGACTCAGCATAGAGAAACCTCCCGGGCCATTGCTTCCCTCCGGAACCTTGTCCTTTCCTCTCACCATACCAACCCTGACAACCCTGTTGTATCTGATGAAGAAAATGAAGAGGAAGAAGAGGAGGAGGATATGGCGGATGAGGATGTTTAGAGAATATGCTGCTGCTGTTGTTTTTATTGCTTTGCTTTCTAGTTATAAGTTTTTATGCTTTCATTTGAACTATGTTTTATTGTAACAAGTACAATTTCCATTTGCTTCATCTTATATGTACTACTGTTTGTGTTTTGTGTTTACTTGGCTTTGCATGTGCTTATTACTATATACTGCTATCTTGTGTTTTCTTTGAAAGCTCTTCCTTTTTGCTAATGTCAAAGGGGGAGAAGAGCTTGGTTCTGTTAATATCTCTCTGTGTGCAGATTTTTTTCCCTCTGTTAAGATAGGGGGAGTTGCTAGACATAGGGGGAGAACCAGATCAAGAACCAAGAGATATCGCACAACATTTTTTGATTGCCATCATCAAAAAGGGGGAGAATGTAGAAGCATGCTTCAGTCTCAAGTTTTGATGATGTCAATGCTACTCAAAGTTAATGTCTCTTGATTGCAAAAAGACAAGCCGTTCAAAGTCATCAAGATCAAGTCAAGCTATCTTTCAAGTCAAGCTACATATGGAACTGATTCTTCCAGACTTGCCTGCATTATTGGTATATCAAATCCACCTTTTTAATTTGATATACAAGTGTTCAAAAACATCAATCTTTTGTGCATAATACATACGCATGTTTTTGAAACTTTAAAAATGGTATAACATTAATTTTAAAAAGCTTTTTTCTGAAAATTAGCAGTGTTAACCGATTAACCATATGGGTTAACCGGTTAACCATTTTGAATTTTGAATTTTCTGGGCTAACGTACCAGTGTTAACCGATTAACCATATGGGTTAACCGATTAACACTGAACGTGCAGTGAAAAATTGCTTTGTTTTGAGTTCAAAAATTATTTTAAAATCATACCTTTTCATGGTTTGAATCTTTTAAAATCATACCTTTTGTGAAAGGTTATTTTTACTCATATAAATTCTGAGTTTTTCATTTTGAAAAAACACACCAACAAAAAACCAATACTCATTTTTAGAATTGTCTTAGAATCAAATTCATTTTTCAAAAGTGTTCATACTTGCATTGAAAATTTCACATTCATTGAACACTTGTATTGAAAAATTACAAAGAGTGAATTTTGATTCATTGGAGAAGATCACTTTGACAGTTATACTCAATCCAAATTCATTACAATTATTTTATTTTTGACTTGTGATCCAGGATTGTTGGACACAAGGGTGAGTGTTTACAAGAGGATTGTTCTTGTACACTTGTGAATTTTATTGTTTGATAGTAGGCCTCACCGGTTGATGGTGTGATAGGTTGTACTGTTTTAAACAATAGTGAAAATTCTCTTTCATGTTGAAAGGGGAGTGGAGTACTCTCGGATTGTGAGGGGAACCACTATAAATCCTGTGTCTTTCTTTCTTTCTGTTGATTTACTGCTTTCCATAACCAAGAACACCATCCAGTATATTTCCAAGAACCATATAAAAACCGGAAAAATTTCAAAAGTCCTAATTCACCCCCCCCCCCCTCTTAGGCATACTCTGTTCTTACACAAGCATGTGAACAACATAAATATAATTGAGATACGATAATAAAACATGTAAAAACATCACAAGAGAAAATAGTAACCTAAATAGAATGGGGGATAGGCTAATCTAGACATGCTAACCTAATTAACTACCTAATTAACTAAGGTTAGTAAAAGGAAAGAAATTAAACTAAATTATTTTAGATTATTTTAAAATTTAAAGAGAAAATAAATAATTAAGATAATTATTAATTTGAAATAGAAAATAAAATTAAAGTTAAATATTTTTGTGTTGTCTTAGAATTAAAAGAAAAAACTAATTTAAAACAATTAATCAAATTAAAATCAATTATTTAATAATATTAATAATTAAATAAATAAATTATTATTAAATAAAATATTTTAATTAAATTAATTAGATTACCTAAATAATAATTTTGAAATTTTCTTTTAAAAAAACAGAAATTAATCAATGGTTTTTTTTAAATTTATTTTAAGATATATTATAAATAAGTTAGTGAATTAACAAAAATGGGCCAAACTGCAAGCAAACAGTGGGGTGCAGTCAGAAATTCTCCTAGGCCCACAGACGAAATGGCCCATTAAGAAGAGAGGAAAGGTTCATGGTGAACCCTCAACCAATATAGAGCGTTGATCAGATCAGAGTCAAACAAAGACTCATGATCTGATGGTTCATAACGCGCGTGCACGATAAGAACAGGGGTGAACCGCATGGGAACACCAAAAGGGTCCAGGCCGGTGACACTTGTCACCGGCGTAACTAGCCACCTCAAAAAAACGCATGGCAAAGGGAATATAAAATGAACCAATTTTAAATCACTCTGACCTATCTCTCTCTCTATCTTCTAACTCTCTCATATCTCACTCTCATCTCTAACCTTCTCACCATATGCATCTCACCGGAAACCTAGCCCGTCGGAGAAGACGGTGGTTGGCGGCGGAGCCGCCCCTCTTCTCCGGCCAAACGCCAAATCAAACCTTCAACCTCACACGGAAACACACCTTGAATCCAAATTCGGACTCAGTTTCATCTACCTCGCCCTCAAAACTTCTAATCGGAAACCCTAAACCTAACACAAATGGCGGAAACTACTCAAATCGAAGGGGAAAATAAGTTTAAACCATTCAAGGAGTTCAGATCAAGCATCAATAGTTCAAAAAGGAGAAGAGAAGTACCTGAATCGGAGCAAATCTGACCATACGCTTTTCCGGTGAGGGTAATTTTTTGACTTCTTCTTCTTCTGCTCGTACTCCACGGTCAATAGCCTTAGTGTGAGGCCTCCAAAAATCTTCTGAAGTGCACTCGAGTTAGGTTTTTGCTGTATTTCCTCTGTAGACTTTTTAGGGTTTTTCTATGTTCTCTGTCGCCCCCTTCTTCTGAATGAACAATGTCTATTATATAGGGGCTTGATACATGATAATTAGGGTGAAAATTGGGTTACTTTTTAATAATAGGAATAGAAATCGTATGATTTCAGACTCCTTTCTTACGATTTTTTGTCCTTTAGCAACTTCTGGAAATGTCTGTTTCTTTACCCTGATGATTTTTCACCGTGTAAATTCTTGGGATTTTTACTGCATAAAATATGGTTTTTATTGATATGGAATTACTGATGCGTCATTCTTTATTCCTAACTGAAAACTACTTTTGGCCTGCTGAAACTGATCTTCCTTCGTGTTATTATTGTTAGTATGCATTAGGACTTGTTCTCGATTTTTTATTATGGATTAACCATAGTTTGGTCTTGACTTTCATGTTCTTTGTGTTGTGTGAGTTTGATAGGAGAGTAAATCATCTATTTTACCTCTCGGAGTTTGAAGCTCGTATCGAGGTAGAATTGGAAGCGGCATACTCAGCATGGCGAACAGGACTCAGTATGATGAGGGAACTCTTTGCTTGTTGTGTTTCCTTAACTCATGTATGTGATGCTCACACTTGAACTTTATTTTGCTCACAGCAGGTTTCGAAGAATAAAATGCCGTTTTTTTGACTTTCTCGGCCGTCTTCCAATACCCTGTTCAATATGCTCATTCCATCACGAGTGATTTCTCTAATGATGACAGCTGAATTTGAATTGGTGCTAACTTGAATACAATCTTCATCAGTTGGAGTATGCTTGGGGAATTCTTCATCCATTTTATGCTCAAGGTAACAAATTCTTCTTCACTCATAATATTTCACATTTAAAACTCTCCACTTTCAATCTTCTTGGTATCTTAACATGTGATTTATTTTGTTCTTCTATTTTTATTTAGCAAGACACAATGATGAGAACGATTCAAGAGGATGATGGTAAGATGGATGATGCAGCTTGCGGTACTCTAACTTGGCGTTGTTTTTTTGGATCAGTTGCGGTGTTATGCGACCTGTTGCAAGATTTCTGAACTCTGTTGCGAATCCTACCTACTCAATTTTGTTGTTGTTTGCATTTGATAGACTTGAGAGAACTAACAAGTGAAACATACTATTGGCTAGGCATTTCAACTCTGTTTGGACATGCTACAACCCTTTGAATTATCCAAGAACACCCACCTTCAATACAAAGGTTCTCAATTCCAGTAAGAACATTCAATTATGTATGCATTTTCCTCTTTAACATGTGTTGTTGGAAGTATTGTATATGTTCTCAATCCTTTCTTGATAATAATGATAATTGTTGCCTGTGATGTTAATTTTTCTTTTATTCTTCAGGTTTTTTCTTGATTTCACAAGAGGTGACTACAATGGATGACTTTGAAGTTTGGTGTGGAGTCAATGGTTAATTGGTATAAGCAAACACAATATCTGGTATATACCCTTCTAACCTTGGAACTCTATTGTTATCAATGCCTTGTGTGTTGATTTACTTAAAAAAATGTTTCCACTTTTACTGACGAACATCATATGCATCTGAGCTGCAGCTTGAACAAGAGCGTCTTCGTCCCGAGATTGTGTCGTATACAGGATATCTCCAGTTTTGATTCATGTGGGTATGGTGGTATTACACATCGCCATAATTGTAGCAAATAGTACAGCAAGAACCATTGGAAACAACATTAAGAAGCTTTATTATCCCTTCTGGTAAACTCCTCATTTCTCTAAGTACTTTCTTCACCATATTCTTCTAAATTCTATTCTTTTGTGACAAGAACTGAACTAACATGATCAATTATTTCCCATTAGGATTTATTATGCTTAATCCATGAAGAGTGCTAGCAATAAATCTGCTACCGACAGTGGTGTAACGGCTTGTTCCGACATGAAAGGTAAAGAATGCTCTTAGTATTTTTAAATTTATTTCCATAACATTTGTGAAATATCTTGTAGTTTGTACCATGGGTAATGGTATTTCCAAACAACTTGACATGTTACTTGACATTCTTTCAACTCTTACTTCAGGCGCACCTAGGGCAAGGGCATGGTTGGCTCGAGGGAACGGTTTGGCATGACACAACCTTGACTTGAATAGCCTGAACATGTCCTCCAAGAATTGGTGCAAAAAATGTGAACTAAACTGAGACTTAGTGTTGCAGAATTTCTTTTATTATCATGGAATGTCTGTATTAATCATCTTTTCATGTGCAGATTGTAAGCCGGTGTGAAACATCATGTCCTAGGTCAAAGTTTGCAGCTTGTATTAGGAGTCATTGGCAGCAATGAAGGACATTCTGTAGAGCTTGGCAAGTAAATTTGGGATGCTTATAAATTCAGGCCTAAGTGTTCAGTTGCGCATCCTTCACTAATGCGGCTTGTAGTTTGATGTAAGACAGAATACTCTTTGTAATTCAAAACTGAATGGAAGCACAAACCAAAGATTGTATAACTCTTGTTGCTTTTTGTGCGGTGCAGAACTCTCTTTCTAACGCCCACTGTCATGATAACTTGGTGCAGCCGTGTCCTGTGTAACCGCTACCGCTGATATTGAAGTCGTTGATGTCAGTGCTGCATTTTAGGCATCTGCTGTAAATTCTGGGTTCCTCTTATTGTGTTTGTTCTCCCATAACTCACTCACTTGGAACTTCTGCAGGTTTTGGTTATAGGATATAGGAGTGGGAAGTTTGAAAGTGGTTGGAAGAATTAATCTGGTTGTGAATCTGTTTAGTCATCACTTTGGTAATGTTATTATTTCTGAGTCTTTGTGTATTCTCTTTATTGCTTTATTGAAAGACAAGATAGAATTCTTCTTGGATCTTCTAATGAAACTCTCTTTTGTTGTATGTTTCTTGGCATGACAGAGATCTTCGGTTTACGGCATAAATCTTCAAATCCCTCCCATCCTTGTTGCTCAAGAAAACCAATTAATCACTTCTTCATGATGATGAGTATGGCGATTTTTCACAGCAATCCGTGGCAGCATCAAAATAAAGTTAAAGCTTCAAGGCGAAGGATCGAAGTTCTCGTTGATTTACATGGAAACTTCATCAAATGTTGCTGCACCCTGCATTTTCAACTCTACCGTAACAATGCCCTGTCAGAGACTCAAATATCCAAAAGACGCTTCTCAATGTTTTTCTTTGGAACTTGGTATTTTGGTGATTTGCAAGTCTTTTATGCATTTGAGTTTGCAAGGAATAGCTTTGGTGTGCTAATTGTTGCTTCTTTTTGTTTGTGTTCAGACGTGGTGTTGCTTGGAGCTGTAGGCTTTGAAATTTACGAAATCACCGCGAAATATTGCTGCTTCATTATTTAACATGGGTAAAGTCATGAAGCATTTTCCAAAGCGGTTTACCGAGTTGTTCTTAAGTGGTAAAGGAGAGGTGGTGTGGGCATCGAGAACAACCTGTCTCATAACAACATATTTCTGTTTTTTTCTTTGGAGATCATTTATCACTTACTGTTATGTACTGCACCTTTGGCATCCTTTTGTGGTAGTTTTGTGGTATCTATAATCTGATGCACCCTACATTTATTAATGTATTTTCCTTTTTGTAAAACCTAGTTCATGGAGATTATTTGTCCTACCTGAAGTTTTCGTTAGAATCCTGAGAACTCTGGCTTCTGAATTTTGGAATTTAAGTAAAAAATTTACTTAAAGTTTGGAAGACCAATACTATAACTAAGCTGTGTCCTACTACATTGGAAAGCACGACAGTCTATGAACCCAAATGAACCATTTACCACCTTAAAATTGATGCTTGGATGGTTAGAAATCTTTGGCATAAAATAATAACATGTGTGCACTCATAGTTCTTGTTATGCTCTCTTATAAAGGGCACTATAATTTGTACGTACGTAGAACTGTATCGGAAGCAAAAAATTGAGTTATGGCCTCGAATCCAACAGAACTTATATTGGCCACATATCATAGTCGTTAATCAATTATTCCACACACCTCTTAAAATGTAACTCTTGACTTAAAATCACTTTTAAACATAAATGGATAATAACTTGGAAACATCTTTAAAACAAGTTAAGTCATATCTAGAGGTGTGTAACATATATGACTTGGACAATTAATACATGAGTAACTCTTTTTTTATCTACACCCAAATTCCACTCCCTTGCAAAACGTTTTAAGCGTAAACAAAAATCTCTATGCCCTTTCGAAGGAACAAGGCCAAGCTTCACATGATTATCTTAAGAACGGTATTCAAGTAGTAAGACACTCAGTATGAGTAGGTAGGACAAATTTGGGGTATGACAGATGCCCCTATCTAATTGTCTTGAACCTGAGAGAATGAACAACAACATGGCGTTCATTTTAGGGTGGAATTCAATTAGATACAAGAAAGCCCCGAAATTTGTCTGACAAGCGAGTAAAATGTAATGAGATATACTAGCACGGAGTAGCAGGATGCGAAAGATGAACAAGATAATCTGACGTTCTCTCGGTGGTTGAAGCAGTCCCTTATCCATTAAGGCTCTTCGCGATACCAGAGTAGTACAAACGATCCTCTTTGGGTGGTCGAAGCAGTCCCTCATTCGTTAAGGTTCTTCGCGATACCAAACGATCCCCTTTGGGTGGTCAAAGCAGTCTCTCATTCGTTAAGGTCCTTCGCGATACAAAAGTGGTATAAACGAGCCTCGTTGGGTGGTCGAAGCAGTCCCTCATTCGTTAAGGTTCTTTGCGATACCAAACAATCCCTTTTGGGTGGTCGAAGCAGTCCCTCATTCGTTAAGGTCCTTCGCGATACCAAAGTGGTATAAACGAGCCTCTTTGGGTGGTCAAAGCAGTCCCTCATTCGTTAAGGTCCTTCGCAATACCAAAGTAGCATCTCTGAACACAAACGAGATTTCTTCGGGTGGTCAAAGCAGCATCTTATCCAATAAGATTCTTCAACGATACCAAAGCAGTATCTCTGAAAACTTGAGATTCTTCGGGTGGTTGAAGTAGCATCTTATCAATAAGATTCTTCGATGATACTAAAGTAGTATCACTGAACACATGAGATTTCTTCGGGTGGTCGAAGCAGCATCGTATCCAATGAGATTCTTCGATGATACCAAAGCAGTATCTCTGAAAACTTGAGATTTCTTCGGATGGTCGAAGAAGCCTCTTATACAAATAAGATTCTTCGATGATACCAAAGCAGTATGTCTAAACACATCTAGTTGGGGAATAGTTGAGCAAAATTCCTATTAGAGGAACATTGTTGTCTAAACTTTGCAGGGGAAAGCCTTCAAGAAACTTTTTAAGATAATCTCTGCTTGGGGAGTCATAGGAGCAGCAGTCGCCGGGGACTATCATTATCAACTGTATGGTTGACGAATGACTTGTTGGGGAGTAAAATTCCTTCAGACTCGCGAGGTATTGACTCTTTTCGGAGCCATACTGTCAATGTTGATGAAGGACTGGCCAAGATGCCTGCGAACTGATCCTGGATCCTGCTATGCTGCTATGCCATGCTGCTAAGGATAGCGATGTTATGCGTTATGATACACAAACATGCAACTAAAAATGCAACTGCTAGGGAATACAAGATGCGTATGCAAATGATGTGATAAGGCTTGAGGTGATTATGATATGACGTTGTATGTCATGCTTCTGACAATGCAAATGATCTGGTATACCGAGGATAAACTTTCGGTGGGAATACCACCAGGGACTGAATTTAGTAGTTGCCAAGTGAATTAGACTTTGGTTTTATGAGAATGTCAATCGAGTGTGGACTTTTATTGGTTGCCAACGAAAACTGGACTTTATAGGGTAAATTTGAGATGCCAATTGGAGTGGATTTTTGTAGTTGCCCATAAAAGATTGGACTTTAGGGATGTGCTAAGCGAGATTGGACTTTATTGGTAAAAGGATTTAACTTCCCGACACATAGTATCTGACGACGCCACGATCAAAATACAAATGTGGACACTTTGTGTACCCCAAGTTGGATCTTTGCAGAAGTGGTCTACTTGTTCTCGTAAGAACCTCGCTTGATATGTCATGACAACTTACAAATTTTGAGCGTAGCGACTTATCCAAAGCATGCTAACTGTGTGAGCGTAGCGACTTAACCAATGCATGTTAACTGCGTGAGCATAGCGACTTAACCAATGCATGCTAACTGTGTGAGCATAAAGACTTACTAATGCTTGTTAATTGTGCGAGCATAACGACTTAACCAATGCTTGTCGGTTATGCTCTTGCTCTGCCCCAAGGCTTTTGACGCTTGTTGACCTCAACCATTGCTGGTGTCGAGCATGATCAACTTGACCAAATTGAAAGCATGAAGGGAAGTTGCCCCTGTTCAACTAGTCTGCCCCAGTTCAGATGGTCTGCCCCAGTCTATCGGGCATTTGAAGGATTTCTTATGGGATGAAAACTTTGGGAGTGATTATACTAAGACATGGCATAAGCTCATTTTCCCCAGCGTCTAGACTTTGCAACGGCTTGCCCCTGTTTGAACCTCGGAAGGACCTGCCCCAAGTTCACAAGGACGTGAGCAAGTTTTTATTCAAGACATTATCAGTGAATGATCAAGTTCTTCTTTGATCGCTCTTTGTTGAGATTTCCATTATGTCAAGTACTGGTTTGCATCTAGAATTGATCATTCAGGAATGGCAATTTTAATGCGGCATTCATGCAAGTTTTGAAAATATCATTTATTAGAATGATGTGAAAATGTGTGACGAGTGGACCATTAGTCCAACGCTGTGCTAATTTAATCTGGTGTGTGAGAGATATAGCAAGAATATAACACACATACAGAGGATTAACAAATATGTAGGAGTCAGTTTACGCTACCTTGTTGTAGTATGCTTTTAGAATAAACCCCGCCTCAATTAGGTCTTTTGAGGATTGTAACGTGGTCTGGTTCACGGTTATAGAAATGAAGGATATAAGGCTCAAAATTTAATTTTAACTCACCCCTTCTTTGTGATGAACTTCAGTCCTAATTCAGTTAATTTTGCGCATGTTTACCTTGACGGTGTAAGCTTGACAATTCAAGGTTTGCTTGAAATGATAGTCACCCTATTTTTCTCTTGTAATGGATGTCAGTGACCCTTTTGATTCTTGATATGGTGGTCACCGAATCTTATTTTGTTTTTGTTGAGGATTTGAGGACCTCTTTTGATTTTTCTTTTGATCCCTAACTTTTGCATGGACGAATTTTGTTCCTCGAGTCCATCGGGATTGCCTTGATTTTTTTCCTAAGTCTCCTTTTGAGGTGTTTGCCTTAGCAGGCTTTTCATTATATTTTTTATAGGCTTGTGACTGCCAAGTTAATGGTCATTGATGAACATACGTCATCTCTTGGATATTGTCTCGTGATTCGAGTGTGTACTCAAGTTAACTGAACACTACCCATGCCCTAGGTTAAGCGTAAGGGTTTTAGAAATCCGAAGGAAACTCCTACTTCTAGGCTCGAAGTGGTTAACTAGGGACTAACTCCTTATCTCTTCAGTGTTTGGGGATTTGAAACAATGCCTGTACATCATCGGCCAAACTTTATCTCAAAGCATACTATCAGCAATTATGGGTATCATGTTTTCGTCATCCTCCCTAAAATCTTTGCTAAACAACAGTGTGATAAAGGAAGTGAAATGAAATTATTATTTTTGTGATTTTTGCGATAAATGAGAAAAAGTGAGTGAATACGAATGAACTTGTTCAAAACATGCATAATTATCACATTAACAATACCATCAATAAACGACAATGTCTAAAAGCAAGTAGCAATTAACAGCAAAGAAACTACAGATGCTTGAAAAACATGATTTTAAAATGGCAGCATGAAGGAACTGGGCTTTTCTTCCTTGATCAGTTGTCTTAAGAAGATGCGTCTTGAAGTCCTCAAATTCATTCAGGTGTGAGGTGAATACGCACAACCAAACTTCCTTCTTGAAAGGATATGCATCCCTTATCAATCAATTGCTGCACCCTAGCCTGGAAAGCTTTGAAATCTTCTGTTGAATGCCCCATTGATCCAGCATGGTATCCACAATGTGCCTTGGGATCATACTCAGGAGGATATGGTTCTGGCACTGGCTTGAGAGACTTATGTTCCACTAGTGAATTTCGAATCAAATGGGGCAGAACCTGAGTGTAAGACACAGGAACTGCATGGAAATGAGTGTTCCTTCTTCCCAAATTATTGTGAGGCCTGTGTTGATTCCGGCGTGGATTCTGATCTCCTAGTCCACAAGCTCGTTGATTTGCATGGGGAGCAACCCAAGTTTTCTGACATGGTTCTGTAGGTATTATTGGTTGTCCTTTTGGGACCCAAATGTTGATGTCATCATCGTCATTAGCGTCAGTGGGATGCTCTCCAAAGTGTTTTTTCATGGTCTCTTCAGCAGATACAACCCTTTTGGGCTTCTCTTCCAGCTCTTCTCTTGAGATCATGGTCTCAACATGATTATCAGAGGATAAAGACACCTCATCTGCCAAAAACCCAATCTTTTCCTTGTGGTACAGGATCCTGATTGGTCCACAAAACTCTTGTACTTTCTCTTTGCCAAATCTTTGAGTTGAACCATTTAAGCTAGGGTCTTCCTTTCTGGCCAATCTTTTCAACTTGTTTCGAAAGCTTTCACACTCTTCAACAGCATGCCCTATGGTTCCAGTGTGATACCCACATTCTACCCCTGGGTTGTCTTCCTCGAAGACTATGCGCTTGTTGTTAATTAGCTCTCGAACTTTATTCTTGAATGACCAACAACCTTCAATAGAGTGTCCTCTCGCTCCTTTGTGGTAGTCACACTGCGCATTAGGATCATATCCAGGTGGAAGAGGAGTACGAGCTGGCCCGAGGGATACAGGTACCACTAATGAACTCTGAATCAGGTATGATAGCAATTGCCCACATGGTATAGGAATGAGGTCAAGAATAGGGCGTGACTGAGACTTCTTATTGCCTCTCCAATTTAGATTCCCATTTTCCTGAGACAAAACAGGTAATGACCGTTGATTCTGAGGCTTTGGAAGAAATGGTTGGGGATAAAACTCAAGAGGAACAACACACAATAGGCTATTTACTGTAGGTTGCAGAATGGAAGAAACTATGGGAGTAAAACTCCTAGTTGTGGCACTTTCCTGAAGCTTTTCCTTTATTCTCCCCACAGTTGTTACAACATTTGGCGTCTGCTTCATATTTCCTTTCATGATGTTCTCAACTTTCCTCTGCTCAACTTTATTCTTCTTCAAGCGTTCCATGGTCTTCCAGCACTAATTCAAGTTTGATACGTGTGTCGGGAAATCAACTGCGGATTATGGACAAAGGAGGGATGGGATTCCTGGTTTTGGAAGAATGATATACAATGCAAATGAAATGTAAATGCAATGATATGTGAATTCCATGTAATGCTCAGGATCACAGGTTCAATCATATTCTGAGGTCAGATAGAATAACGGGTAAATAACAGATATCTCTGATTAGCGGAACCCAATCGGTAGGCTCTAAACGGGTAGGTGCCTAGAGTCATGGATCTTTTCAAAAATATTATTACCATGACAAAGACTCATCCGATAATAATACCCTCGAAGGATCTCTTCTAGGTGAGGTTTTTGCGTCGTCCCACGAGGAAGACTCCTCGTGAGTCTATACTACACAACCATCGAGTCCAAGGTTTCTTAAAGGGACCTCAGAGTCATAAATCGAAGTTGAAAATATCATTGTCAGAATAACGATACGTTCAATGGATCTCATCTAATTGGGGCATTCGCCTCAACCCAAAAAGGTGTGACCCTCATGAGTTAACACTACCAACCACCATGGTAAATGGGTAAAAGGTCCTTAGAGTTATGGACTCAAACTCAAAAACATCATTGTCATGGCAAAGACTCAACACAACAACAACATTCTTAAGTGAATCAACTCTAAGCGGGGCTTTCACTTCCTCCCAACGAGAAAGACTCCTCGAGGGATTCCACTACACAACCACCATTCTAATCCTATATTTTTTTCAGAATCGGGTGTAGAGTCATCTCACAAAGTTCCAACAATCAGAGAACCCCAATAGTATCACAAGGAATAATAATAGGATATATAAAAACAGATAAGTAACTTAATAACAAATAATCAAAACAAGTAATAGAAGAAGATTCACAAACAAACGGATCTAACTCTCGTGAGTCGAGTCAAGTTAGGCTTGACTCTCTCTAGCATAGGGCTATGCTAGTTTATCCCCAACAGATTCGCCATCTGTCGTACCTCGAAAAATACGATCCTCGCGATGGACGCGGAAAAATGTTTTAAACAGAATCCCCACCGAATTTTATTCATTCCAAGGAAAGAATGGGAAAATATCGATAAAACCTTAAAAGGGATAAGAACATGGTCATTGCAACCAATATTCTAGGTTCGGGAGTCGATTACATAGAGGGAAGGTGTTAGCACCCTCTACGTCCATTGTACTCAACGGGAACCTCTTGATTCGATTCGTGAGAGAAAGTAGCTATGTTTGTTTATCTTCTAAGGAATTGCTTGCTAATGGGAAAAGGGTTGGTTTTAAGATAGGGTGCTCTCCAAGGATTGGCGCCCTTGTGCCTACGTATCTTCACTTGTAAGAAGTGGAAAATCAAAGCGTTCGTAGTTCATGGGACTACGGGTAAAGGTTTGGGAATTGTGCTCGCTAGGATTATCGCAATCCTATGCCTACGTACTCTCAACAGATATGAGAGATCAGAGCAGCCGTAGTTCGGACTATGGTTTTCTAAAAGGTTTGTGTTTGGAATGAACGAGAGTTTAGGTCGCATTCTAACTGCTAAACATTGGCTTGTCTGCTCGCTAGGGGAGGCTGAAGCACGAGTTTGTTATGCGCGGAAGAAAGGACTAAACAATGTCCTTGGTAAAAGGATTGTTTGAATTGTATGTCGCACAAGGGACAGGAATTAGTGTTTAGATGTATTCGATGTTTAACTAGAGGTGACGATTACTTGAAGCTTAAGAAAGACTTCTCGGACCCAAGTAATCGGGAGAGTGAACCAAAGACTTGGAGCTCTCTCTTTTTCAACCTCAAATGCGAAAGGATAGAATTGAGTATGGTTTGAATAAGTTGAACGGATGAAGATTACTTGAAGCTTAAGAAAGACTTCTCAGACCCAAGTAATCGGGAAAGCGAACCAAAGACTTGGAACACTCTCTTTTTCATCGCAAAAGGAGTTGTCTGAATGGCGTTTGAAAGATAGGATGAAGTTAAAGTATTTTAACAGATGAGGATTACTTGAAGCTTAAGAAAGACTTCTCGGACCTCAAGTAATCGGGAGAGTGAACCGAAGACTTGGAGCTCTCTCCTTTTCTCATCTAATATTATGAAAGATGTTTAATATGATTAGAGTGAATTAATCGGATGACGATTACTCAAAGCTTAAGAAAGACTTCTCGGACCCAAGTAATCGGGATAGTGAACCAAAGACTTGGAGCTCTCTCTTTTTCATCTACGTGCTTAGGAAAATAGATTTGAATTCGTTTATCGTTTTTTAGAAGACAGTTATTCGAGCTTAAGAAAGACTTCTCGGACCCAAACAATTGGGAGAGAGAACCAAAGACTTTGAACTCTCTCTTTTTCATCTTTTATTAAAATTGTGCTTAAGTAGTTATTAAGTGTTTTAATTTGATTTAAGAAATTGCTCGATATGAATCGAGGTTTAAGTTTGCGTGTGGAACGAGCACAGTTGAACTAATGGATAGGAGGTCCTATGGGTATAGGATAAGGTTGATGGCGAGGCCAAAGCACTCGACTTACAAGGATAGTAGGAAGATTTGATATGATCAAGTACTTAAGGAAAGTTGAAGGTTAATTGCATTTGTTTGAAGATACTTGATGTTGGATCAAGTTTGCAAGAGGATTTGATTTTAATTTTATACGTGAAGTGTGTAGCAAACTGTTGTACCCTAATTTTTGACCGTAGGATGCCACCTCTTTTTGCGCATTTTCTATTATTATTCGACTTTATTTAATATTTATTACGACTAACAAGTATGCGTAGGTACATGGACTTCAAGTAAACGACGACACTTTCTCGCAGTCAAGCATCACAGGGACACGACCGTTTGCGTTAGATTTCCTGGATCATTATTTGAGTACATCATTCATGAATTCAAGAAATGGCTTTGTTCTTACCCAGAAGGATTGGATTATCATCTTGTTTCCCTTAAGAAAAGAGGTTGGTTTTATTTGTAGCTTGTAGATGACATGAGATTGGAATTTTGAATTAAGTTAGCGAGAAGCTTTTGGAGTGAAGTTTCCACCATTTTCAAAATTCAAGCATCGTTGCTCAAAGCTGGTTCAAGTCGAAACCCCTTTGTTTTGGATTTATAAAAGCATCAGATTTGAAAGCATAAGATTAAGAATGATTGAATACAAGATTTGCATAATGGTATGACGAGTGGCTTCGCGTGATTTCTTTTTCCATAGAAGGCCGATTTCCCTCTTTTAAGGATTTGTTAGTGTTAATTTTCAATCAAATGATTGTATGCTGGTATATGAGATTAGATACATTAGAAGGACCTTCAAAGCAGGATTAAGTTCGCAAGTGTTCCAATTTTCATTACACGAGAGCAAGAAACACATTTTCAACCAAATTATAAACTTTACAATGGGAGGTTTATGAATCCAAAATATCAACAATTTGGTGTCATTGCAAGGACTCATCGTCCATCTCTCGCACCTTCGCAGTCTCAAAAGATGGTTAATGTCAACAACTATGGAGCTATGGCTAATGACGGGCAAATTGATAACAAGGCATTTGAAAAGGCATGGAATGATGCATGTTCTAATGGGAGAGTTCTTGTGGTGCATGGAAATAGTATCTATCATCTAAAGCCAATAATATTTTCAGGACCATGTCAACACAACACCACGATAAAGATTTATGGAACAATCAAAGCCTGGCCTAAGACATCAGCCTATGAAGAGGATAGGACGCTATGTATTAAGTTTGAGAAGGCGCCAAATCTGATAGTAAATGGTGGTGGAAGCATTAATGGAAATGGAAAAATGTGGTGGAAGAAATCTTGCAAAGTCAATAAAAGTCTTCTACGCAAAGGGGCACCAACAGCTGTGACATTCAGTGAAGGCAGCAACTTGAAAAGTGCACAACAAATGTCTGGGCTTCAAATCTCATAGCCCCAACATTGATGGATTTCATGACACTCACTCACAACGTTTTCATAACCAATAGCATCATTGGAGCTGGTGATGATTGTATTTTAATAGTAAGTGGGTCCAAAAATATTAGAGCTACAAATATCATACGCGGACCAGGACATGGAATAAGCATTGGAATTTCGCAACATAGTTATGAAAAAATGTGACAAATCCCATAATCATAGATCAAAATTATTGTGACCAAAAAACAGAATATCAAGAGCAGGATTCTGCAGTACAATTGAGCAATGTGATTTATCAAAACATAAGAGGAACAAATGCCTCAGAAGTGGCGTTACGAAACAAGTCTTCGAGGGAGAAACCATGGTATTATTTGAAGGCGCGTTATGGTTTCAAACCTTCATAATCACGTACCAGCAGGGTTTGACGACGCTGCAAGCTCGCCTGCAAGACATAATTAATAGACAAGATTACCATTAAATAATAAACGGATAAATTTAAACAACGAGAAGCAATAAATAACGAGCACCAACGTCATTAAGAGTATCAATGCAGGTGAGCAGTTAAAACAGGGTCTCACGCATAGCACCCGTCAAGATCAGCTGCAACCATCGCTCTGAATCCAAAAGCATTCCAACCAACTCAGATGATGTTTTAGCTTCTCATTCACCCGCTTTTACCAGAGAGGATATCTGCAAATTTGCAACTTAGATATCAGACGGTTATTGAGATGTGAACATCAATATAAGAACAGGTTTGGCAGTACATTCATGAAACCATATGGCTAAAAACAAAGGCAAATCATTAGAGAAACTAGCAGATGGCTTTTAAGCATCGTGTGTCAACTGCAGTCAAACTATAAACCTCCGGAAGAGAAGTTAGAGGTGCTATCAAAGGGTTCTTACCCGAAACCGAGCCGCAACTTCAACAGAACTTTCAACTTCAGCCATGCCGCTCCATTTATCTTCATCCCATTCCCCGTTTAAAGCCTACACACCTGCAGAAGAGTACCTGCGGGTGACTGATCAAGAGGGAGCAATCTTGGTGTTAGCAAACATATTCCAACCAAGGCCTGCCCTGTCGAGGCAGGCGCATGAGATTAGTAGCTTTAATAACAGAAGATTCAGCTAATCATGGAACAGAGTTTGAGCACAGCCTGCAGCAGATTGAATCAGTACATTCTCGATAGCTCTGACCCGCTTCCCAATCCTGATCCATGGAAGCTAGACCTCAACTACTTTGCTCCAAATCATGAAGACTCAAGAGGCTTGTGAAGCCAGCCTGTTTTCCCTGCAAGAAGAAACAGCGGTACATTAGAAATTCTCAAAGAGCCAATTGAATGCAGAGTAACCGTAGCAGCATAACTTTTGAAATAAGGCTTTTAATTATTGGAGACGATATTACCAAAGCTCAAGCTTGCACAGAGAGACTTGCTTGTTGTTGAATTCTGACAGAGAGCCTAGTGAACGCTTGTTGTTGATGAAAGTGATTTATTCGGAAAGAGATACGACCTCGACCACCTGGAACTTGAATCAGCCCTACACCAATACCAACGACATCATCAACAGACACATATTAGTTCAAGAGAACTATACCAGAAGAATGGAGTTGAGTTTGGAAGGAATATACCCTGTATCACATTTCTTCGTGAAAATTCCTACCAGACACCTCAAACACGAGTTTTCCTCCTCGGGCTTCTAATTCCCCTTTTTGGCCCAAGACCATTGTTGTTCACACCTGTCGAATACCAAACATGAGTTAGCAAAACCAATTGAAGAATATACCCATATGAGGAAAGGATTCGAAAAAGATCCCATCCTATTTTCAAAACATTGAATCTGGACAAGTCAGACGTTTAATAGATTTGATACACAAAGATCAGAGATTTGAAATTTCCATTTAACAAACATCAATGAATCGAACGAAAAAGGAAGAATTTCAAATCTCAGCCAAACTAAAATGGAAGGTCCAAATCCACAATCAATCTCAAATCAAAGCATTAAGTTCTCAAAAGTCTATAAATTGAAGACGGGAAGCCATCGAGAAAAAAAAAAGAACCCTGATACCACCAAAAAATCCCAAACCGAAAACCTAAAAGTCAAAAAGGAGAACTTATCTTTTTTCGCTTCGCCGCCGCGCACTTTATCGGAGAATCACCCAAACCACTGGAGTTCCCCGAGTCATCACCGATCGTCTTTCCTTTGGAGCTCGACGAATCCACTGCAACCGTGAATCCGAACCGTCACATCACTCCAGCCGCCGCCGTTCCAACCATCGGTAAAATTTAGATCCATGTCTGAATCGTTGAACTTTTGATGCTTGTTTCTGTGTTTTCAGGTTCGAAATTGGAAGGAGACGGAGGGGAAGTCATGAAAAAAAAAGAATGGTGAAACCAAGAGAGGAGGAAAGCAGAGCGAAAGACGGAGAGCGAGAGGGTCGTCGATGAAGGGGGGGGGCTTCCAATTTGGGATTAGGGTTTTGGTTTTTCTTAATTTTATTTTGTCTATTATTGTAATAATCTCACACACACACATATCATACACCCACACATCGCGGCCATACGATCCCCATCGGATCATCATCACACAACCCTCATCTGCACGACCACCGTATACCCTCCTACCTCACGTCTCACCGAATCACAATTAACCGTCATTATCTCCCCTAATCTGCCATTAACCTCTCATTAACCCTTAATTAATCTTTCAATTAACCTAATCACCTACTACTTAATTAACTAATTAACCATTATAACTTTTATTAATAAATCCCTAATATACATTTTTATCTAATATAATTATCCTTTTTTATTAATTATAATCTAATCATTTTATTTAAAATAATTTATAAATCTTTTTTTTCTAAATCAACTCTTTTTTTTGTTGAAAATAACTCATGAATCTAATCCAACCTCTTACTTGTTAAATTAATCAACTTTTAATTTATCTAATTAATCTAATTTAATCTAATTCACCCAATTAACTTTTATTTCATTCTCAACTTAGCCCCCTTTTTCTTAATAACTTAATAACATTATTCGCATTTTATTAATGACTAACATTTTAATATAAGCACCCCTTTTTCAATTTAAATTAACTTTTATCTGTTTTTATAATAACAAATGCTTTTAATAATTAACTTTTAATGAGAAACTTTTCAATAATCATGAAGCAAACAAATTTAATATCTTTTCTTTTATCTGTTCATTTGTCTTAAAAGAAATCATTTTAATTTAATTAATTTATATTTTTACTTATTAATGAGAATAACTAAAACTTTTAATGAGAAACTTTTCCCATAATTAAAATTAACTCGAATAAAACTTTCTCCAATTTATTAAATCTCTAATTACTACTTTAAACCTAAAGTAAATAAGACCTATACTAAAACGAACCTATTATATTTTTCTCAAATTAATCCAACATCACCTTAAAAATTAATCAACTCGCCTAAAATCAATTCAACATCGTAATACAATCAACCGTGCACACTCACATTCGCGGCGCATTCACTCTCACACACTTCAGCGCTTTCATGCGTATGTGTATGTTTACTTATTTGCCCTTTACATTTCCGCATTTACATTACCGTCATTTACATTATCGCATCGCATTCCGTCCAAAGGAAAAACCTACACATGACTTAACACTTGTGTGTAGTGCACATCATCTGCATCATTCTCCCCACGATCCTTGATCCCATTCAAGTTGATCGCTTAAGTTTAGGACCTACCCCATAGGAAGGACCTTAATATTTACAACTTAGACAGAACAATCAACACAATACAACTCTTTCAAACACATTAGAGAATAGATGTTAATCATCTTAAGTGAGATATAATCTCCACCCCCACAATAATACAATCAAACATGTAGGAACTTTGCCTTAAGAGCGATAAAGGCATACTCATCAAACAATCTGAGTACTTAAGCCCTTTTCTTAAGATGATGCAAAGACTATTTTCCTACAACCTCTTACACTTGTGGTGGTTATATCTCCCTTAAAATGAAGACTCATCTCTTCTCCTAAACTCAATCAAAACAACTACCCTAAACCCGTAGGAACTTTGACCACAGTCAAAGAGCTCCTCTAACTCTTTAGGGGAACTACAAGTACTCTGATTCCACTCCCGTAAGGATATGTAGGCATAAGATGCGACATCTTATCGAGTATACTTAGAAATAAACCACTAGGGTCTTTTCATCCATTAAGCAGATAAACACTTAGCAATAAACAAATATAAAACAAGAGGTTCCTGTAGAGTACTACAGAAACTTAGGATGCTAGTACCTTCCCTAAGTTTAACCAACCCCCGAACCTAAAACTCTCTTAGCTTGCATATGCATTGCATTGTGGGAATTTCGATCTTTATCCCTTCCTTTGGACAAATCAAAGTTCGTTTGCAAATTGAATTAAAGATTCAAACTAATCAATAGTTTGGTATCCAAATTTCACCGCGACACAAACGTCGTTGTACAAAGTCCAAGAGGAGGCTATAAGGTCGATGGCGATCGTAAAAACAATCGGCTTACAATGGTGTTTGAAAATGGGCTTGGCATTAAGTCAAGATATTAGTTTTTTTAAATAGGTTGAACAAGCATGTGAACAACATAAATATAATTGAGATACGATAATAAAACATGTAAAAACATCACAAGAGAAAATAGTAACCTAAATAGAATGGGGGATAGGCTAATCTAGACATGCTAACCTAATTAACTACCTAATTAACTAAGGTTAGTAAAAGGAAAGAAATTAAACTAAATTATTTTAGATTATTTTAAAATTTAAAGAGAAAATAAATAATTAAGATAATTATTAATTTGAAATAGAAAATAAAATTAAAGTTAAATATTTTTGTGTTGTCTTAGAATTAAAAGAAAAAACTAATTTAAAATAATTAATCAAATTAAAATCAATTATTTAATAATATTAATAAATAAATAAATAAAATATTTTAATTAAATTAATTAGATTATCTAAATAATAATTTTAAAATTTTCTTTTAAAAAAAACAGAAATTAATCAATGGTTTTTTTTATAATTTGTTTTAAGATATATTATAAAAAAGTTAGTGAATTAACAAAAATGGGCCAAACTTCAAGCAAACAGTGGGTTGCAGTCAGAAATTCTCCTAGGCCCACAGACGAAATGGCCCATTAAGAAGAGAGGAAAGGTTCATGGTGAACCCTCAACCAATATAGGGCGTTGATCAGATCAGAGTCAAACAAAGACTCATGATCTGATGGTTCATAACGCGCGTGCACGATAAGAACAGGGGTGAACCGCATGGGAACGCCATAAGGGTCCAGGCCAGCGACACTTGTCACCGGCGTAACTAGCCACCTCAAAAAAACGCATGGTAAAGGGAATATAAAATGAACCAATTTTAAATCACTCTGACCTATCTCTCTCTCTATCTTCTAACTCTCTCATATCTCACTCTCATCTCTAACCTTCTCACCATATGCATCTCACCAGAAACCTAGCCCACCGGAGAAGACGGTGGTTGGCGGCGGAGCCGCCCCTCTTCTCCGGCCAAACGCCAAATCAAACCTTCAACCTCACACAGAAACACACCCAGAGTCCAAATTCAGACTCAGTTTCATCTAACTCGCCCTCAAAACTTCTAATCGGAAACCCTAAACCTAACACAAATGGCGGAAACAACTCAAATCAAAGGGGAAAATAAGTTTAAACCATTCAAGGAGTTCAGATCAAGCATCAATAGTTCAAAAAGGAGAAGAGAAGTACCTGAATCAGAGCAAATCCGACCGTACGCTTTTCCGGTGAGGGTAATTTTCTGACTTCTTCTTCTGCTCGTACTCCACAGTCAATAACCTTAGTGTGAGGCCTCCAAAAATCTTCTGAAGTGCACTCGAGTTAGGTTTTTTGTTGTATTTCCTCTGTAGACTTTTTAGGGTTTTTCTATGTTCTCTGCCGCCCCCTTCTTCTGAATGAACAATGTCTATTATATAGGGGCTTGATACATGTGAATTAGGGTGAAAATTGGGTTACTTTTTGGTAGTAGGAGTAGAAATCGTATGATTTCAGACTCCTTTCTAACGATTTTTTGTCCTTTAGCAACTTCTGGAAATGTCTGTTTCCTTACCCTGATGATTTTTCACCGTGTAAATTCTTGGGATTTTTACTGCATAAAATATGGTTTTTACTGATATGGAATTACTGATGCGTCATTCTTTATTCCTAACTGAAAACAACTTTTGGCCTGCTGAAACTGATCTTCCTTCGTGTTATTATTGTTGGTATGCATTATGACTTGTTCTCGATTTTTTATTATGGATTAACCATAGTTTGGTCTTGACTTTCATGTTCTTTGTGTTGTGTGAGTTTGATAGGAAAGTAAATCATCTATTTTACCTCTCGGAGTTTGAAGCTCGTATCGAGGTAGAATTGGAAGCGGCATACTCAACATGGCGAACAGGACTCAGTATGACGAGGGAACTCTTTGCTTGTTGTGTTTCCTTAACTCATGTATGTGCTGCTCACACTTGAACTTTATTTTGCTCACAGCAGGTTTCGAAGAATAAAATGTCGTTTGTTTAACTTTCTCGGCCGTCTTCCAATACCCTGTTCAATATGCTTATTCCAGCATGAGTGATTTCTCTAATGATGACAGCTGAATTTGAATTGGTGCTGACTTGAATACAATCTTCATCAGTTGGAGTATGCTTGGGGAATTCTTCATCTGTTTTGTGCTCAAGGTAACAAATTCTTCTTCACTCATAATATTTCACATTTAAAACTCTCCACTTTCAATCTTCTTGGTATCTTGACATGTGATTTATTTTGTTCTTCTATTTTTATTTAGCAAGACACAATGATGAGAATGGTTCAAGAGGATGATGGTAAGATGGATGATGCAGCTTGCGGTACTCTAACTTGGCGTTGTTTTTTTGGATCAGTTGCGGTGTTATGCGACCTGCTGCAAGATTTCTGAACTCTGTTGCGAATCCTACCTACTCAATTTTGTTGTTGTTTGCATTTGATAGACTTGAGAACTAACAAGTGAAACATACTATTGGCTAGGCATTTCAACTCTGTTTGGACATGCTACAACCCTTTGAATTATCCAAGAACACCCACCTTCAATACAAAGGTTCTCAATTCCAGTAAGAACATTCAATTATGTATGCATTTTCCTCTTTAAGATGTGTTGTTAGAAATATTGTATATGTTCTCAATCCTTTCTTGATAATAATGATAATTGCTGCCCGTGATGTTAATTTTTCTTTTATTCTTCAGGTCTTTTCTTGATTTCACAAGAGGTGACTACAATGGATGACTTTGAATTTTGGTGTGGAGTCAACGGTTAATTGGTATAAGCAAACACAATATCTGGTATATACCCTTCTAACCTTGGAACTCTATTGTTATCAATGCCTTGTGTGTTGATTTACTTAAAAAAATGTTTCCACTTTTACTGACGAAAATCATATGCATCTGAGTTGCAGCTTGAACAAGAGCGTCTTCGTCCCAAGATTGTGTCGTATACAGGATATCTCCAGTTTTGCTTCATGCGGGTATGGCGGTATTACACATTGCCATAATTGTAGCAAATAGTACAGCAAGAACCATTGGAAACAACATTAAGAAGCTTTATTATCCCTTCTGGTAAACTCCTCATTTCTCTAAGTACTTTCTTCACCATATTCTTCTAAATTCTATTCTTTTGTGACAAGAACTGAACTAACATGATCAATTATTTCCCATTAGGATTTATTATGCTTAATCCATGAAGAGTGCTAGCAATAAATCTGCTACCGGTAGTGGTGTAACGGCTTGTTCCGACATGAAAGGTAAAGAATGCTCTTAGTATTTTTAAATTTCTTGCCATAACATTTGTGAAATATCTTGTAGTTTGTACCATGGGTAATGATATTTCCAAACAACTTGACATGTTACTTGACATTCTTTCAACTCTTACTTCAGGCGCACCTATGGCAAGGGCATGGTTGGATCGAGGGAACGGTTTGGCATGACACATCCTTGACTTGAATAGCCTGAACATGTCCTCCAAGAATTGGTGCAAAAATGTGAACTAAACTAAGACTTAGTTTGCAGAATTTCTTTTATTGTCATGGAATGTCTGTATTAATCATCTTTTCATGTGCAGATTGTAAGCCGGTGTGAAACATCATGTCCTAGGTCAAAGTTTGCAGCTTGTATTAGGAGTCATTGGCAGCAATGAAGGACATTCTGTAGAGCTTGGCAAGTAAATTTGGGATGCTTATAAATTCAGGCCTAAGTGTTCAGTTGCGCATCCTTTACTAATGCGGCTTGTAGTTTAATGTAAGACAGAATACTCTTTGTAATTCAAAACTGAATGGAAGCACAAACCAAAGATTGTATAATTCTTGTTGCTTTTTGTGCGGTGCAGAACTCTCTTTCTAACGCCCACTGTCATGATAACTTGGTGCAGCCGTGGCCTGTGTAACCGCTACCGCTGATATTGAAGTCGTTGATGTCAGTGCTGCATTTTAGGCATCTGCTGTAAATTCTGGGTTCCTCTTATTGTGTTTGTTCTCCCATAACTCACTCACTTGGAACTTCTGTAGGTTTTGGTTATAGGATATAAGAGTGGGAAGTTTGAAAGTGGTTGGAAGAATTAATCTGGTTGTGAATCTGTTTGGTCATCACTTTGGTAATGTTATTATTTCTGAGTCTTTGCATATTCTCTTTATTGCTTTATTGAAAGACAAGATAGAATTCTTCTTGGATCTTCTAATGCAACTCTCTTTTGTTGTGTGTTTCTTGGCATGACAGAGATCTTCGGTTTACGGCATAAATCTTCAAATCCCTCCCATCCTTGTTGCTCAAGAAAACCAATTAATCACTTCTTCATGATGACGAGTATGGCGATTTTTCACAGCAATCTGTGGCAGCAGCAAAATAAAGTTAAAGCTTCAAGGCGAAGGATCGAAGTTCTCGTTGATTTACATGGAAACTTCATCAAATGTTGCTGCACCCTGCATTTTCAACTCTACCGTAACAATGCCCTGTCAGAGACTCAAATATCCAAAAGACGCTTCTCAATGTTTTTCTTTGGAACTTGGTATTTTGGTGATTTGCAAGTCTTTTATGCATTTGAGTTTGCAAGGAATAGCTTTGGTGTGCTAATTGTTGCTTCTTTTTGTTTGTGTTCAGACGTGGTGTTGCTTGGAGCTGTAGGCTTTGAAATTTACGAAATCACCGCGAAATATTGCTGCTTCAGTATTTAACATGGGTAGAGTCATGAAGCATTTTCCGAAGCGGTTTACCGAGTTGTTCTTAAGTGGTAAAGGAGAGGTGGTGTGGGCATCGAGAACAACATGTCTCATAACAACATATTTCTGTTTTTTTCTTTGGAGATCATTTATCACTTACTGTTATGTACTGCACCTTTGTGGTAGTTTTGTGGTATCTGTAATCTGATGCACCCTACATTTATTAATGTATTTTCCTTTTCGTAAAACCTAGTTCATGGAGATTATTTGTCCTACCTGAAGTTTTCGTTAGAATCCTGAGAACTCTGGCTTCTGAATTTTGGAATTTAAGTAAAAAATTTACTTAAAGTTTGGAAGACCAATACTATAACCAAGTTGTGTCCTGCTACATTGGAAAGCACGACAGTCTATGAACCCAAATGAACCATTTACCACCTTATGCTTGGATGGTTATAAATCTTTGGAATAAAATAATAACATGTGTGCACTCATAGTTCTTGTTATGCTCTCTTATGAAGGGCACTATAATTTGTACATACGTAGAACTCTATCGGAAGCAAAAAAAAATTGAGTTATGGCCTCGAATCCAACAGAACTTATATTGGCCACACATCATAGTCATTAATCAATTATTCCACGCACCTCTTAAAATTTAACTCTTGACTTAAAATCACTTTTAAACACAAATGGATAATAACTTGGAAACATCTTTAAAACAAGTTAAGTCATATCTAGAGGTGTGTAACATATATGACTTGGACAATTAATACGTGAGTAACTCTTTTTTTATCTACACCCAAATTTGACTCCCTTGCAAAAAGTTGTAAGCGTAAACAAAAATCTCTATACCCTTTCAAAGGAACAAGACCAAGCTTCACATGATTATCTTAAGAACAGTATTCAAGTAGCAAGACACTCAGTAGGTAGGACAAATTTGGGGTATGACACTTCAAAATTTGAATTTGGCGCCCTTTTGGAGGGAAAATTGCCCGTTTGTCTGTTTCTTTCCATTTTGAGCTCTGCTTAGATTCTGAAAGTCATTTATGAATGCTATGATCATGAGAATGCTCGAGATGGATTGCATGTTGTTTCTTGATCTGAAAAATTCCCTGCAAAACAAAGTAAAATCGGTTGCCTGACCGTTGGGCAAAATAAATGCAGGAGTTGTTGATGCTCGTTGTTCAATCTTGCACTGAGATGAGCCCTGAATCACAGGAAGACCTTGATCCCCTATTTTAAGAACGAATGCTATGCAATGCAAATGCTAAATGCAAAATAGAAACATAAGCCAAGTACAAAAACTGGTTGGTCAAATTTTGGGGTGCAACAACTGCCTCTATTCAAACGACTTGGACCTGAATGGGTGAAAAGCAAACAACTTTCAAACAATCAAGGTAAAATACGGTTGAATACCAAAGAAACCCAGAAATTTGCCAACCGCATAAATAAACTGCAAAAACTACTTGGGGAGAATATCCAGAAAACTGAATCCAGTTGCAACGGTAACAAACTGATTGACCATCTGATAAAGAAGCCTGACTTCACCGCCAGTCATCTGTGTAACGCTACAGTCATTGAACCCACGGGCCAGATCAACATGCACTTGATCCTTTCTGTTGTCTAAGGGTAGACAAGAAGAAAAACATACTCACATCATCTAAAGGTAGATGGAAAGACACCAACGTTCACATTGTCTAAGGGTAGACAGAAAGAAAAGAATCCAATACTCACATCGTCTAAGGATAGACAGAAAGACACCATCGTTTACATTGTCCAAGGGTAGACAGAAAGAAAAGAATCCAATACTCACATCGTCTAAGGATAGACGGAAAGACACCATCGTTCACATTGCCTAAGGATAGACAGAAAGAAATATCTCATACTCACATCGTCTAAAGGTAGACGGAAAGACACCATCGTTCACATTGTCTCAGGATAGACAGAAATAAATATAACCATGAACAGATCGTCTAAAAGTAGACGGTAAGTAAACTTGTCCGAAGAACCACATCGTCAGTAGGAACTGACGGGAAGAAAACCACATATCACGTCAATGAACTTCAAAACCATTCATCCAGATACAGAATCCTTTTGCCCATAAGAGTTGATGGAGATAAAAACATCTCCAAAGGTCCACATCGTCAATAGGAATTGACAGAAAGAAAATCATCTTCAAAGAGCCGTGTCATCAATAGGAATCGACAACAAGGAAAACTAAACATTCTTCAAAGAGCACGACATCAATAGGAATTAACAGCACAAAAAACCCTCTTGAAATGTCCTTTCATCCAATAAACAGAAAGAAAACCATATCTGAAAGATCGCCTCGAAACCTCACCCCGTCTAAGGATAGATGGAGAGAAAACAATATCCGCTACTCACATCGTCTAAGGATAGACAGAGAGAACCATATCTGAAACTCACAATGTCTAAGGATAGACGGAGAGAAAACCTGTTGGGGAAACACATCGTCAATAGGAATTGACGGAAAGGAAATATTCTCGGAGAAACACATCGTCAATAGGGATTGGCGGAAAGAACATCTGCTCGGGGATATACATCGTTAATAGGTATTAACGGAAAGAAAGTCTGACGATATCAGAGGGCTGATGGAAAAAGCATAATCGTCGTATGATTTGAACTTGAGTAAACTGTTGAGCTATCTGAACAAAGCTGCTGGGTAAATGCCCCTGTACTGATTGCATAATGATTCAAGCTGCCACGGAAGGCTGATAGAAAACTGGCTTATGCTACGTATGCATATGCGTATGTTTGAATTTTTTTTATGGCGTAATGCTCCATACGAAATAGAAATGCTACGCATTTGAGGATGAAATGAAAATATGATGATATATACAAGATGCAAATGCAGGCTCGGGCTGCTGGAGAAAGCTAGGTATAACAGAACTGCTTCAGCAAAATAAATGCTGAAGACGAAGCCAACTCTGCTGGGGATAATCAGATATGCCAAGTATGATTGGACTCTCCTGGGAAAAAACAGACAAAGTCTTCATGCGTACCAATGGAAATTAGATTTTGGAATGATGCGCCAACACGGATTGGGCTCCCTGGTAATTGCCAATAGAAATTGGACTTTAGGCTATCTGTGAAGGGTCAGGTATGACTGACGCTGAAAAATATCATGTCTGAATTCAAAGGTTTTCGGTTGAAGGGTTAAGGGATAGTGACATGACTTCCTGAAATTCGTCTTGAACTTGGAAGTTGACTAACCTGCTTGAGTAGCTTCGAGTAGCTCTGATGATACGGAGAGGAACGGTTCCTTCGTTTCTGATTTGCCCCAGCCTGTGGGATCTCTGTAGGGATGTTCCTTGAAAGGAAATCTGAAATCTTTGTGCCCTGATGGTTAGACATGAACTGGTTAAGCATATTGAACCTCGAAGAGGTGGTTCATATTAATTTCCCCTTGGGAAAGAAGCAGCTTTTGCGTTCTTTTGGGTGGCCTGCCCCAGTCTTGCAATGACTTTGCCCCAGATTGGCTAATTTGTGGAGCAGTACCACTGGCTACGAGAGATTTGTCGAATCTCAACCTAACTGTTTCAGATTAACTGACTTCCGGATGGCTGATTCCCATGATAATTCATTTGATATAGCTTGCCCAGATTCGACGGAGTATTTTGGGTGTTCTGCATTCTACCCTGATCAAACTTTCCACTGTGGAAACTTTCCTGTTGTCAAGCGCTTACTCGCAAGTAAAACAAATTGTTCTACGTAAAAGATATATTAAATGCAATGCATATGGCAGTTTTGAAATCCAAGTATGTTCACTAGAAAAAGGTTTATGTCATAAAATGAACGAATCAATTATCAACATGTCAAAATTAATACAACACTGTAAGAGGAATCCTTTTAAGAGTCAGTTTCGATGCGATCTTTACCGAATTATGCTTTCGAAACAAACCTTCTTCAATTAGGACTTTTTTCAGGTTGTAACGTGGTCAGGCTCACGCTTTAAGAAACAAAGGATAAAGGCTCAAAATTGATTGTAACCCACCCATTCTCCTTGATGTTCTCCGATCCTACGTTCAGCTAATTCGACCTTAGCGTTCACCTTTCAAAGGTTGTGTGATAGGAGTGATAGTTCAGGGAACCACACATTTTCGGAGTGACAGTCACTCGCTTTTCGTCTTTGAGTTCCTGGAGTCACACGACTTCGTTCTCATTTGAGGATTTTTCCTTTGGTAATCCCTTTTTTTCCCTAACTTTTGCCTGGACTAACTCCTTTGAGTTTCTTCGATTTTTTTTTGAAGTCCAGTGGGATGCCCTAATTTTTTCCTAAGTCGTTTGTTTTCAAGATTCGACTTAGCGGGATTTTTCTTTTGATTTTTTTCTCTCTTTTTTTTGAACAAATCGTGTGACACCGCCTTGTCTGACTTGTTGAATGGACTGTGACTGTTTCACTCTCGACTGGTTGATGGATGACCATTGTGGTTTTTTAGACACGACCTATACAGGTGTGATTGATCCTCGAACGAACATTCCTTTTGCAGTTTGGACGCTCAGTCGAATTAACTGACACCTACCCTGCCCCAGGTTAAGATTGAGGGTTTTTTAGTTTTCAGAAAGAAACTCCTACTACTAGGCTCGAAGGGGTTGACAAGGGATTATCTTCCTTATATCTCCGGTGTTTAGGAATTTGAAACAATGCATGTACATCATCAGCAGGTTTTATTCAAAAGCACACAATCAGAAGCTTACATGTCTTTCGATTTCGTCATCCTCCCCGGATTCTTCTTAAACAAGCGTTTGACATCTGTAAAAAACAATTAGTGAACATAATGGATTTAATCAAAAAACATGCATATTCATTTCATTATCAACATCAATTGAAAACAACAAGTTTTAAAAATGAAAATTGCACATAGACAGGAAAGAAACTACAAATGCAAAGAAATAACAAGACAAAAACGAAAATTGCCAGCCTTCAGTAACTGGGCTTTCACACTGGTTGCTGAGGGATGCGACCCTTGAAGTCTTCAAACTCAACAGACAGGCGATGTACGACCAACTTTCCTCCTGGAAAGGATATGCACTTTCTGCCCATCAACTGTTGTACCCTGGCTTGAAAAGCCTCACAATCTTCAGTTGCGTGTCCCGTGGATCCTCCATGATATCCATATTGAGCGCTGGGATCATACCCGGGAGGGTACGGCTCTGACAACGGCTTGAGAGTCTTAGGCTCCACCGATGAGTTCTGAATCAGCTGTGGCAGCAGCTGACTGTACGACACAGGCACTGGACGAAGAGCAGCATTCCTCCTTTTCAAATTGTTGCTAGGCCTACTCTGATTCTGGCGCTGGTAATCTCGTTGTTGAGGAGCATGCGACTACTGGTACTGATCAAGACGATCCTCGTGTTCAGGCACTGTCATTCTCAGATTTGGTCCAGGAACAGGCAACTGCTGTGGGCAAGGGGATTCTGACACCAAAGATTGTAGGATATAATTATGATCTTCTGCAGCTTTAGGTGAGAGAATATGAGTATCAATCCCTTTTGCATGATAGGGAATACATCTTTCTGATACCTTCATGCTGCCCGACGTGAATTCAATTACCTTAGATTCAATCAGGTCCTGAACTTTATGCTTAAAAGCTTTACAGTTCGCGATGTCGTGCCCCTGTCCTCCAGAGTGAAAATCACAATGGGCACGGACATCAAAGCCTAGTGGTGATATGCCAGTCAATGGAGCTAAAATCCGAGGTTCGACCAACTAAAGTTGGAGTAAGAACTGCGCCAACTAAGCATAATCCATGGGGATTTTATCGAAGATTCTGTCAGCTAGCTTTAGCCTTTGACCATATCTTCTAATCTTGGGATTGTCTTGAGGAATGGGACGTAGCCGCTGACACGGGACTTTTGGAACTTCTGGTTATGCAAAAGATTTCTGACACACATTATGCTCTGGTATAGGTTCCACAGACAGAAGTGGAACAAGCATCTTGGCTGCAGCTTCGGGCACTTGATCACCCTCTTTTCTGAGTACATTCCTCAAAACTTCTGCGATCAAACCCATCTGAGTTTTCAGCTAATTATTCTCCTCTCTGAGTATTTCCTGATTCAGACGCAATGCTTGGATGTCCTTCATGAACTGCCCCATCTGGCCTTGGACTTCTCTCAGCTCTGCTCGCATCTGTTCCATAGCTCTGCGTTGATTTCTGTGACTTGACGGATCGTATACCCTGCAACAAACTAGTGGAATACTGGAAGTAAGATCAACGGTTCTGAGGTACCTTCTATACAAAAATGTCATGCAGAATGCAAACACATATGTAAGCAATAGGAAACTCAACATCACACAAATACATGAAAAACCAACATATGCATCACACAGGGGTAACTGAATACAAACAGAGTGACCTCAGCCAACATGCCTGGTGATGGTCAGCAAACAGTAATGAAAAAAACTACACAGAGATATAGCCCTCAACTGAGTCTTTGGTCTGATACTCTTCTGAACAACTGCTCTCGGCGAATTCTTCCACAACCTGAACTATTGAACCCACACAATTGGATGAAGGAGAATCGTTGATCCGAACACCCTGAGGCGTGACTAACAACCTGTTAGAATCCAGCAGAGTCTGAACTTGGCTTCTAAGCACCTTACAGTCTTCAGTTGAATGCCCATGTGCCCCAGCATGGTACTCACAGCGGGCGTTGACATCAAAACCTGGCGGATACGGAGGAATCTCCGAATTAATCTTCTTCGGTACTATCAACCCACCTTTGATCAAATCTGGCAACAACTGGTTGTATGATACCGGTAGCTGAGTAAAATGCCTCTCTGGCTTCCTTGGTCTTTGTCTGGCGTGCTGACGCGACTATTGACGATATGACTATTGACTCTGAACACTCGAAATGTCTGAAAATTGAATCTGAGGTACTAGAGATTCTGAGATGGAATCACTTTCTCTATCCCATTCCTCTTGAGAACTGACAATTGATTCACTTTCATCAACTGAGATATAAGGAATGTCTCGAATCTTTCTGTTCTTGAGCCCACTCTCAATACGTTCTCCTGTTACCATTAAGTCAGCAAAGTTTGACATTCCACCACTCATCATCTTGTCAAAGTAATGGCCTTTCAAAGTAGCCAAGAATACATCGACCAACTCTCTCTCCAGAAGTGATGGTTGAATGCGAGTTGTGAATTCTCTCCATCTCTGCACATATCCTCTAAAGGATTCATTGTCCGCCTGAGATAATTCCTGCAACTGCACGCGACTAGGAGCCATATTGAGATTGTAGTTGTACTGCTTCACAAAAGCATTGGCTAAATCTGACCATGATCTGATGCTACCACCTTCCAACTGCATATACCAATTCAACGATGCTCCACTCAGACTGTCTTGGAAACAGTGAATCATAAGCTTGTCATTGTGAACATGTGAAGTCATTCTTCTGCAGAATATCACCAGATGCTGCTTCGGACAACTATCCCCTTTTTACTTCTCGAAATTTGGCAACTTAAACTTCGGAGGCATCACAAGGCCTGGAACCAAACACATGCTCGAAGCATTCAGATTAAGAGTATCCTGACCCATCAGGGCGTCAAGCTTTTCCTCCAACATATGAAATTTTTTCATAAAATTAACAGTCTAGGGGTCCTTAGGATTAATCTTCGGAACAACCCTCTGAGAATCTGGTGCAAAGAATGTGAAACTCTGATAGTCTGTATCATGAAGAGAAGATGAATCTTTATCTCTGACAATGGTGTGTTCTTCAACAGGAATCTTCACAGGATGAGCTTGAGCGACATTGTTCACGGGAATCCTCTGAATATTGGCTTATCCTCTTGTCATAGCTGTCATGGCCTCCATTAGTTGATCCAACTGATTCTTCATCAATTCCAACTCTGCCCTTGTAACAACCAAATTCTGCTATCCTGAGTCCAGGATCCTTCCAGAAGCTAACTCAAATCCAATGCGAATGTCGGGAAATCAACTAGTGAAGCGGATAAAAGATGAGTGAGCTCCCTGTTTCAGCTGAGGATGGACATGCAAAAATGAAATGCAAATGCAATGCAATGCAAAATGCAAAAACAAGGGATCAAAGCTTCTGCAAAGCTCTGAACGACTGTTGTGCTGCTTGACTGAGCTGAACCATAACTCTGCTTTAATCAAAACCCTGAGAAAATACACTGGACGAAATACTCAGGATCAAAACTCCACACTGATAAGAAAGTCGGGTTGGTTGAAGGTCAATTTTCCTACAAAACCCATCCCTCTCACATGTGGGTTCTATTCTTGAAAAGTATGGCATCCTATGCGGGTTTTCAGCGTCACAGACTTTCAAGAAACAATGATACGTTCACTGTTTCCGATTTGCCATCATAGTCTAACGAAGCAACCTCACTTAGCTGCCCCCCCCCAAATGAACGGTCTCTAGAGTCGACAGTCTCTCTAAGTCAATATTCCCTCAACTGCACCAGATGCGCAGGATAGAATATTTCCAAAGAAAAACCTCGTCTGAACGCGAATTTCACGTGAGCTATTGCGTGGCCAAATGCCACACAAGCTCCCGCTAATCTATGCTCTAATCCTAGGTGTATACTCAATCCCAGGTCCGACTTATCTCTCAAAGGAACAACCCAACCCACAGCAGGAGCATAATATGACAATAAAATGCAATGCAATAATATACAATAGATAATGTACATAAAGCAAAATAACTACACACAAAAATAAACACCCAAAGATGCAAACAGACAAGCGCTAGGATTGACTCGCATAGGGAACCATCGCCGTCCCCAGCAGAGTCGCCAGCTGTCGCAACTGCGAAAAACACCTGGCGGAAAACAGAAGAGTCGCCACCTTTCGTTATTTATCCCAAAGAGAGGGAAAGGAAACGATCGGAAAAACCTAACAAAACGGGATAAGATTGGTCATCGCAACCAAATCTCGGGTTCGGGAGTCGGTTACGCAAGGGGAAGGTGTTAGCACCCCTCACGTCCGTCGTACTCGACAGGATCCACGCTTGTTGTCTATCTAAGGGTGTGTTTAAACTATCTAACTACAAACTTGCGGGTTAAAAGAAAAGAAAAGAGACTCGATAAAGCATCACCGCTTTATGCCTACGTATTCCCTCGTGCAATGGGAAAGTCAGAGTCAACGTAGTTCGGCTAACTACGGGCGAAGGTGGGGAAAGGTTGCTCGCCAATACATCGCATCTTGTGCCTACGTATCCTCGTCTGGTACGAGAAATCAGAGCAAACATAGTTCGGGATGACACGAAACCACGGGTTGATTAAGTGTTTTAACCGAGTAGGGTTAAACCTCCGTTCTAGCAGTTAGGGACGAAGCCTGTTTGCGGTAGAACCAAAGCTTAAACAACACTCTTTTCTGAAGAAAAAAAAGGAGGTTTGAAATTAATCCCGAAGGAAAAAGGTTTGATGTTTGTTGTGTTTTTTAGTGAAGTGAATTAATTCGGTTTGTGATTCACGTTGCACTAAAGACTATGACATAGGGGCGAATGCGTCGCGTATCGCCCCCAAATGGGACGTACACTAAACACTCTAAACAAGCGAGCGGAGACCGCCCACTCATCATTCCCCATGTAGCTTAAGGCTCGTAGCGCACAACGTTCATCATATTTATTAGATGAGTTAGCATGGTTTTGAGATGAGAAGAGAGAAGACGCACAGAAGGTCTAAGGGAAACTTGGTCCTAATGTTGTCATGCAAAGTGGATTTACAGTTTAGTTTGAAAGGGGAAACATCTACCCTAATGTTAGCATGCATGGTTTGAATCCTAATGTCTACAACCAACCTTGAACAAGGATGATTAAATCCTATGGGAACATGGCAATGAAAGACAAAAAGGAGAAAGCATAAGAAAATGCACAATGCAAACATGAAAATGCACATTTAGAATGGTGGGAGGGAGAAAAAATGTGTGGGGCAGCAGCCGCCACAAGCGCGTCTCAACCTCAACAGCGATGCAAATATGATGCAAACACGGAAAGACATGCAAGAGATGAAAGCAAACAAACATGCAAAGAAGCGCTCACCTCGAACCACATACACAAGCAAGCATCCGAGTGAAGAATGAACACACATAATCATGATTAAACAACAACAAACAGTGATAAATACCCAAAATAATTCAATCCTAATGCATCACACTGATTTATGATGATTCGGATCAAACCGATATGCAAACAATCAAATAAAACAGCAAAACAGGCCCATTGTTACAGTGTTAATCGGTTAACACCTGTTGTTAACCGGTTAACATGTGAAAAATGTTTGAAAATCTAGAAATTTTAACCTGTTAACCGGTTAACACTGTGTATACGTTGAAAAATTTGAAAGTTGGAAGGTGTTAACTGGTTAACACCTGCTGTTAACCGATTAACACTACAACAGAGGCCAAAAAGAGCAACAGAAAAGCACTTCTAGCACAAAAACAACTTATCCAAGGATCCAAAAGATCAACTTATCATTTAAGCACGAAATTAACAACAGAGAACAGAGATCCAACGGCATGGAAACAGATCAACACAACCAGATCATGGATCAAATAAATCAAATCAATCACAATTCAATCAAATATGAAGATTAACATGATGAACATGCAAATAAGCTCGAAAATTAAATCGGATCAAAAATCCAACTTATGAACAGGAGAATTGATTCGTTAAATATTGATTCAACTGTAATTATGAAGATCCAAAGCAAAAAGAACGGAAAACTTCAAGATCCAAGCTAATCAATGTTGTAGAAGTGAAGATCCAACACAATTAATCTAGTTCCAACCAACTAAGCTCTTTCACAATCACTTTCAAATTGATATCTGAATGTGCACGAAAATGGAATGATGAAATGGATTCAATGGAGTGAATTGATGGAGGTTTAGCTCTTAGAAATCAAGGATTCCAATGAAGAATAAATGATCTCAAAGGTTTATGAGCTTTGAAGTGAGGTTTTGGAAATGGTGAATTGAGAGAGAATTGATCAATTCTGAATTTGAAAATGGAAATTATGAGCTCTAGGTGAGTGTGGTTTGGAGTGAATTACTTAAATACACTCTTGGTTTGGATCCAAAGCAAGACTTGGAAAGTGGATTGGAAAAGTGGTATGGAATGTGAATGGGGTTTTAGTGGGAAATCTGAAATTTGAAGATGTTCTAGATCCTTCCCAAGTGTGAAAATGCAATTTAAGTGATCAAAATTTGGACAACAAAGTGGCTTGGCTTGAAAATTCACGTACAGAGGCAAAAATTGCACTTCTTAACCGGTTAACAGTATGTGTTAAGCGGTTAACGCTGTTGAGAACTACCAATCTGGCCTGATTTCACCTCTGTTAACCGGTTAACACCTTCAAAATTTGAATTTGGCGCCCTTTTGGAGGGAAAACTGCTCGTTTGCCCGTTTCTTGCCGTTTTTAGCTCTGCTTAGCTTCTGAAAGTCATTTATGAATGATATGATCATGAGAATGCTCGAGATGGCATGCATGATGTTTCTTGATCTGAAAAATGCCCTACAAAACAAAGTAAAATTGGTCGTCTGACCGTTGGGCAAAATAAATGTCGGAGTTGCTGATGCTCGCTGTTTAGTATTGCACTGAAATGAGCCCTGAATCACAGGAAGACCTTGATCCCCTATTTTAAGAACGAATGCTATGCAATGCAAATTCTAAATGCGAAAATGAAACATAAGCCAAGTACAAAAACTGGTTGGTCAAATTTTGGGGTGCAACATATGGCCACCCAGTACCATCGGGCACCATACGCGTAACAACAGGGAGAGTGAAAAAAGCAAGCTTTTTCCCATGTTGTAGCGGGAAAAGTTGAGATTAAGATATTTATTAACTTAACTCATAAAGCAAGAGTCGTCACCGCGCTTTTATTTTTCCAAAGAAATGGGAAAAAGAGCGAACAAAACTCACAGAAGTTTTAAAACAAAACTAATAAAAACAGAGACAAGGGTAACGAAGTTGGTCATGTAATGGGAAGGTGTTAGCACCCAAAACATCTATATTATTCTGTAGAAACCTCTTGAAAATCTATGTTTGGCTTAAAAAGGTGATGTTTGCAAAAGATTAGAAAAATGAGAAAAGAAAGATTTTTTAGGTTTTTGGCCTTTGACAAAGACTTCTTGAGCCTCGTGCCTACGTACTCATAAAGTGTAACGGAGGATCAAACCCTCATAGTTCATGATAAAATTAAAAAAATAGATTTTTTGTGATTGATTAAATCGAAAGACTAGTTGTCATTTTAAGGAGAAAACTCAACTAGTCACCCATAAGTATAAGAAAATGGACCTTTGCATCACTACTTGAGAAGGGCTCCAACTTAGACAGAACTAAAAAAGTATGTCACTAACTCTCTCAAGTAGAAAAGAATCAAAGTTGAGAATTACTATAGGATAGGAGAATTACATCTCAACTATGAAAATGACTCATGTCTAAGCCTTAAGAAAAAGTTTTAAAAGAAAAGGGCACAAAATGGTTTGAATGAGTTGTGTATTTTTTATGTCTTTTAAAATGGTCTTGATATGCTTAAAGTGAATTAACATTTATTTAAGAAAAGGAGTTTAAAAATCACTTGACAAAGTCAAAGTTTATTTAGAAAGTGGTTCAAGTTTGAAAACAAGAAGGTTTTGAAAAAGGGAGAAGATTTTGAAATTTTAAGAAGGGGATGAGATGAAGAGACTACCCTAATGCATAAAGTAAAAGTTAGGAAAGGAAAGATCTAACCAAGATAGAAAGCTTTTGACATAAGCCAAGCCAACACTCCAATCCTTTGGATTCAAGCAACAAGCAATCAAATAAGCAAAGCACAAACCAAGTCTTCAAAGTGATCAATCCAAGGTCAAAGTTACTAGATGAATTACAATGTCTCAAGTAACAACTCCAAAGCATATGATAAAGAGACTAATTCTAAGTCTATAAGTCCATCATCCAAGCATGAGATAGTAATCAAATAGTTCAAGGAAACAATTAATTATTTTAATGGTTTTTCCTTTATTAATGTCTTAAAAGAAAAAGAAAAAAATCCAAGTGGACAAAGAAAAAAAAACGTAAACATAAACAATAGCAATATGATATGTAATGATAATAATAAAGATATATATATATATATATATATATATATATATATATATATATATATATATATATATATATATATATATATATATATATATATATATATATATATATATATATATATATATATATATATATATATATATATATATGAAGAGTAAGAAAGTAAATGACATAAAGATAAAGGTGCATAAAAATAAATGGCATAAAGTAAAAGTTAGCACAATTATATGGTTAGTATTAATGTTAGAGTTAATAATTCGATTCGTGACAAATTTAGTGTTATGTTAAGCAATCGTAGTACAATCTATAAGGAGGATCATACTATAGGAGGTCGGTCAATAACACTTTATGTACCATACATGTTAGAGATATGATAGAGATCATACTCCTAAAACATGTAGCACAAGTAAAAAACAAAGGAGGGATCAAACACTAAAGCAAGGAGATTGACCCATTACATCAATCAATCATTCATAACACTTAGGAAAAACTTATGCATCAACCCAAAGTACCTCCAATAATCAACGATCAATCAAATGGTAGATTTGAAATGATAAAAGTTCATCAAGCATCAATCCAAATATCATGAACAAGACAGATAACACATCATCCAATTGATCAAGAGAAAATAAAAAGAAAGAGAAGGAAAGATGAAGAGAGGACCAAACTGAATCAAGACTCAATATCACTTTATCATCAATTTCAATCACATTTCTTGGTGGATTAAGGCACTAAACTTATCATCATCACAAAGCACCAAAAATTAATCAAATTATTCATTTAATATATTTGTATTTATGAAGTTTCATCCAACCTCATCAACACCCAAAGTCCATTGATATTGAAGAGAAATTTGGTCAACAAGTCATGATTCAAGGCAACAACCAGCAAGCCAATCAAGATACAATAAAAAGCAATTAAAATGCATGAAATAATTTTTTAAATGAATTTAAAATGAAAATAAGAGAGAAAATGCGAAAGTGGTATCTAAACTAAAATAAAATGATCAAGAAAAATACCATAAGTCGGAAACAACTCAAAAATCATGTATAAAATTTTGAAGAATTTAATAATGCATAAAAGTAATTTTAAACTAATTAAAATGCATGAAAAATGAAGAAAATAATGAAAAATAGCAAATGATTAAATTAAAATATGGAAAATAGCTCAGGAAATAGAAAATATTTTTATGAAAAATATGAAGAAAAAAAGATGGAGTGAAAAATGTTAATGAAGCTATTTTTAATGATTTTTTGAAATAAAATGGAAAAGAAAAAACAATTAAAAATGAAATAAAAAGCTAAAAAAATACCACAACCACCATATTAGATCAAAGTCTGGTGATAAAAACATGCATAACCATCAAATCCAATTACTAAAGCCTAGTCACTAAATCACAAAGTCAGGACTTAAAATCAATGCATGCTCACTGTGAGATCATAGCACAAGATCACAGCAGACAAAAGGAATTCAAAAAATTTGCATGTCAATATGCTATTGGTTGGAAATTCAAATTTTGCTCCATAAGGCGCGAACCAAACTTCGTCTTCAACCTATCTTTGATTTCTGAAACCTCATAAACTCAATGTTTCAACCTCAAATAATACATGTTCAAGCATCAACATCCATCATCATTTGTGTCTCTGTTGAATGTCAAACTTGCTTTAAATTGACCCTTATTTATTGCATTTTTCAACTCTTTTGCTATGTTTTGTTGGATTTACTCCAGGATATCATGTTATTCTTCAATCTTGTTGAAAATACCTTTGGTTGCTTTGATTTGTATGTTATTGTGCAGAAATTAGGCATGCAAATATCAAAGTGTAAGACACAAGTAATTGGACAAGGAAGTCAAAGGAAGAGAAGAATTGCAGCATGTTCGCTATGCAAACAGCCAGCAAGGAGTAGTAGCAAATGTTCGCTTGGCGAACTCATGGAGAAGCCCCAATGAACCCTCTCAATTGATAGTCAATAAGGAAAGGGCACTAAGTTTTCTAGGTGAACTGGTAGAAAATGTTTGCTGCGGCGAGGCCTCAATAAAGGACCAGTGAACCATCTCAGACTAGAGTCAGTAGCTAAAGAGTCATAAGTTTGTTGTGCAAACTTGTAGCGAGGTAGTTTGCAGGGAGAAGAATTGCTCGTACAACGAACTTCAGATATTTCTCAAGAGTAATTTAACTGTTCAAAGGCACATCAGGTGCCTAAAAGTGAGTTTGGCAAAGAAATGGTTCGTAGTGCGAACATGACAGATTTCAAAAGTACTATATAAGTACTTTTCACATTTTTTTGGGGATCATAACCCATTTTTACACACCAAAACTTCATTTCTCAACATTTCACCAAAAATTGATATTTTGCAAATACAAGTTGGATTCGTATCCGAGTTTGATTCTTCGACGTGGATGCTCATTCATCTTTTTCCAAAACTTGAAAAGTAAGCTACCATGATTATGGATAGCTAATTTCCTTTGTATCAAAGGTAGAGGTAGTATATCATTAGCTTGTATGTATTTCTTTTGATTGGCCTAGTACGTGAACAAGTGATGATTAATATATAATGAATATTTTTGTTCTTAATGATCTATTCTTGTTTTGTAAAAATTTAGACATAGATTTTGTGAAATTTGACCTACAGTATTCATCTATCGATTTATACATTGGAGAAACCGGTCTGTGATCGATAGTTCCTTTCTGTTGAACTTAAAGCTTATTATATTGGTTGTTATATGGAGAAATTATGTAGCGATGAATACGGTATTTCTCACGACGCTGCTCTAGAGATAGACGATGTTGAGAGAATGCAAGACGATATTAATCAGATCTGACTTCACATGCAAGATTAAAAGAATACACATAAGTTAGGGTAGATGAAAAGTATTTTGCATATACTTAAATCAAACTCTTTAGAACTTATAAGCTTTGCTACTAAAAACGTGACAATTTTATGAACAAAAATTTGAAAACCCTTTTTCTTGAAACGATAAACTGTTGAAAGGTAAGTATCAAAATATCTGCAATCCTTGTGGAGACGATAATAAAACCCCTCTTTAACTACGGTTCAAACAAAAGGGTATTGTTGTCGAGGATTATTTGATATTGCAAGCATTACAATAGTTTATTGATTTAAGAACTTTATATTGTATACTTACCCGTGTTATTTTTCTTGTGCTACTTAATTTTTTTGGTCAAGTGTGAAAATTCTGCTTATACGGGGGAGCGTACCTGCAGACCAACTTCTTTTCGATCCTGAGATAGAAAGAACCGCTCGTAAGCTCAATAGCAGAACTAGATGGAGGCGGAAACTTGCTAAAGAAAGACAAAAGCGCAGAAAAACTTTTTCATCTACACCCATTGTTACACCAATCATGGCTGAGATGCCACCACCACCTCCTGCTTCAACCCCTTGTGTTAACAGTCCAAGATACAACGCTCAGTTTGCATGCAACGCCCATAATGGGAGGCATTGTGAGATGACAACGGGAATCCTTGCTCTTCTATATCAAAATCCTTTTACTGGTATGGACCATGAGGATCCGTTCACACATTTCATCAAATTCTATGAAATTATAGGTGCAACGGGAGCACCGGAAGCGGAAGAAGAATCATTTTTTAAGAGACTATTTTCACATTCTTTAATCGGGAAGGCAAAGGAATGGTATCTTGATCAATCAAATCTAGTGATGACGAATTGGAATTTATGGAAGAAACGTTCCTTGAACGGTTTTCTCCCATAATAGATTAATGGAAGCGAAGACAACGATATCGGTGTTTTCTCAAGGTGAAAATGAATCTCTCAATGAAGCTTGGAAGAGGTTCAAATCTATCCTACAAAAATAAAAAGTTTATGATTTTGATGAATTAACTCAAGTGCACATCTTCCGGAATGGCCTCCAATCGGTTCACAAGTCTTTATTGGATGCTACTTCGGGTGGTTCATTAATGTCCAAAAGTGTTGAAGATGCAATTATTGTTATTGATAGGATGACACTCATTGATTATCAAGGAAACCACAACCTTGGAACACCTCAAAGAAAATTGGCCATGATCGAGTTGGGAACAAATGATGCTATTCTTGCTCAAAATAAAATTACTCTCGCAACAAGTGGAGTTGTTGACAAAGCAAATGTCAAAGCTTCCAAAACAAATAAAAGAGATGAAAGAAGTCCCCAACCAAAATCAACATGTAGCAAGTTATGAACTTTGCAAAGATGATTATCCTACCGGCTATTATCCACCAGTTGTTGAAGAAACCAACTATGCGGAAAAAATGTTGAAATAGAAAAAGAGGATGAAATTATGAAGGAAGTTGAAAAAAAAGATGATAAGAAGGAAGTTGAAAAAACTCCCACTTTTGATAATAGTTATAATACCAAGCTTTAGAATATTACCCCAAAGCTGTTATTGTAGGTTTCATAGTCAGTGCAACATGTGAGCCAATTACCTTTAGAAGAGGGAAAGTGGTGCTTACATCTTGCAAGAAATTAACATATTTAGTGTATCTAACATTATCCAGGTTACTATGAGGATCGTCTTCAAAGTCTCAATTATATGTAGAACCATTATTTGTAGATGCTTGAGATCGTCTAAACGTGTCTGAATGTTGAAGGCACGAATAAGATGTTAAAATATGAAATGACCAGAAAATCATCAAAAATTGTGAGTACACTTTTATCTAAATGCTCATACCTGAAGTAGAAATATTATTAGATGATGTTTATGTAAATTTACCAAAACCAAAGATTTCTTCATTTCCTAATTTTCTCATTTAAAAAAAAAATGCAACCCATACTTATTATGTCTGTCATTCTGTCGCTAAAAAAATTCAAACTTCAAAGATTTTAAAATTTGATCTTAAGTCTGTGTTTATGCCAACAATTGTTATACCGTTCTTCCACACCCAACATGTCACAAAAAACAGGCAGATGATTATCCAGCAGCGACATTATCAAGAGAAGTAACAATCCCTGATTCGGAGCAGCTTCGCACCTCTCAACCCAACATTTTCCTTTGAAAAAGTTTCAGATGACTCGACTATGGATTGACTATCCACACTAGAGCTATTGGCATTATACTATGTGTCATCAGCATCTCCATTTCTCTTCGAATTACTTGAAAATTCACTACCACCTGTGAGATTTCTCAGCAAATTCTTGACATACACTAGACCTTACATAAGAAACACGTTAGATATTTTGTAATTTTCATTACTTGTAAAAATTGGCTATGCAAATTGACAGTGATGTTGTTGACAATGATGCGGAAATTTGGAATCTTTACAGTGATTGAGTGGAGATGGACATTTGCATAAATTGGTCGAAAGTTTCCTCAATCTTAGAGCCTTCTCCTTGGTTTTGTTGCGATTGGTATGCACTGCAGTGTAAAATACTTTTACATTGCCATCCACTAGGAATATATTAATCGGCCATGTCATACAATTAACTTAAAATTTACAGTCTGATGTGGCAGAATGCATGAGGGAGATTGGTTGACAGTGTAAAATAATTTTACACTGTCAGTGCATACTAATTATATATATATATATATATATATATATATATATATATATATATATATATATATATATATATATATATATATATATATATATAGGGCATATCAAGTGAGAGAAATTTTAAAATGAGACATGAGAGGAACAAACAACAACCATTAGATCATGATTAAATTTATTTATTAATGTGACTATTAATTTCTCTCTCTTATTAACTTAGATTTCATCTCTCTTATTAATTTAATCTAATGGTTTTTGTTGGTTACTCTCATCTCTCATTTAAAATCACTCTCATTTGATATGCTCCATATATATATATATATATATATATATATATATATATATATATATATATATATATATATATATATATATATATATATATATATATATATATATATATATATATATATATATAGAACAGTAAGTCAGATATTTAACAAAAGAGAGATTCAATCATTATAAACAATTATTTATTGTTGGATATCATCCAACAATCTCCCATGTTTTACACCGGAAAGTAAGAGCAATCTCTAATTGTCCCTCATATATAAGGGATCTCACACGAGATATGGAATATGTTCGAACTTTAATTTAATCTACTCCTTTGTTGCTCATTGCTCATTCACTAACTTGAGCGTTGGAGCGCTAACATTGTAGATTCGTCTGTCCTCTAATATTTATCGAAAGCTTGCTCCACCACACCAAGATTTTATTCCCTATTTTCAATGCACATTATCGGTTAATTAACGGAACAATGGCATTGTATATGGTAATCGACTTTTGATTTATAAAAATTTCACGATCAAATCTTTTTTATTTAAAAATCACAAGCAATTACAACTAACTTGCAGAAAAAGATGGAAATTGATCCAGTTGTCGAAGACATAACAAGTTTCACAAACTCAATATATTTCCCTTTCCTCTCTGTTGATTTTGTTGACGGTGAATCATCCATTGAGAAAGATGATTGAATGCAAGGCATGAATATGACAAATACATCTTAGTATTTTGAGACCATGGAAAAAATGATGGAATTCCTAATACAACACTTGCGCTAGTAGCAACAGTCACCATATTGAACCATTTAGTACTAGGAAACCTTATTGATGACGGAAGCTCCTCAGATTTGATGTACATTCACTACTACAGAAATCACATATTATGACGGTTGTGAAACACATATAATGACGGATTCAGGTCCGTTGTTAGGTAGCATGTGATTGTATGTGTTGTGATCAGATACCTTAAAACTAAGTATAAACAGTTTCTTAATGATCAAGAAACACACAAAGGTTAGGTTTAATAAAGAAGAAAACAACAAGGATTAGTTATTAAACTGCTATTCTTTCCTTTATCTTAGAACAAGATTACAAGTATACAAGAATAACAAAATAACTTCTCTCTCTTGAAATTAGGATTTTATCTTCCTATTTTTCCTTTTGACAAGATTGAGAAACTAGTATCCTATTTATAAGAAAAATAGCACACTAACCTAATGGGCTTTTTAACAATTAACCATTACAAGATAACTTAGGGTACAAGCTAACTTAAACAATTGGGCTTACAAGCAAGGCCCAATTCAACATGCTAACAACCCTAGCAATATTGATTAATGCATGTTAGAACAAACTTCGACTACAATACGCATTACTCGCGAACAGACTTCGACCATACTAGAGTTTGATCCAACATATCACAAATCTCCACCTTGGATCTAACATTATAACATTAAGAAACTAGCTTTCTTCATCCAGCTTTATTAACTGCATACAGTGGAAAAACTTGCAACTAGGCAACGTCTTGGTGATCATATCAACAGCATTATGATCTGTCGAAAACTTCAGCACTTGAACTTCTCCATGCTCGATTACCCCTCTGATGAAATGCAGACTCACATCAATGTGCTTGGTTAGCTCATGATAGGCTGAATTCTTCGACAGATGTATTGCACTTTGACTATCACATTTAACAGTGATAACTCGACCTTGAAGTTTTAGCTCCTTTGCAAAACCTTCAAGCCATAATGCTTCCTTCACAACTTCAATTAGGGCAATATACTCCGCTTCAGTGGTTGATAATGCAACGACCTTCTAAAGTGTTGCTTCCCAACTAATTGTTGTCCCAAACATAGTGAACACATATCCAGAGATAGATTTTCTAGAATCCATACAACCTGCATAATCAGAGTCGACATATTCTTCTATTTCTGATTTACTATCTTCACCCAAGGCTCCACCATAAATTAGGACTCTATTCAAAGACCCGTTTATGTACCTTAAAATCCACTTCAATTGCCAGTGAGCCTTTCCAGGATTCGCCATGTACCTGCTTACAAGACTTACTGCATATGCTATGTCGGGTCTAGTACAGACCATAACATACATCAAAGAACCTACTATGTTAGCATATAGAATGCTATTCATATAAGTTCTTTCAACATCAGTGTTGAGACACTGATCTATACTCAGCTTGAATTAAGGGTTTGTCGGAGTTACAACAGGCTTTGAATTCGACATACCAAACTTTTCGAGAACCTTTTGTAGGTATGCCTCTTGAGATAAGCATAATTTTGAGTGATTTCTATCTCTCCGGATGTCAATCCCAAGAATCCTGGATGCAGCTCCCAGATCCTTCAGGTCAAACTCTTTATTAAGTTTAGCCTTCACCCTCATTACCTCTTCGACACTGTTACTTGCTATTAGAATATCATCCACATAGAGCAACAAAATAACAAATGAATTACCCGGTCGAAATTTGAAGTAAACACAGTGGTCGAACTGACTTCTGATGAAACTTATGTATGCCATGAACTTGTCGAATCTCCTATTCCACTGTCGATGAGATTGTTTCAGTCCATATAAATATCTATTCATTTTTCACACATAATCGTCCTTCCCCTTTCGACATACCCTTCAGGTTGCCTCATCAGGAATGTTTCATCTAGATCACCATACAAGAACGCAGTCTTCACATCTATCTGTTCCAGTTCAAGGTCGAACTGGGCCACCATGGTGAGCAACATTAGAATGCATATGTGCTTCACAGTAGGAGAGAACACATCATTGAAGTTGATACCTTCTTTCTGAGTGAACCCCCTAGCAACCAATCTTGCCTTGTATCTCTTCGACGCAACTCCTTCGGTTCCTTCCTTAACTTTAAAAATCCATTTACAGCTGACTAACCTGGCTCCAGTAGGTTTCTTGATCAGTTCCCAGTGTAGAAGAAAGCTTCAAGGCCTTTATGTTTTTATGAAGACAACTAGTACAAGCTTGGTACGCAAGATAATCTTCACAAAAAGTAAGAGACACAAGCAATCAAACAAGAACATCAAGATCAAGGAAGTACCCTCGCGTATGACTTTATGGATCAAAGTTTCGTCTACAAGCTACAAGTGATGATGATGATTCAAAGGAACGGTATAACATATTTTACTTAAGAATATTTATACAAGTGTTCTTAAAAATCACTTTTCACTTCACAATTATCAGTAACACTTTAAAACCATTTTCAAATACTCATTCTTTTTATAATTAAATCATTTTTTGAAAATCTTTCAGTGTTAATTGATTAACACATTGGTTAACCGATTAACACACTTCAAAATTATGTATTTTGGTATTTTTTAACAGTGTTAACCGATTAACCATATGGTTAACCGATTAACACATGTAAATTACAAATATTTTTTAACGTTGTAAAGGTGTTAACCGATTAACCCATTTGGTTAACCGATTAACACTGTAACAACAAGCAAAAATGGCAGTTGTTCATGGAAAATTGCATTGTTTACCATTCTTCTTACTAGCTATTTTTGCTGTCCCAAAATCACACCTTTTTGGAAAGGTTTTTCATCAGTATAAATTGTTTTCAATTTCAAAATTACAATTAACCTTCTAGAAACAAAATTATCAAAATTACTCACTTTCTAAAAAATCGAATTTTCATTCTAAGTGTTCAAAACCAATTTTGAAAGAAGCCATAAAATTAACCTTCACACTCTCACAACTTTCTTTCCAAAGAACACTTGTATATTTATCTGAGTAACATTTGTTTCAAGAAGAAGATCAATCTTGAAGATTGATAAACAACTTTCTACCAAATATTTCTCAAGAACATTTTTTTGTATTACCTTGTTATCCAGGACTGTTGGAAACAAGTGAAGTGTATTGAAGAGAATTGTTCTTCAACACTTGGAATTACCTATAGGTTTAGATAGTAAGCATCACCATTGGTGTGATTAGGCTTAGCAATTATTCTGAACTATAGTGAAATTCTCTTTCGAGTCGAAAGGAGAGTGGAGTACCCTCGGAGTGTGAGGGGAACCACTATAAACTTCCTGTGTCTCTTTTTCTTTCCTGCTTTTACTTTCAGTCATTAACTAATAACCAGAAAAAGAACCAAGGAACCATACAAGATTGCAAATAATTTTTAAGATCCTAATTCACCGCCCTCTTAGGTGCAATTACTACTTACAATTGGCATCAGAGCAGGTTATCGGTAACCTGTTCCTATCTGATCCAGATGGCTTCCGCAAATAACAATCTTCTATTCAAAGATGGTGGCAGCAGCAACAACCCTTTGTTGTTCTGTGGCGAATATTTCGACTTCTGGAAAATCCGAATGAAAGCACATCTAGAAGCACAAGGAAGTGAAATATGGGAGGCTGTCCATAATGGTCCATTTATTCCTATAACGGTAGTCAATGGTGTCGGCTCATCAAAACCGCAAGGATCATGGGATAATGATGATAAGAAGAAAGTTCTCTACGAAAAAAAAAGGCGATAAATATATTACAAAGTGCACTTGGAATGGATGAATTCTTCTGCATCTCAACATGTTCAACGGCCAAGAAAATTTGGGACACTCTTATTGAAACTCATGAAGGAACCGCCGAAGTCAAACGATCCATATTAAATACTTTTATTCAAGAACTTGATGAACTTTTAAGTGAGTTCAAAATTCTATATAAAAATATTTCATCTCAAAAGAAACTAATATTATTTTTGGAAGAAAAAATTGAGAAAATGGAAAATAATTTTAGAGATGAAAAAGAAAAATTGATTAGGAATTTTGCATGCACTAAATGTGAGTCACTATCTTTTTAAATAGTCCAATTAAAAAGGGTCCTAGAAAGATATGAAAAAGGACAAATTGGATTGGAAAATATTCTTAGTAATCAAATATATTCAAATGATAAAAGTGGTCTTGGTTACTCCAAATTTTCTAAACCAATTTCTAACAAGACCATATTTGTCAAAGCAAAAGAACAAGTTCCTATTGAAAAAGGTGACAATCATAAAAAGGTTCATCAATATATCAAGAAGAAAAGAAACAATAAGAAGAAATATTATCCTCCTAGATATAAAAGCAATTTTGAGCCTACATGTTTCTATTGTGGTATAAAAGGACATACTCCAAATGCATGTTATATTAGAAATTTTAGTCTTTCTCAAGGCCATTATATATGGGTAAAGAAAGGAACTAACTTTGAAGAACCCAAGGCAATTTGGGTACCTAATAAAAATTAATTATTTTTTGTAGGTATTCTTGAAGACCTCTTCAAATGAATGGTATCTTGATAGTGGATGTTCGAGGCACATGACGGGTGACCTAAGCAAATTTTCACATCTAACGCTTAAAGCCAAAGGATTTGTTACTTATGGTGACAACAACAAAGGAAGAATCCTTGGCGTAGGCATCGTTGGTTCACCGCCTTCAACAACTATAAAGGATGTCCTATATGTGGAAGGTCTAAAGCATAGTCTACTTAGCATTAATCAATTGTGTGACCGAGGTTTCAAAATTAACTTCACTAAAAATGAATGTTTGATTGAAAACGAAGTTACTCATGAAGTTATGCTAAAAGGTAAAAGAGTTAATAATATATTTTTAATTTCCTTGGATAACGTATCTTTGAATGTTAGATGTTTCTTGGCAAGCAACAATGAATCATGGTTATGGCATAAGAGGTTTGCTCACATTCATATGGAGCACTTGAATAAATTAATCAAACATGACTTGGTTATTGGATTTTCGAAGATCAAATTCATCAAAGATAAGTTATGCGACGCTTGTCAAAAAGGAAAACAAACCAAATCAACTTTCACATCCAAGAATATGATGTCCACAACTAGGCCACTACAATTGTTGCATATGGATCTCTTTGGTCCATCTAGAACAAAAAGCTTTGGAGGTAATGTTTTCGCTTTGGTTATTGTTGATGATTATTCTAGATTTTGTTGGACTTACTTTTTAGTGCAGAAAAGTGATGCTTTTAAAGCATTTAAGAAGTTTGAAATACAAATTCAAAATGAAAAAGCGCTAACAATTGTCTCCATAAGAAGCGACCATGGTGGAGAATTCCAGAACGCTTTATTTGATGAATTCTGCGAGGAAAATGAAATCTCACACAATTTTTCCTCACCAAGAACTCCACAGCAAAATGGTGTCGTGGAAAGGAAGAATCAGTCATTGGTGGAACATGCAAGAATAATGTTAAGTGACTCAAATCTTCCAAAGTAATTTTGGGCGGATGCGGTGAGTATGGCATGTTTTGTAAGTAACCGGGTCAATATTAGACCATTCTCAAGAAAACCCCCTATGAAATTTTCAAAGGGAGAAAGCCAAATATTTCCTACTTTCACATATTTGGATGTAAGTGTTTTGTCTTGAACAACGACAAAGACAACCTAGGTAAGTTTGATGAAAAATCAGATGAAGGTATATTTCTTGGTTATTCCCTTACTAGTAAAGCTTTTAGAATTTACAATAAAAGAACATTAACTATTGAAGAATCTATGCATGTCATATTTGATGAATTTAACCCCTCCGAGGAGGATATTGTATTTTGTGATAATGATGATGAATTTGTAGAAATTCCCGAAGAAGATACTTCTGAAAATATCATTAAAGAACAAGATAGAGTCGTTCAACAAGATTCCAATGTCAAAAATCTACCAAAAGAATGGAGGAGTCATAGAGATCATCCTATCGACAAAGTGATCGGAGACATAAGTCAAGGTGTTGCTACAAGATTAAATCTCACAGATGCATGCTTGAACATGGCATTCGTATCTCAAATAGAACCTTCCAAAGTTGGTGAAGCTCTTGAGGATGATCAATGGATTATTGTTATACAAGAGGAATTAAACCAATTCGAGAGGAATCAAGTTTGCGAACTTGTTCCTAAACTAAAAGATAAACACATCATCGGAACAAGATGGGTGTTTAAGAACAAACTTGATGAAAATGGAATAATTGTTCAAAACAAAGCAAGATTAGTGGCTCAAGGGTATAATAAAGAGGAAGGAATTGACTTTGAGGAAACATTTGCTCCGGTTGCAAGGTTAGAAGCTATTCGTTTATTACTTGCTTATGCATGTTCAATGAATTTTCAACTTTTTCAGATGGACGTCAAAAGCGCCTTCTTGAACGGATACATCAATGAAGAAGTCTATGTCAAACAACCTCCGGGCTTTGAAGACTTCAAGCATCCTTCACATGTATACAAATTGAAGAAAACTCTCTATGGTCTAAAGCAAACAGCAAGGGCATGGTATGATCGTCTAAGTAGTTTCTTATGCGAAAAAGGATTTGAAAAAGTCAAGGTAGACAAGACTTTATTCATCAAAAAGATAAAGTATAATACCTTACTTGTTCAAGTATATGTGGACGACATCATCTTCGGTTCAACAAATAAGGGATTATGTGAAGAATTTGCTTCAATGATGCAAGGCGAGTTTGAAATGTCTATGATGGGAAAGATGAATTACTTCCTTGGATTACAAATCAAGCAATTAAAAGACGGAATATTTATCAACCAATCAAAGTATTGCAAAGAGTTGTTAAAGAGATTTGATATGGATGATTGTAAAGCTACGTCAACACCAATGGGATTCGGAACCTACGTCGATCAAGACGAATCAGGAAAATCAATTGATATTACAAAGTATCGAGGTATGATTGGTTCTTTATTATATTTGACGGCAAGCCGTCCTGACATAATGTTTAGTGTTTGTTTATGTGCTCGCTTCCAAGCAAATCCAAAGGAGTCACATATCACGGAAGTCAAAAGAATCATGAAATATCTCAAGGGAACTTCGAACGTCAGCTTATGGTATCCAAAAGGTAGTGTTTGTACTTTAATTGGTTATTTTGACGCGGATTATGCAGGCTGTAAAACTGATCGAAAAAGCACGAGTGGAACCTGTCACATCCTCGAAAATGCATTGGTTTCGTGGTCATGTAAGAAACAAGCATGTGTTGCTCTTAGTACGGCTGAAGCAGAATACATAGCGGCGGGAAGCTGTTGTGCACAAAACCTTTGGCTGAAGCAATAATTAAGCGACTACGGAATTGATCTTGGATGCATTCCTCTTCGATGCGACAACACAAGTGCGATTAACATCACAAAAAATCCGGTCATGCACTCAAGAACCAAACACATCGACATTCGACATCATTTCCTCAGTGATCACGTGCTTAAAGGAGATGTCGAAGTCACTCTTGTGGATACGCATAACCAACTCGCCGACATATTTACGAAGCCACTCGCAAAAGAACCATTCTTTAAGATTCGACGAGAACTCGTAATTCTCGATGAAGGTGACATCTAATCTCTTCATAAGTTAATGTGTGTAGAATCTATGTTTTCCAACTTCTTTTCTTACTGTTTTTAAGCTTTTTTCTGAAATTTCGAAGGTGTTAACCGATTAAACCCTAGGGTTAACCGATTAACACTGTTAATTTTTGTTTCTGAATTAATTTTTTAATGTGTTAACCGATTAACCCCTAGGGTTAACCGATTAACACTGTTATTATTTATTTTGAAAATTAAATTTTTAATATCTTAACCGATTAACCCCCACGGTTAATCGATTAACACTGTTAATTTTTCAAAAATCAGAAACGAAAATTGGTCAAAATTTTGGTTAATGGGCTTTAAGTGCTTTTTATGTGCGGGGCATGTGCTTTTTAATTATCTCAACCACTATTCTTCGAAAACATTTTCTTCTTGTTTGACTACAAGTAAATACACTCTTCCAACTTCTACCCATCCATAACCTTCACTTAAATACCCATTAAAACCTCTCTCTATATAAACCTCTCCTACTTTATCTTCTTCATCACAACACAAAACCCTAAAAATTCAGAAGAACCTCCAACCCTCAGAAACTCAGAACCTCATCCATGGCTCCAAACAACAAAGGAAAGGAAAAGCTACCAGAGAGCAGCTCCGCAACTGATGAAGACTTTGCTCCCATGGAATCAACAAAGAAGCGCAGAATGGATTTCAAAGTCCGGGTTCGTCAACTTTTTCCGGTAAAGTATGTCAATCTTAGAGCTTTTCCAGAACCCTCTTTTGATTTCTCGGCATTGTTGAAATATCAAAAGATCAATAACTTTGTTGCTGATAACGGACGGTGTTGTCAGGATTTAGTCATATCTTTTATGAACAAACTGTCAATTTAATTCAATGAGAATGAACAACACATGTTGGTTACTTCGGTTCGTGATTTTGAGTTGAATGAAGATTTATCACAAATTGCTGCATCTCTCAAAATCCCTTACACAGGATTTTTTCTTCGGAAAGGTGTCAATCATGTGGAAGGACTGTTAGAACACAAATTGGTTCTTAATAATAACTCTTTGTTTTGATGATAACTGTTAGGAAATTTTATATTTAAGAATTATATACTCTAAAATTTGTTTAAGAGTTTTACTGCAGATTGAAATGAAATTAACTCTCTAGAAGCAAATCTGAATTGTATACAAGAAGTTATCTAGACTCTGAAGCGCCAGATGCACTCATTAGAAGAATCTGATTGCTGTTTACAGAAGATCCTGAGCGTAGTCTCCAGAAGGATCTGAAGCAAGAAGCTCCAGAAGATTCTGAAGCTAGTCAGAAGCATCTGAAGCTTAGAAGAATATTGTATGAAGAGTTTCTCAAAGCATAATTTCTACAGAAGTTTCTGAAAGTACTAACACTGCCAAGTACTGAAGTTTTGTATCAAATATGCTCTGATGATCAACACGCTGAAAGCACACATTCTGCAGAAGACTCTGATACAGCAAAGTTCTGAACATCATTAGAAGACTCTGACTCAATCAGACTCTGAAGAACTTGCTGAAAACTGAAGAAGTAATATTCAAAGATTATATCCGTTGGAGTAAATCAAACGTCTCTTTCCTCATTTGTGCTAGACACAATAACACAGACAAGAATGATTTTTCTGTGCTATCTACTTCTAGGAAAGGTCACTTGATGTGAAGACAAAAAGGCTCAGACCTTTTTGGGACTCTCCTTTCAACGCTCAGCTTCCTTGGATCAGCTGCCTATAAAAGGAAGACTCCGCCAAATTCTTCAGTTACACAATTTGCTGAAAAGAAATCATATTATTCAAGCTCTCATTCTTTCATATTCTTCCTAGAATTTCTTGTACTTAAACTTAAGAGAAAAATCACTGTTGTGATAAAAGCTTTATAGAAGCATTAATACTCTTGTATTTGATTTACATTGATTGTAAAGGTTTTTCCTTAAGACGATTCAGTTGGAATCAGTAGCTCTTGAGAAGACTAAGAACAGTTGTTCTTAAGTGTTACTATTGTAATCAGTTTGATTAAATAGTGGATTAAGTCCTTGTTGAGAAAGGCAAATCACTCTATAAAAGGTGGACTGGAGTAGTTGTTTTAAACGAACCAGGATAAAAATAATTGTGTCATTATTTTTAAAGTCTTAATCTTTCATACTTATTCAACCCCCCCTTCTAAGTATTATCTCACCTTCAGTTGGCATCAGAGCTCCGGTTCTGTGTGTGCTACCACTTAACAGTGTCAGTAAAGATCCAGAGAGAAATACTTTGATATATATTTATTTGTTACAATGGCTGATAATTCAATATCCAATATTAATAATAAATATGAAGAAAGGGACAGGATCAGCACCAAACCCCCAATGTTTGATGGGGAGAAATTTGACTACTGGAAAGACAGAATTGAGAGTTTTTTCCTAGGATATGATGCTGATCTATGGGATCTAGTCATAGATGGATATGTCCATCCCACATATGGGAATGGCAAGAAGATTGACAGAAAATCTATGACAGATGCTCAGAAGAAAGATTTTAGAAATCATCACAAAGCCATGACTATATTATTGAATGTAATTTCACATACTGAGTATGAAAAAATTACAAACAGGGAAACTGCTTTTGAGATGTTTGAATCCCTAAAAATGACTCATGAGGGAAATTCTCAAGTTAAGGAGACAAAAGCTCTGGCTCTGATCCAGAAGTATGAGGCCTTCAAAATGGAAGACTCTGAATCTGTTGAAGCCATGTTCTCCAGATTTCAGATACTCACTGCTGGGCTGAAAGTTCTGGACAAGGGATACTCTACATCAGATCACGTAAAGAAAATCATCAGAAGTCTGCCTACCAAATGGAGACCAATGGTGACTGCCTTGAAGATGGCTAAAGATATGAACAAGATCTCTCTAGAAGAACTCATCAACTCACTGAGGACCCATGAGACTGAGCTTGAGGAAGATGAACCTCAGAAGAAAGAAAAAGGTAATCGGTTGCATTAAAATCTAACAAAATTGCTAAAGCTTTCCAGGTCATTCAAGAAAGCTCTGAAGAATCTTCTTCTGAAGAAGAAGATGAGTTATCCATGCTGTCCAGAAGGATCAACAGACTCTGGAAGCACAAAGGAAAGAAGTTCAACAACTTCAGAAGATCTGATAATAGAAAGGAATCTTTTGGACACAGAAGATCTGCCAAGAAAAAAGTTGTGTGCTATGAGTGCAAAGAACCTGGGCACTACAAGAATGATTGCCCCAAACTTCAGAAAGAAAAACCCAAGAAGAAGTTTAACAAAAAGAAGAAGGTTCTAATGGCAACATGGGATGACTCAGATGAATCTGAATCATCTTCTGAATCAGAAGAAGAATGTGCTAATGTTGCACTGATGGCCAGCACAGAGGATCAAGAGGAAGGTACCTCAGGATATGAATCAGATTCTGAATCTGATGATGACGCAGAAGAGGTAATGGCTAAACTTACCAAAGAAGAACTTACAAAAGTTTTAACAGAAGTTCTTAAAAGTTATAACAATATCAAACTCAAATACAAGAAGCTGAAAAGCAATCTTGAATCTGAGATTGATCTTCTGAAAACAGAACTTGTTGAGCAAAAAGAAATAAATCTGAAAATCAAAAATGACTTTGAAATAACTCAACAAGAATCTGAATCTGAGACTAAGTCATGTGAAAACATTTTAGAAAAATATGACTCTAGCTTTCAGAGATTTCTTACTAAGAGCATAGACAGAAGCAAGATGGCTTCTATGATTTATGGTGTTAGTGGAAACAACAGAAGAGGTATTGGATATGAATCTTCATCTGGAAGCAATCCAAAACCTGTTGACAAACTTTTCATCAAGAAGACACCTCTGTATTCTCAATTTAAATTTGGTCACTTAAATGACATTAAACACACAAGCTCTGAGAAGAATACTTATGTGTTTAAACCCAAGGCAAGTCAGAATAAACATTATGTTGAAAAACAGAAGTTTAGACAAACCTACAAACCAACTAACCCCAAAGGACCCAAGAAGATCTGGGTACCTAAAAACAAAATAATTCCTGTTGCAGATGTTCTTAGCAGCAAGGTCAGGACGCCAATCATGGTACCTGGACTCTGGATGCTCACGACACATGACAGGAGAAAAGTCTATGTTCCAAAGCCTGGAACTTACTGGAGTGACGTGAAGTTTGGAGGGAACCAAAAGGGCAAGATCATTGGATCTGGCACTATTGGAAATGGTAAACTTCCCTCTATTACTAATGTTTTACTTGTTGAAGGGTTAAAGCATAACTTATTGTCCATAAGTCAATTAAGTGACAATGGTTATGATATTACCTTTAATCAAAAATGTTGTAAAGCTATTAGTCAAAAGGATGGCTCTATCCTATTTAGTGGTAAGAGGAAAAACAACATTTATAAAATAAATCTTTCAGAACTTAAAGTTCAAAATGTTAAATGCCTCTTGTCTGTAAATGAAGAGCAATGGGTCTGGCACAGAAGATTGGGCCATATTAATATGAGACGTATATCTCAGATTAATAAACTTAATCTTGTCAGAGGACTCCCTAATCTGAAGTTCACTTCAGATGCTCTTTGTGAAGCATGCCAGAAAAGGAAGTTTTCAAAAACATCTTTCAAATCAAAAAATGTTGTTTCTACTTCTAAACCACTAGAATTACTTCATATTGATCTGTTTGGACCAGTGAAAACTGCATCCATCAGAGGCAAGAAGTATGGATTAGTCATTGTTGATGACTTTAGTTGATGGACATGGGTAAAGTTCTTAAAACACAAGGATGAGTCACATTCTGTGTTCTTTGACTTCTGCAAGCAAGTCCAGAATGAAAAGAATTTTAAAATTATAAAAGTCAGAAGTGATCATGGTGGTGAATTTGAAAATAAATATTTTGAAAAATATTTTTCTGAAAATGGCATTGCTCATGATTTTTCCTGTCCTAGAACTCCACAACAGAATGGGGTTGTAGAGAGGAAAAACAGAACTTTGCAAGAAATGGCCAGAACCATGATCAATGAGACAAATCTGGAAAAACATTTTTGGGCAGAAGCAATCAATACAGCTTGTTACATTCAGAATAGAGTGTCTGTTAGACCTCTTCTGAAGAAGACTCCTTATGAACTGTGGAAGAACAAAAAGCCCAACATTTCTTATTTTCATCCTTTTGGATGTATTTGCTATATGTTAAACACTAAGGAAAATCTGAGCAAGTTTGATTCCAAAGCACAGAAGTGTTTCATGCTTGGATATTCTGAACGCTCTAAAGGCTACAGAGTATACAACACTGAGACACAGATTGTGGAAGAATCCATTCATGTCAGATTTGATGATAAGCTTGGCTCTAAAAAGCCAAAGCAGTTTGATAACTCTGCAGATAGGGAAGTAGTCTTTATTGACTCTGAAGTTCCAGAAGCAGACAAAATTCAAGTGAAGGAACCAGAAGCAACTCCAGATGCTACTCTTTTAACTTCTCAGATGAATAATCTAAACATTTCTGAATAGTCAACTATTAGAGGATCATCATCCAGAATTAAAGCTTCTCATCCAGAGGATGTCATTATTGGAAAGAAGGATGATCCCATCATAACAAAATCCTTTCTAAGATCATCTGAAGCATCACTATTTGGACTAGTGTCAGAAATTGAACCATCTTCTGTAGATGAAGCTCTGCAAGACAATGATTGGATTATTGCCATGCAAGAAGAGCTAAATCAATTCAGCAAAAATGATGTATGGGATCTAGTTCAGAGACCTCAAGGATTCAATATAATTGGTACAAAATGGGTCTTCAGAAATAAGCTAAATGAGAAAGGAGAAGTTGAGAGGAACAAGGCAAGGCTGGTTGCTCAAGGGTACAGTCAGCAAGAAGGTATTGATTACACTGAGACATATGCTCCAGTGGCAAGGTTAGAATCTATACGCCTTCTTATTTCCTTTGCTGCACAAAATAACATCACTCTGTATCAGATGGATGTTAAAAGTGCCTTTCTTAATGGTATTATAGAAGAGGAAGTTTATGTCCACCAACCTCCTGGTTTTGAAAATGAAAAATTTCCAGATCATGTTTTCAAATTAAATAAATCTCTATATGGATTAAAACAAGCTCCCATAGCTTGGTATGAGAGATTGAGCAATTTTCTTCTGGAGAAGAATTTCATCAGAGGCAAAGTGGATACAACACTCTTTTGTAAAACAATTAAGAAAGATCTTCTAATTTGCCAAATTTATGTAGATGATATTATTTTTGGATCAACAAATATTATGCTTGGAAAGGAGTTTGCTACATGTATGCAGGCAGAATTTGAAATGAGCATGATGGGAGAACTCAGATTCTTTCTAGGAATCCAAGTTAATCAAACTCCAGAGTGCACCTACATACATCAGACAAAATATGTTAAAGAACTTCTGAAGAAATTTAACATGTCTGAAAGCAAGCTGGCAAAGACTCCAATGCATCCTACTAGCTCACTTGGCAAGGAAGAGGTAAGTAAGAAAGTAGACCAGAAGCTCTACAGAGGTATGATTGGCTCTCTTCTTTATCTTACTGCTTCTAGACCTGACATATTGTCCAGTGTTTGTCTGTGTGCTAGATTCCAATCAGATCCTAGAGAATCACACTTGACAGCTGTCAAGAGGATTCTAAGGTATCTTAAAGGTACTTCTAATGTGGGTTTGTGTTACAGAAAATCTGATGATTTCAAATTAGTTGGATTCTGTGATGCTGACTACGCTGGAGACAAAGTGGAAAGAAAAAGTACTTCTGGAAGTTGTCAATTTCTAGGAAGAAATCTAATCTCCTGGTACAGCAAGAAGCAACCCACAATTGCACTTTCAACCACAGAGGCTGAATACATTGCTGCTGCTGGATGTAGCACGCAGATGCTCTGGATGAAGAGTCAACTAGAAGATTATCAAATTTTTGAAAGTAACATTTCTATCTTTTGTGATAATACTTCTGCTATATGTTTGTCCAAGAATCCCATTTTACATTCTAAGGCAAAACATATAGAAATTAAGCATCATTTCATCAGAGACTATGTTCAGAAGGGAATCATAAATTTAGCCTTTGTTGATACAGATCATCAATGGGCAGATATTTTTACAAAACCCCTTGTTGAAGATAGATTCAATTTTATTCTGAAAAATATTGGTATGGATTTTTGTCCAGAATGATATTTATCATAAGCAAATTTTTACAGATGCAAAAATGCTTAATGCTCTGAAGTATTTCTTCTGATTGTTTATTTTATTCTGATCAATATTTCCTTTGTGAAACTCTGAACTAACAATCTTTAGAAGATCTGAACGTTGGCTAACGTTTCATTTCTTAAGAGTATTCAGAACAACATGCAAGCAACCACGTGTCACACCAAATCTGAAGAGGTGGCGTGTACACAACTGAAGAGACGTTTGAGGTGAAGTTTGAATAGTGAGAATCTTGGTTTTCCCCCCAAATTGTCAGAAGCAATTAATGTTTTGAAATGATTATTATTCTCTTCATTTAATGCTTGTTCAAACGTGCATTTTTCTGACTGTTGATTTGCCTAAGTGTTTTAGTATAAATACATGTCTTGTATTCACTTTCACACTTTTCACATTCTCAGTAATTACATGTGTTTTCATCTCCTCTTTTCTCTGCATAAAAACCCTATACCTAAGCGTTTGACAAAGCATTCTTCAATGGCATCTTCATCATCAACAACTGCTCAATTCCAATCTTCTATGGCTGCTGTAACTTCAAAAAATATGGGTGTTGCTCCATACTCTCCTCCCAAAAGAACTCTTCTAACCCCTGTTGATAAGTTGGAAGTTCTATGTGAATCTATGGTTGAGTTTGATTCACTGGCAGAAAATGGGTTTGAGTTTCGTTCCATAATTGGAGCTCAAGGATGGGTTAAGTATTTTGATAGGCTCTTTAGACCAGTTTACCCTCTCCTTGTGAAAGAATTCTGGATTCATGCATCAGTTTACCCCAAGTTCATCTTATCTTCTGTGCTGGGAAAAGAAATTATTATCACAGAAGATCTGATAAGAAAATTAATATGATATGAAGAAACAGATGGTGTTTCCCACTTGCCAGCTGGGCGTGTGGACATGGATGAGGTTTATGAAGAAGTAATGACTGTTGGTCAAGCTTCTAACAAATTCAAAGATCTGAAGCCTGATTACAAGATATGGGCCAAGATCTTCATGGGATGCATCCACCACAGGAAGTCAACAAATTCTCCAGACTATGTCAATAATGAACAGCTCTATTTCATGTATTGCCTTAGTCAGAGCACCAAGGTAGATCTTCCATACATTCTGTTTATGCATCTGTGGAACCATATCAATGCATCTAGAGAATATGTGAAAGAGAAAGGACAGAAGATCAGAACTTGGATCCCCTTTGGAAGGTTGATCTCAGATCTTCTTACTGAGAATGGCTTGGTAACTGCTTTGTACGCTGCTGGAGTTACAGAGGAATTAGAATTTATAATGGGAAAGCCTCTGAATGCTAAAAGTCTTCTGAGACTCAAAATTGTTGATGAACTCACAACAACTCCCAAGAAGCTAAATATGTCAGAATTGAACAAGAGGGTTCCTGTAGATGACTTTCATTTATTCTTTGCTGAAGAACCCAGACATATAGTGGTTATGTATATTGATGAATGCAAGAAGGAAGGAAAACCTGTTCCTGCTAATGTGATTCAGCTAGCTAGACAACCACTACCAGATGCAGGAGAAGAAGAAGCACAACTCCAGAGGCAAAGGACTCATCCTGTAGAAGAATCTGCACCTGCTCAGAAGAAGATCAAGATTGCTGAGAAGCCAAAGAAGCTCTTAAAGAGAAAAGAATCTGAAGAAGCTGCTTCTGTACCTACCAAAAGGATCAAAATAAAAGGTACTAAATCTTCTGTATCTTCTGCAAAACTTGTTATTAATGATTCTAATGTTAAGTCTGTTCCAAAACCACCTTCAACACAAACCACTTCTGTCACTGCTCCTAGCTCCATATCACCACAAAAACAAACAACAACACCAACAGTTTTTGTACCAAAACCATCTCAACCCAAAATTCATATCAAACAATTTGTTCCACGACCTCAACCATCAGAACAACAACCATCAGAATAACAACCATCAGAACAACAAACATTTGTTCAACAACAAACCTCTGAACATCCAGAGAACCAACCAAAAGAAGTTCAACCAGAAAAAGCCTTTAACAATCCACCTTCTGAACCCATTGCACCTGTTACTTCTGAACCTGCAAAAGTAACTTCTGCTCCAGTCTCATCAGAACCAATATCTGTTTCATCTGATTCACCCATCTCAGAACAACCATCCAAACCATCTGAAATTCATTCAGAACCTACCAATACTTTTGAACCTCACATCCCTGAGACAGAAGTTCTTGATGTCACACCACTAAAAACGGTGTTTCAAGTATCTTTTACCTCTTGTACACCAACCACATCCTCTAACTCCTCAGAATCAGAAATCCACCCAGATTTTCTAATCTCTCCATCTGACAAATACTCTGAGATAAACCAACCTAAAACTACCATACCTTCAAAAACTCCCATTCCAGATCCTATTCCTCCACCTGCACCATCATCTGAGATATTAATCCCCAATTCCAATCCAACATCTTCTATATCTTGTGCCCAAGTTTCTTCTCTTTTTCATAATCTGTCTTATGGTTTCAAACTGAAAAAATTTTATGACAGAGTTGAACCTTCTGAACCCCTCAACCCTTTGAAACCAAAATCCACAATGATCCTTCCATCTGTGATTCTTGATTACTTAAAATCTATGCCAGATGTAGAACCTTTAGCAACCATATCACATTCTGCAAAATCTGATAAAGCTGTTGTTTCAGCTCTGCAAATTGCATCTGATAACACTGTTGCATCTGTTGAATCACCAAAATCTGCTTTCACACCCTACTCAAATGCATCTTTTGATGTTGTTACCCCTCACAGAAGACCAAAACCTCATTTGCTTAATGCTTTAGTCAGATCTAAAGAAAAAGCTCCTGAGATACCCTTCATTCCATATTATCCTCCTCCTCTGATTTCCATCCAAAAATCACTTTTTCCACCAACTCCCCAACCTAAACCTATAACTCTGGAAACCTTGTTACGACCACAGCCCAGACTTAATATTGATCATTTATTTCAAACATTTTTACAAGAAATACAGATGTACTTAGGTACTGTTCAGAAGAAATGCTCAGAAACATTGGATGCCAAAGAATCTGACATCATCTGGAACGGATTCATCAACAGATTCAACACTGTAGCTTCAAGTCTGAAGAATGTCTGTTCTGATGATGCAAAGCTCAGAGCTGAAAGGACTCTCTTCTGGACTGTCAACAAAACTGAACCTCTGCTTCGTTTAGATGCTCCTCCACCATCAACAGAATCCACTGATAATGCATTGGCTATGACTCTGGTAGACCCCTCCTCAGAATCTACAGAACCAATGGAAATTGACTCTGTTCAGGCTACAGAACCTCATCATAATTCTTCATCTGAGATAAAGAAAGAACATCCAGATTTTGAAGATAAGATTGCTACTCTGGAAGCTGGACAGTCAGAGATAAAATCCTGGATGGCTAAGTAGGATAAGAAGTCTGAGGATATGACAGAATGGATGTCAAAGCAAGATGAAAAGAATGAAACTATGACTAAGTGGATGTCCAAGAAAGAGCAATCATCCTCTGAGATTACAGATCTATTGAAGATGCTTTTGTCCAAGCACTCTTATATTTTTTTCATTCTAATGTTTTTGCATCTGATTGTTTGCATCTGTACCTTATTGCTATATCTTCTAATGTTTGCCTATGTACTCTTGATCTGATCTTTTGAATGAATCAAAGTTTTCTCCATTGAATTATCTTATTTTTTTATTTCCTTTTATTTGTCTTTTTTAAAAGTTTTTACTTTTTGCTTATGAAAAAAAAGGGGGAGAAAATATAGATCTGAACTGTTTAATATAACTTCACCAGAATGAAACTTCAGACATATCTATTTTATCTAACATTTAATCTGACTATTTCAGAACATTTGATAAGTACATTCTATAAAAGAAACTCTGAGTCTCTCAGATCATTTGTCTTTTATCAAACTCTGAATCTTAAATCTGCAAGACATTCTGACCTTCAAATGTTAAAAGAACAAACAAGATCTAACTCTGAAGATTACTCAAAAAAAAGGGAAGTTTCTATTCCTTATTCATATTTAACTCAGGGGGAGATTCATCATCTCAGGGGGAGTTATAATTCCATATGTTCAGTTAAATAAAATTTCTGATACTTTTTGTCATCATCAAAAAGGGGGAGATTGTTAGAACACAGATTGGTTCTTAATAATAACTCTTTGTTTTGATGATAACTGTTAGGAAATTTTATATTTAAGAATTATATACTCTAAAATTTGTTTGAGAGTTTTACTGCAGATTGAAATGAAATTAACTCTCTAGAAGCAAATCTGAATTGTATACAAGAAGTTATCTAGACTCTGAAGCGCCAGATGCACTCATTAGAAGAATCTGATTGCTGTTAACAGAAGATCCTGAGCGTAGTCTCCAGAAGGATCTGAAGCTAGAAGCTCCAGAAGATTCTGAAGCTAGTCAGAAGCATCTGAAGCTTAGAAGAATATTGTATGAAGAGTTTCTCAAAGCATAATTTCTACAGAAGTTTCTGAAAGTACTAACGCTGCCAAGTACTGAAGTTCTGTGTCAAATATGCTCTGATGATCAACACGCTGAAAGCACATATGCTGCAGAAGACTCTGATACAGCAAAGTTCTGAACATCATTAGAAGACTCTGACTCAATTAGACTCTGAAGAACTTGCTGAAAACTGAAGAAGAAATATTCAAAGATTATATCCGTTGGAGTAAATCAAACGTCTCTTTCCTCATTTGTGCTAGACACAATAACACAGACAAAAAGGATTTTTCTGTGCTATCTACTTCTAGGAAAGGTTACTTGATGTGAAGACAAAAAGGCTCAGACCTTTTTGGGACTCTCCTTTCAACGCTCAGCTTCCTTGGATTAGCTGCCTATAAAAGGAAGACTCCACCAAATTCTTCAGTTACACAATTTGCTGAAAAGAAATCATATTATTCAAGCTCTCATTCTTTCATATTCTTCCTAGAATTTCTTGTACTTAAACTTAAGAGAAAAATCATTGTTGTGATAAAAGCTTTATAGAAGCATTAATACTCTTGTATTTGATTTACATTGATTGTAAAGGTTTTTTCCTTAAGAGGATTCAGTTGGAATCAGTAGCTCTTGAGAAGACTAAGAACAGTTGTTCTTAGGTGTTACTATTGTAATCAGTTTGATTAAATAGTGGATTAAGTCCTTGTTGAGAAAGGCAAATCACTCTAGAAAGGGTGGACTGGAGTAGTTGTTTTAAACGAACCAGGATAAAAATAATTGTGTCATTATTTTTAAAGTCTTAATCTTTCATACTTATTCAACCCCCCCTTCTAAGTATTATCTCACCTTCAAGGACCCTGGGCAAACTACGATAAAATGGAATATTGTTATCGTATCTGCAGGTTTCCAAGAGAAGCTGTTATTATGGGTCAAAGGACTGCTCGCACACTGTGTTACGTGAAGAATCTGACCGTCAATGATCGGATGTTACATTATATTATCTGCTATGTGTTGATTCCGAAAGACTCGAATCATTCTCAGATTAATGATTTGGAGATGCAACCGATGTTTGCTATCAAGAACAGGATTAAAGTCAATTGGATTCTAACCATGATGTACCATCTTCAGCAACAACTCACCTTGTCCACTCGGCTTCCATATGTGCGGCTAATCTCAAGAATTCTCGAGCTAACTGATTTAGATCAGAACCGAGAACCCGCAATTACCCTGAAATCGAAGGAAAACGAAATTAATGAGATTACAATAATCAAAAATACCGGCATCATCAAAGATACTGATGGAATATACAAGTATGCAGAAGACTGATTTTCCTCCACAAACCATCCCTATCCCATTCCGGAAGGTGGAATCACCAATGAATTTCTCTATATTACTATGATGAATCAGCATAGAGAAACCACTCGGGCTATCACCTCTCTCAGAAATCTTGTGCTCAACTCTCAAACTTCCAATACCGGATACAATGAAGATGAGGATGGTAGTGAAGAGGAAGAATATGACAATGAGGATATGTCGGATGATGACAATTGAAAAGCACTTGTTGTTGTTTTTTGTTGCTTTCTAGTATTTGTTTAAGTTTAAGTTTTATGTTTCGTATTTGTATTAGTAATCTTACAATGTGCGTCTGTTTTATTTCGTATCGTATCAACAAAATTCGGTTTTATGTGATAAGTGCTTGTCATTATGTTTTTACTATGTATGCTTGTTTTTTCTTTTACTTTCATTGCTCCTCTTCCATTTTGCTAATGACAAAGGGGGAGAAGGATTGGTCTCTAACATTTCCCTATGCAGCAAAGTTCTATCTCTCTTGTATTTAGGGGGAGATCTCTAACTTAGGGGGAGACATGTAGAGAACCAAGTATCAAAGAAATTTTTTCAAAGAATCGGTTGTCATCATCAAAAGGGGGAGACTGTAGAAGTAAGCTTCAAGGCCTTTATGTTTTGATGAAAACAACTAGTACAAGCTTGGTACGCAAGATAATCTTCGCAAAAAGTAAGAGACGTAAGCAATCAAACAAGAACATCAAGATCAAGGAAGTACCCTCGCGTATGACTTTATGGATCAAAGTTTCGTCTACAAGCTACAAGTGATGATGATGATTCATAGGAACGGTATAACATATTTTACTTAAGAATATTTATACAAGTGTTCTTAAAAATCACTTTTCACTTCACAATCATCACTAACACTTTAAAACCATTTTCGAATACTCATTCTTTTTATAATTAAATCATTTTCTGAAAATCTTTCATTTTTAATCGATTAACACATTGGTTAACCGATTAACACACTTCAAAATTATGTGTTTTGGGATTTTTTTTAACAGTGTTAACCGATTAACACATGTAGATTTCAAATATTTTTGAACATTGTAAAGGTGTTAACCAATTAACCCATTTGGTTAACCGATTAACACTGTAACAGCAAGCAAAAATGGCAATTGTTCATGGAAAATTGCATTGTTTACCATTCTTCTTACTGGCTATTTTTGTTGTCCCAAAATCACACCTTTTTGGAAAGTTTTTTCATTAGTATAAATTGTTTTCAATTTCAAAATTACAATTAACCTTCTAGAAACAAAATTATCAAAATTACTCACTTTCTAAAAAATCTGAATTTTCATTCTAAGTGTTCAAAACCAATTTTGAAAGAAGCCATAAAATTAACCTTCACACTCTCACAGCTTTCTTTCACAAAGAACACTTGTATATTCATCTGAGTAACATTTGTTTCAAGAAGAAGATTAATCTTGAAGATTGATAAACAACTTTCTATCAAATATTTCTCAAGAACATTTTTCTGTATTACCTTGTTATCCAGGACTGTTGGAAACAAGTGAAGTGTATTGAAGAGGATTGTTCTTCAACACTTAGAATTACCTATAGGTTTAGATAGTAAGCATCATCGTTGGTGTGATTAGGCTTAGCAATTATTCTGAACTATAGTGAAATTCTCTTTCGAGTCGAAAGGGGAGTGGAGTACCCTCGGAGTGTGAGGGGAACCACTATAAACTTCCTGTGTCTCTTTTTCTTTCCTGCCTTTACTTTCAGTCACTAACTAATAACCAGAAAAAGAACCAAGGAATCATACAAGATTGTAAATAATTTTTAAGATCCTAAGTCACCCCCCCCCCCCCTCTTAGGCGCAATTACTACTTACACCCAGGTGTTGTTATAATGAAGAGATTTCATCTCATCATCTATGGCCCTCAGCCATTTGGTCTTTTTTCGACTCCTCATAACTTCCTTATAGTCTCTAGGTTCTTCGTCTCTGAGGTGGCTTGATGACTCTCCTTGACATGTCTCTTGCTAGCAGGTAGTCATTATCAGTCTCCTCATCTTCGACAACATCTTATGCGTCTTCTTTGACTTCATTTGGGGTACGCAATCCAGTATAAACATGCTTCACCTCAACAGGAATCTCTCTCTGTTCCAGCTCTTCGTCAGCATCATCAGTTTTCTTGAAAGCCATCTCTGCTTCATTAAAAACTACATCTCGACTGGTGACACACCTCCTGTGACCTGGCTCTAGGCACCATAGTCTATACGCTTTGACTCCTTCAGGGTATCCCATGAGCATGCATTTCAGAGCTCTAGGTTCGACCTTGTCTTGCCTAATATGAGCATAGGCCACACAACCAAATACTCTCAGTCTGTCGAGACTAGGTGGATGTCCCGACCAAACTTCTTTAGGTGTCTTCATTCCCAAGGCAGTCGAGGGACATCTATTTATCAGGTAAGTTATTATCGGAACAACTTCCACACAAAACACCTTATTCAATCCAGCACTAACCAACATACATCTAACCCTTTCAAGGATTGTTCGATTGAATCTCTCAGCTAAGCCATTTTGTTGAGGAGTATCTGCTACAGTCTTATGCCTTGCAATCCTAGACTCAACACAGTAACTGTTGAATGCTTGTTGTAGAATTCAAGGCCATTGTTGGTTCTCAACCTTTTAACCTTTCTGCCAGTTTGAGTTTCGACCAGAACCTTCCATCTTTTGGAATTCTCAAAAGTTTCATCCTTCGTCTTCTGAATGAATACCTATATCTTTCTGGAATAGTCATCAACGATGGATAGGAAATACCTTGCACCTGGGTGTGAAGGATTCCTTACAGGCCACCAAAGATCAGCATGAATGTAATCCAGGGATCCATGTGTTCTTTGCTTGCCTTTGTTAAACTTTGCCCTACAGGATTTACCAAATACTCAAGATTCACAAAATTCCAACTTTTCAACTTTGTCATCTTCTAGCAGGTTCTGCTTCCCCAATTCGACCAGGCCTCTTTCGCTGACATGGCCCAATCTCATGTGCCATAATTCTGTCTTCAACATAGGTTTCATGGATACAACATTTGTCGAACCACTTATAACCTCAGCCTCAAGGGTATACAAGCCTTGTTTCTTCATGCCTCTCAAGACTTCCTTCGACCCCTTCATGACTCTTAGGATACTTTTCTCTCCTTGAAAAACGTATCCTTTTCTGTTGAATTCACCAAGAGAAATCAAATTTCTCTTCAAGTCAGGTATGTGCCTGACTTTAGTCAATAACCTTATTGACTCATCATGAAGCTTGAATCTCACAGATCGAATACCTGCAATTTTGCAAGATTTGTTGTTTCCCAACAACACAGATCCATCATCTTGATCATATAGCTCCTCAAACAATTCTCTGTTTGGAGTCATGTGCCAAGTGCAACCTGAATCCATAATCCACTCTTTTCTCGAGTCACCACTTGAAACCACAAGAACATCAGATGAGTCGAAGTCATCTTGAACGATAGCTACATTGCCATTACCTCTACGATATTTCAGGAATTCAGGGCACACCTTTCTTATGTGACCCTCCTTCTTACAATGATAACATCGAATACTAGATGTTTCGCCACTATAAGACTTCTGTTGACTTTTACCTTTCTTCTTGTCAAACTTACCATCCTTTCGCAAGAATTTTCCCTTAACGGTTAAACCTTCACCCACCGTCGAGGTTTATGCTCCTTTCATTCGTTCAAGTCCTTAGAATACAAGGCTGATTGAACCTCTTTAAAGGTCAGGGACTCCCTTCCATACAAGAGAGTTTATTTGAAGTGAGCATGTGTTCTGGGCAAAGCACACAGCAGCAACAGTGCTTGATCTTCATCATCGATCTTCACATCAATATTTTCAAGATCAAGTCAGCCAACACTTTGTCTTCACTCATCTTGAATGAATATAAAGCTTACTTCAGGTAGAGTCGATTCACCAGAGATTTGGTCATGTACAAACTTTCAAGTTTCACCCATAATCCCGATGTTGTAGTCTCATTTGATACCTGTCGAAAAACCTTATCACCAAGGCTCAACAATATTGCGTTGTGGGCTTTCTCAATCATGCCCGTCTTTTCTTTTGCCATTAACGTAACGTCCATGGCTGCCTCACCCTTCAATGCTTCCAAACAACCCTGTTGAACCAATAGGACTTTCATCTTCAAGCGTCACAAACCGAAGTCGTTCACTCCGGTGAACTTTTTGATCTCATACTTTGTTGAAGGCATCTTCTCCATGATCACCGCACCAATTTATTGTGAATCAGATACCTTAAAACTAAGTATAAACAGTTTCTTAATGATCAAGAAATACACAAAGGTTAGGGTTAATAAAGAAGAAAACAACAAGGATTGGTTATTAAATTGATATTCTTTCCTTTCTCTTAGAACAAGATTACAAGTATACAAGAATAACAAAATAACCTCTCTCTCTCTCTCTCTCTCTTGAAATTAGAATTTTATCTTCCTATTTTTCCTTATGACAAGATTGAGAAACTAGTATCCTATTTATAAGAAAAATAGCACACTAACCTAATGGACTTTTTAACAATTATCTATTACAAGCTAACTTAGGGTACAAGCTAACTTAAATAATTGGGCTTACAAGCAAGGCCCAATTCAACATGCTAACAACCCTAGCAATATTGACTAATGCATGTTAGAACAAATTTCGACTACAACATGCATTACTCGTGAACAGACTTCGACCATACTAGAGTTCGATCCAACATCTCAAAGTATGTATGTTAGTTTCCACAACTAGCAAATGATCGTGAATATAAGTTAGGTAAGACGCTACTTATAACAACGATTAAAACACACAGCCATTGTGAAATAATTTACAGGTCCTAAGTTCGAATCCTAACAACATCATTCTAGCCTTTTATTATTTTGGATAGCGCGCTACTTATAACAAATTTTACAGTATCCCCAAGTTTATAACTTGAATATTCTGAATCATATCGGACCAAAAATAATAATACACCCATTTGTGAATTGAATTGGACCAAAATATATATTACATCAATGACACAATTCCATTAGGAACCAAAATTTGTATATTACATCAAAATAAAAATGTCACAAAACAACCTACAATGTGCACATCATTACATCAAACAATATTATCTTATTGTCTTGGTGTCTTGACTTTAAAACACATAATTTCAAATGATAATAATTGCTAGAAAATAACATCACCATAAATTATAACATACAATAAATTATGAATGAAGAATATAAAATACTTATTTGTTTATTTTCTCATATGCCTTTTTGATGATCGTTGCGAATAACATGTACATCATTTCTATCAACTTCTTCATATGAAGTAGCCCCTTGTGTTGCATAATGAGGAGTGAAAGAAATATCAAAATTTTCATCATCACTAAAAAAATGTGTTTTTCTTTGAGACTTATTTATTAAAAATATTAATTAAAATTTAATAATTAGACTTCAACCTTTCAGTTCAACTTACATTTCATATTTCACTCTAATGACATGTCACTATCACTATTATAATTATAATATTAATTAAAATTTTCCATTAAATTCAACCACCTTGCCAGTTTATATATATATATATATATATATATATATATATATATATATATATATATATATATATATATATATATATGTGTAGTGGTTCACATCACCTACGTAATTTCAACAATTGCTTTTGACTAGTTAAGTTAAGGCTGCTTTACCTACCTCTCCTTAACAGTCGAGCATCGCTAAAGCCCTCTCTCTACCGGTCTACTATCTTCATTCCTAACTAAACGACGGGTCGACTTGCATGTGTTAAGCATATAGCTGAAGTAGCATGATTGGTGTAACACCCCCTTCTATACCCCAAATAAATGCATACAAAACAATTAAGCACATACAAATTATCAGAGTAAAAAGGTTTTATAATAAGGTATAAAAGAAGAATGCCACAATTTCACCAATAAAACACTTTCACATTTTTCTCCACAAGATATGTAACATTTTCAAAATTAAGCGGAAGATCAAATCATTTAATCGTTTTCAAAATATTAATCCACGTACACACAAGTTAATCCAAATTAATACATCATATCAGTTAGATTACACGTTCACATCAACTGATACATCACAATGTATCACAAAAGAATGACTATACTAGTCTAACTACCCGGTGTTACATATCAGAGCAGCAGACTCAAAAGAATGAAGAATACTTCACAAAAGGGACTCCAGCATCCTAATCTGCAATGCCTCGTAGAGCATTATAAAACAGCAGAAGGGTGAGAAATATAACCATAATAATCAAAGCATAAGATTATATATATATATATATATATATATATATATATATATATATATATATATATATATATATATATATATATATATATATATATATATATATATATATATATATATATATATATATATATATATATATATATATATATATATATATATATATATATATATATATATATATATATATATATATAGGTAATCAATACAAGTTCCTCTCCGTATTTCTCACCACAATTCAATTTCTTAGTCATATATATTTGCCACACATATAATGACAACACGAATATTTGTAAAGCATTTCCACATCATGCATACTCTCACAATTTCACAATCTCATCATTCACACATAAGCATCTCTTCATGCATATGTCATATATTAATGTGACTCAACAACTCAATGCAACTCATGCAATGCGGTACCGACTCTCGTTATCTTTTTTTCGGTTTTTACATTAAACTGGGTCCACACTTCTAGACCAATAACCCGTTATCTTTTTTCGGTTTTTACATTAAACCGGGTCCACACTTCTAGACTGATAACCACAAAGGCCTGTCCTCTAAGCCTTCAAACCCACACTTCTAGGTTTGGGACAAGCCACTAGTTTCCACGAAACTAACAGACATTGCCTCTTGACTAAATGATGCATGTACAATCAACCACAACAGATGCACTTAAGACCGACATCTTAATCTCATGCATTTACATAATTCATCTCTTCAAGAATTACACAATGATTGCACATACAACATATATCACACAATCAAGGTATTCACATCACAATACCATTTATACAATTATAAGTCATGCACACATATCCACAATGTTCTCATGCATACTCATCACATAATTGTATACCCATTAAGCATTCGCAAGTTCATTAGACAATACACATACATTCATCATTGTATTCACATGTATTTCTATTTATCATAATTAATACGCATCGCACATCAACTAGGATTCACGCCCGGAGGCTACCCACAGTACACATCATCACAATAGATCATATCTATATCATATCATAGAGGTATTAACCTATGTGAATCAATCAAACAATCACCACATGAGCAACACAGCAAAAGAAAAATGTTGTCACATTCGCCTTCATTCGCCTGACGAACCCTCGCAGCGAACCTTCGCCTGGCCTTCGCCTGGCGAACTCTCTCAGCGAACACTCGCTAGGCTTCGCCTGGCGAGACTTCCCAGCGAGCCCAAGTCAGTAGCTACTGACTTCATTCGCCACCATTCGCCAGCACCTTCGCTGGGCGAACCTTCACTATCCACCTTCGCTTGGCGAACTCGCCAGCGAAGTCCACTGGGACTTAATCATAATTACTCGCCAGCATTCGCTAGGCTTCGCCTGGCGAAGCTTCGCCTTCGCTCGCCTGGCGAGAGCCAGCGAACCTGCGCAGAACAGAACCCTATTCTGCCTCTCCTTCATCAATCCATCATCAACCAAACCTCAAACATCCAAATCAGTACAAATAGCATCAATACATGTTACCCGACTATTCTACGGCGTTATTACTCAGTTCCAACCGATTAAATCATTAATCTACCGGTTAATCCAACATTTGCCCTAATTGGAAAGTGATGAAAACTCTACCAAAACCCCAACCCAACATACATAACATCATGCAATGATCAAATAGAAACATTTCTCACCCTTACCTCGATTAATCGGAGCTTTGATGTTGGTTCTTGATGATTTTTCCACTTTTCCTCTTCTTCTCCTCTCTTTCTCTTCTTTCTTCTTTCTTTCCTCTTTCTCTCCAAATGTTTCCTTTAATTTCCTCTCTCTTCTTTCTCACTTATATCCCTTTTATTTTCTTTCCTTCCAATTTCCTTTCAATTCTCTATTAATTCCAATTAATAAAAAATTAATTCCAATATTAACATAAAATCCCACTAAATCAATTAATTACTACAATTAATTATTTAATGAAATTTGGGTTGTTACAACCCTCCCCCACTTAGGAATTTTCGTCCTCGAAAATGTTACCTGATTCAAACAGTTCTGGATAAGACTCCTTCATCTGGCTCTCAAGCTCCCACGTAACATTTCCACCAGCCGGTCCTCCCCAAGCGACCTTCACTAAAGCAATCTCTTTACCTCGAACCTGTTTCAATTTCCGATCCTCAATCCGCATAGGTGATGTCTCAACAGTCAGGTTATCTCTCACCTGCACATCATCTATTTGGACTACATGAGACGAATCCGCAATGTATTTCCTCAACTGAGATACATGGAATACGTCGTGAAGATTAGCAAGCGACGATGGTAAAGCCACACGATAGGCCACTTCTCCTATCCTTTGCAAAATCTGATAAGGACCAATGAAACGCGGCGACAACTTGCGCGACTTCAGTGCCCTACCAACACCTGTCATCGGAGTGACTCGAAGAAACACATGATCTCCCTCTTGAAATTCAAGTGCCTTCCTCCTCTTGTCATAATAACTCTTCTGACGACTCTGAGTAATTCTCATCTTCTCTTGAATCATCTTGATCTTATCAGTAGTCTGTTGAACTAACTCGGGTCCAACAACAGAACTCTCTCCGGACTCGAACCAACACAATGGTGTCCTACACCGCCTACCATACAACGCCTCAAATGGTGCCATACCAATACTCGAATGGAAACTGTTGTTGTAGGTAAACTCAATCAAAGGCAAGTAGCTATCCCAAGCTCCTCCTTTTTCCAATACACAAGCTCTCAAAAGATCTTCAAGCGACTGAATCGTCCTCTCCGTCTGACCATCAGTCTGAGGATGATACGCTGAACTCAAACGTAACTTAGTACCCAAAACACTCTGCAGGCTCTCCCAAAATCTCGAAGTAAATCGCGGATTTCTATCCGAAACAATACTTAACGGAATACCATGCAGACACACAATCCTCTCAATATACAACTTAGCCAACTTCTCCAAAGGGTAATCCATACGCATAGGAATAAAGTGAGCAGATTTAGTTAACCTATCCACGATAACCCAAATAGCCTCAAAATTACTCGGCGTCCTCGGCAAACCCGATACAAAATCCATGGAGATACTATCCCATTTCCACTCAGGAATAAACAACGGCTTCATCAAACCCGATGGCTTCTGATGCTCAATCTTTGACTTCTGGCAAGTCAAACAAGAATATACAAATTCCGCGATATCCTTCTTCATACTAGGCCACCAAAATACTTTCCTCAAATCCTGATACATCTTAGTAGCACCCGGATGAATACTCAATCCGCTACGATGTCCTTCCTCAAGGATGCTCTTCTTAAGCTCAACCATGTTCGGAACACAAACTCGATCCCGACATCTCATAATACCATTCTCATCAATCCGAAAATCACCACCTTGGCCTTGGTTGATTAAAGTCAACCGATCAGCTAAGCTCAAATCCGATTTCTGTCCTTCTCGAATTTCATCCAAAATACCACTTGTAAGATTTAACATACCCAACTTAAATCCAAAAGAAGTTCTCTCATATACCAAACTCAAATCTCGAAATTGCTCGACCAATTCTAACTCTTTCACCATCAACGCCGACATATGCAATGATTTCCGACTCAATGCATCCGCTACTACATTCGCTTTACCCGGATGGTAGTTCAAGCCAAAATCAAAATCCTTCAAAAGTTCAAGCCATCTTCTTTGTCTCGCATTCAATTCCTTTTGATCAAAAAGATATCTCAAACTCTTGTGGTCACTAAACACTTCAAATCTTGCGCCAAATAAATAATGCCTCCAAAGTTTCAACACGAACACAACGGCGGCCAACTCTAAGTCATGCGTCGGATAATTCTTCTCATGCACTTTGAGTTGCCTCGAAGCATAAGCTACAACTTGGTTATTCTGCATCAACACACCTCCTAAACCCATCAAAGAAGCATCACAATACACAACAAATGGTTCTTCTGGATTTGGCAGAATCAAAACAGGAGCTGTCGTCAACCTTCGCTTAAGTTCTTGAAAACTCGCTTCACACTTGGCGTCCCAAACAAAGGCTTAACCTTTCCTAGTCAATTGTGTCAACGGCAACGATAACTTAGCAAATCCTTCAATAAACTTCCGATAATAACCGGCTAAACCAAGAAAACTTCTGATCTCAAAAACTGACTTCGGAGTCTCCCATTGCGACACCGCTTCAACCTTCGATGGATCGACCGCAATACCACTACTAGAAATCACATGACCAAGGAAACTAACTTCCTTCAACCAAAATTCACACTTAGAAAGCTTCGCGAACAACTGCTTCTCTCTCAGCACAGATAACACAATCTTCAGATGCTCGGCATGCTCTCCTTCGCTCTTCGAATAAACCAAGATGTCGTCGATAAACACCACCACAAACTTATCCAAATAAGGATGGAAAATCCTATTCATGTACTCCATAAATACACCTGGTGCATTAGTCACACCAAATGGCATCACGGAATACTCATAGTGTCCATACCTCGTCCGAAAGGCCGTCTTCTGAATATCCTCAGCTTTCACACGGATCTGATGATACCCAGATCTCAAATCAATCTTGCTGAACACGCTTGCACCAACCAACTGATCCATCAGATCATCAATCCTTGGAAGTGGATACTTATTCTTAATAGTCACCTTGTTCAACTGTCTGTAATCCACACAGAGCCTCATAGAACCCTCTTTCTTCTTAACCAACAACACCGGTGCACCCCACGGTGACACGCTCGGACGAATAAACCTCTTTTCAAGCAAATCCTCAAGTTGACTCTTCAACTCTTTTAACTCCGAGGCCGACATACGATATGGAGCCATCGATATCGGACTAGTTCCAAGAATCAAATCTATCGAAAACTCCACTTCTCGCTCCAGCGGTAAATCCTTTATCTCTTCAGGGAATACTTCCGGAAAATCTCTAACAATGGGCAAAGCATCAATCTCTTCACTTTCACTAGTCCTCAAAGTTGCCATAAGCATAAATACCTTAGCCCCATCTTGTACCGATTCCTTCACTTGTTTCCTCGTCATAAACAATTCCCTTTCAACATCCGAGTCGGGAAAAATAACCGTTTTGTCAAAACAGTTAATATACACACGATTGAATTTTAACCAATTCATTCCAAGAATGACATTCAGTTGATCTAAATGAAGACACACTAAATCAATCCTAAAATCTCTACCGAAAATACTCAACGGGCAATTCAAGCAAACATACGGTATAGTTACCGAACCCATAGCAGGAGTATCAATAACCATACCGCCACCAATCACAGACAACTCAAGATTCAACCTTCTAACATAATCCAAAGAAATAAAAGAATGCGTAGCTCCTGTATCAATTATAGAGATCAAAGGTGTACCATTAATGAAGCACGTACCTCGGATCAATCGATCGTCGCTAGCAGTCTCAGATCCAGATAGAGCGAACACTTTCCCGCTCCCTTGATTCTTCTTCGGCTTATCGCACTTGGTACTGATGTGCCCTCGCTCACCACAGTTATAGCAAGTAACACCCGCACCGCTTCTACACTCTAGAGCCTTGTGGCCTGGCTTGCCACACTTAAAACACTTCTGTTCAACACTTTTGCACTCCGGAGCACGGTGCCCCGCTTCACCACAAGTGTAACACCTAACCGGGGTAGAAACTCCCTCACTTGGCTTCTTGCCAAAACCAACCTTTTGTTTCCCCTTATCGGCAGGAGTTACATAAGGTTTTCCTTTGAATTGTCCTTTTCCTTTCTTATCACTTAGGCTCTTGTAGTGGCTAGACCTAGCCCTACTGTCTTCGTCATAAATTCTGCTCTTGTTAACCAACTCAGAAAACCGTCTGATTTCCTGGTACCCAATGGCTTGTCTAATCTCGGGTCTCAAACCGTTCACAAACTTGAGGCACTTAGACCTCTCAGCATTACCAGTATTATAGTGAGGACAAAATTTGATCAACTCCTCAAATTTCGCCGCATACTCAGCAACCGTCGAATTACCTTGCTTCAACTCAAGAAATTCGATCTCTTTCTTCCCCCGCACATCCTCTGGAAAATACTTCTCCAGAAAGGTTTCTCTAAACAAATCCCACGTAATCAAAATATCATCTTCCTCAAATCTTTGGCGAGTATTACCCCACCAATCTTCAGCTTCTTCTTCGAGCATATGAGTCCCAAACTGCACCTTCTGTGCATCCGAGCAATTCATAACTCGAAAAATCTTTTCCACAGCTTTCAACCAAATTTGTGCCTTGTCCGGTTCATGAGTTCCCTCGAAGACCGGAGGGTTATTCTTTTGGAATTTCCCCAAAGCACGGAATCCATCATCAGCATGATTCCTCACATTCACATTGGCCGGAGGATTCTGCCCAATTGCCCCCGCCAATCTCGTCAATGCCTCTGCAATCGCTTCGTCGTTCCTTCCTGCAACCATCTTACTAATTCCGACAACAGAACCACGTAAGAACAACCAATATTGATAATGCAACACACGCATATCAATAACACACAGGAAAAAAAAACACTCTAACAACTTGGCCGGACGGACCGACCTACTCTGATACCACTATTGTAACACCCCCTTCTATACCCCAAATAAATGCATATAAAACAATTAAGCACATACAAATTATCAGAGTAAAAAGGTTTTATAATAAGGTATAAAAGAAGAATGCCACAATTTCACCAATAAAACACTTTCACATTTTTCTCCACAAGATATGTAACATTTTCAAAATTAAGCGGAAGATCAAATCATTTAATCGTTTTCAAAATATTAATCCACGTACACACAAGTTAATCCAAATTAATACATCATATCAGTTAGATTACACGATCACATCAACTGATACATCACAATGTATCACAAAAGAATGACTATACTAGTCTAACTACCTGGTGTTACATATCAGAGCAGCAGACTCAAAAGAATGAAGAATACTTCACAAAAGGGACTCCAGCATCCTAATCTGCAATGCCTCGTAGAGCATTATAAAACAGCAGAAGGGTGAGAAATATAACCATAATAATCAAAGCATAAGATTATATATATATAGGTAATCAATACAAGTTCCTCTCCGTATTTCTCACCACAATTCAATTTCTTAGTCATATATATTTGCCACACATATAATGACAACACGAATATTTGTAAAGCATTTCCACATCATGCATACTCTCACAATTTCACAATCTCATCATTCACACATAAGCATCTCTTCATGCATATGTCATATATTAATGTGACTCAACAACTCAATGCAACTCATGCAGTGCGGTACCGACTCTCGTTATCTTTTTTTCGGTTTTTACATTAAACCAGGTCCACACTTCTAGACCGATAACCCGTTATCTTTTTTCGGTTTTTACATTAAACCGGGTCCACACTTCTAGACCGATAACCACAAAGGCCCGTCCTCTAAGCCTTCAAACCCACACTTCTAGGTTTGGGACAAGCCACTAGTTTCCACGAAACTAACAGACATTGCCTCTTGACTAAATGATGCATGTACAATCAACCACAACAGATGCACTTAAGACCGACATCTTAATCTCATGCA